>VXBN01005888.1:7062-74659 GCA_013397395.1 Sinosuthora webbiana
CCTTTCCTTTCCTTTCCTTTCCTTTCCTTTCCTTTCCTTTCCTTTCCTTTCCTTTCCTTTCCCCACATGTGACACTTTCTATGACAACCCAATTACTGTTTCTTGCAGCCCAAACGCTGGCCAGGAAACTGAATTCTCTCTTCCCATTCAAGTAAACTCCTTGCTGGAATTCCAGGAATTAAAGTTTCAGCTCGATCTGCATCCACCCTGGACAGATCTGTCCTGCCCTGAGAAAGGATGAAGTGTGTGCTGCAGGAGTCTCTGGCCATAATTCCATTTCAGAGAATGTATTTTGAGGTTCATGAAAGGCCCTGGCTGGAAGGGAAGCTCAGTGAGTAATGCTGTGTCTGTGTGAGAGCACCTCCACCACTCCTGTGAGATGTAAAACCAGCGGTGCTACTGCTTCCACCACCTTTTGAGATGCTGCCCTGGGTCGATTTGGGCCAGGTTTGTTGTTTTAATAGGATCCTGCTGTGCAGTGTAGTAGGAGAATGGGATTGCTTGGCTCTCCTGTTGTGCTCTTCATCAATAGATAATTTTTTTTTTCCCTGTGCATACTGAAATTTCAATCATTTTAGAGGTGGGGAATTGTTGCAGGAAGAGGTGACCAGGGGCAGTGGAGGAGACAGGAGCACATCTGCCTCCACACTCCCATTCCCTGTATTTCCCAGTCCTTTAAAGTTAAAGAATGACCAAACCATTTGCAAAAAAAAAAAATCCAAATATCAGCTCTATTAGAAAAACAGTCAATAGATCATCCTGCTCATTTATCCCCACAGCATCCATCTGCAACTTATTAAAACAACCTAAAAGTGAAGTCCTCATTCACCACTTCATTTTTCTTCCTCTTTTGTTTGTTTGCCTGCTTACTTGCCTGGGAATTTGTTGTAGAGGGCTCTGGGAATGTAGAATGTATAATAAAAATAAATAGAAATGCCCTCTCAGTGCACAGATCACCCCCTGATATGGTTCCTGTTGAGCAGCCCTGCACTCCAGGGTCACAAGGCTCCCAATTCTGGGACCTTTTCACCTAAAATTCCTTGAAATCCATGGAAGAGCTGCAGGATCAGCCCCTGTCCTTGTGAAGTTCTACCATTAATTGTGGGATGAAGGACCTGGAAGATTTCAGGTGGCACAGGAGCACTGCAGTGGGCAGGGACAGAATTTAATATTTAGAATATTTAGTGTGTGAGCAGGATTACCCTCTAATTAATTTCTCACCAGCTCAGGACATCTACATTCCTCTGCCAGTGGTAATAGAGCTTTTTATTATTATTGTTTAGAAATGAGTAGAGTTTTGAGCTTCATTAAAACCAAATGTTTAATTTGCACTCGTGGATCTCAGGTTTATCAATTTACTTAATTTCCCCTCCACAGTGCAGCAGAATAATATATAATAGTTTCATGTAGTGCTGCCCCAGCCAAGTTTTGCTTCAGCATCACAATTTCTCAGACAAGTATGTGTTGATGGTTTATGTTGGCAGGACCTTTGCTTCTGCTGACAAGTTGGAAAAGAAAAATCCCATTTATATTTTGAGATTTCCTAAAGCCTGTTGATTTATGAAATACGACTGGCCTCGCTTTGGGTTTTGTTTGGGTTTTTCCTTTCAAAGAGGCAAAAAAAAAAAAAAAATATATATATATATATATTTGATTTTATCGACAGTTTAAAAAGTGGAATTATTCCATTAAATCGCCTTTCCCTGATTGAGAGGTTCCTGGCAGTGTGGAATTATGTGTTTTATTTTCTGTTGGAGATGGGGAGAGCTCTCCCATCTCACCCAGACGTTCCCCAGGTGTCCACGTGGCTCAGAAGGGAGAACAGGAGGCAAAACCCCCGTGAGTTTTCCCCGTGCAGGGTGGATCAGCCGGGATGTGGATGAGGTTGGTTTGGTGCTGACCCCCAGACACAGGCAGGGACCAAACCCAGGCAGAGCTGGAGTCAGATTTAAGCCAGGCTCAGGAAGGACCACACTGGAGCTGCTTCCACTTGGCCTGGAGCCTGGGAGTTGCCGTCTGGACGTGCTCTGGGGATGGATGTTTTCCCTTCCTCTCTGCTACCAGTGATGGGGAAGACAGAGGGATAATTTCAGGTGGGGTTGGGGTTGTCTCTTGGCTTCCCTGCCCTGACTCGTTTGCAAATCTTTCTGACTTCCCAGCATCTGTAGGTTTGGGACCGAGGAAAACACACCTGACACTAAAATTTGAATACTTCATGTTGCTTTTTTTTCCCCCCCTCAAACATTTATAATCCTGGGAATTCTGGTAGTCTTTTCTCTGATAGAAATCCCACAGACTGGTCTCAAGGACTTGCTGAAATCTCCTTGGGGTTCTTTGTATATATTTTTGGGGGGGAATCTGTAGTTTAATATATCATTTGCCACATTAATATATTCTTTGCCACGCAGGAAAACACACTACATTGTGTTTAATTTTAACATGAATGGCTCCTGAAAAATAGAAAAGTTTCTGGGAGCATGGGCTGACCCAGGAGGGTGGGAGAACCCTCTTGAAGAGGGAGACACAGAAATGGTGGAGGAGTAACAGAGGCTTCTTGGAAACACCCTGAAGAGAGTGGAAGGAACCAGTAGCTGTGGATTTATTTTATTTGCCTCAAATTCTCAGTCCTGAATGACTGGTGGGTATTGTTCACACCAAAAACAAAGAAAAAAAAGGAAAGGAACCATAACTCTTGGCTTGTTACATTTTTAAGGTGCTGTGCTTGGCACTGCACAATGGGGGGAAAAAATGCAATTGGAGGAGAAGAAAATTAGTCAAAAACAGAGAGCTCTGGCCAAGAAAATTCATATTTGATATTCATTATCTTGTTACAGATGGTCACAAGCCAAGTGCTGATATCCTGTAGGCAGCACTCAAGGGATGAGTGTGCCTTAAATGAAAAGTCTGGGGTTTTCTTTGTGCCAAATCTGCAGATTTTCCTTACCCTGGGCAAAGTGAGACTGTCCTTAAAGGCCCACGCTGTCCCTTGGGATGGGAATCAGACTGGTATGCTCAGGAAAAACCCAAATTAATCATTCTGGGGTCTGATGATTTGTCCATACCTTCAGCAGCAAAAGGAAATGAGGGGTAAAGAAATGGTTCTTCAGTTCTTTTTGAAGAAGTTGTTATTAAGTTCTTTTTAAAGAAATTGTTTAGTTCTTTTTAAAGAAATGGTTCTTTAGTTCTTTTAGACAGTGGTTGGGTACATGAGGGACATGTTGGAAACGTGGCATTGGTGTTGCACTTTTTGGATATGAAGTCCCAAAAACAAGATGCTCACTTTGAAATATTTTTTAAAAACTTAAAATGGAGGGAACTCTACTCAGGACACAACTAAGTCTCTCCCTTTCTAGTGTAAGTAATTCAAGAAAATTGTGCAAGCTTTTAATTTTGAAAGTGAATGTTCTTAAAAAAGGGTAAATTTAGCATTAAAAATCAACCCGTTCATGCTTTTCTGTCGTTTCTGAGTTGTCAGCACAGGGAGCTGGTCGGGCTGGCCCATTTCAAGCAGTGACTAATGGGCTCCTGCCTCCAAAATTAAATGATTAATTGCACAAGGCAAAGACAACAACCCTGATTTGATTGTGCTGATGACAGGGCTGCCGGTTTTTGGTGTAAAGGGAATATATTGTCCTGATTCCCTAAATCCTCCAAGGAGCTGGGCAGCTCTGACAATAATTTAGAGCTGGGAGGTGTGAGGTTACCCAAACCACGGGGTGACCTGCCCGAGGTGTCCCATCTGTCAGGAGAGTTCTGGGATCCTGGCTGGAGCTGCCAGGGGGGTGCTGGGATAAATCAGCCCAGCTTTTCCAGCCGTGATCCATCACCCCCAGCTCCCTGGGTGATGGGTGAGTGTGTCTTCCCTGCCCTGCCAAGGGGACTGAGGGAGCTGCAGGTGAATGATCAGAGCCTGAGCCGTGGTTCAGGTCAGTCACACGGGCTCCTGGACTGCTCTTGGACAGACTTTGATTTCGTGGCTTTCCAGGGTGCTTTTTTCTCTTGGATTTTTTAGCTGTTCCAGTCACCAGTAACATGTCTGCTGGCTTGGCTGAACTGGTGTTAATGGTGCTCTGGAGCAAAATTGTGCAGCCAGCTTATTTATGCTTCGGTTAATTCGTTAGCAGACCAAAGACTTTGAGTTTCTTCGTCATATCTTCCTAACAATAAGGTAGCTTTTTCCAAATAATTATAATTTTAAATCAGTCTTCATTGTATCATTAACCTGCTTTTTGGGTCCTTTTTCTCCTATTTTATCCTTCTTTTTTTTTAACTTTCTGGAATTTGGTAAAAAAAACAGCGACACTGGTCTCACAGTGGTTGTTGTATCTTACGTTTGTCACAGCACAGACAGAAATAAAAAGGGCAGACACCTGTAAAACACCAAAAAGACACACTAAGAAAATAAAGTTGCTCCTTGTCCAGCTCTCCTGGAGCCTCTTTAGGCACTGGAAGGGGCTCTGAGGTCCCCCTGGAGCTTCTCCTCTCCAGGTGAGCACCCCCAGCTCTCTGAGCCTGTCTCATATTCACCCTCTTGTCACTTTTGTTTTGCTGTGGCATCTCAGGACAAATGGGCAGGACCCTCTTTTCTTCCTCTTACAGGCCATAGCTTAATTCAGCAAGAGAGCTTTCACTGCGAAACCTGCGAGTTCCTCAGGGAGCAGGTGGTATTGCTGTCAAAATTATTATTTTGGGCAGTAAAATGAGTGACACAGGAATCAGCTCCTCCTGTGTCTGAGCTTCACTCTGCTGTGCAATATTTAATAATCCATCCTGACACCGTGAGGCCCCTTTGATGTGGCAGGGCCGAGGCTCATGTCAGGGTTTGGTTTAAGGGCTGTAATGCAGTTGCAGACTGTAATGAACGTTTTCCCACCGCACCTTCTCTTCCCAAAGCGTTTCTCCGGGCTTTGGTTCGCTCCGTGGGCAATGCATCACTGGGAGAACGGCAAACAAATAAAACACAAATGTCATTTTGCTCTGCAGTGCAGCACTTCAGAAGAGACGAATTCCTGTGAGCCACTGGTTCTTTTCAAAGTGTAGTGTGTGCTGCAGTGACAAATGTACGGCTTTGATGTTTCCTGCTCTGCTCGCCCGTGACATTGTAAATCAGCGTTTTGCTTTCTCATACTCCATCATTATTAAACTTGGTGTAACTCTGGTGTAGACAAGCTCCTGAAAACCACGTGTCTCACTCTGCTCTCCCTGTGTCTCCCAGGGGAATTATTGTGTTTGAAAACAACAGCTACATTCTGGAGCCGTCGGAAGGTGCCACGGGCGAGCACAAGATCTACCGAGCGGAGAACCTGAAGATAGCCCCGGGATCCTGTGGCCACCAGCTGGACATCCCCGCCCCAGGGGCTGCTGCCAGAGCCCCCTCACAGCATTCTCCAGCTGCCAGGGTAGGTGGCTGATGTGCTTCTCTGTGTTTGGTTGGCAGCACTTCCATTTACTGCCCACCACGAGAGGCTCCGCTGGGCGAAACCTCAGCCCACGTCGTCGGCTTCCCTCGGTGCCGTCTGCTGAAGTGCAGCCTCGAAGTTGTTTGTTAAAGCTTTATTGCTTCTCCTGGACTCTCCGTGCATAACTTGCTTTTCACTTCCTTTTCAGCACAGGGAAGTTTATGGGTTCACATTATGGTCATATATTTTGGTTCTTGTATGGTTATAACCAGAATTTAAGGCTCCCCAAGAACTCTGGGCGATGTCTGGGAAAGTTCTTGCCCTCCCAAGATGAAAGAGAACATGATAGCTGGGACACTTTGCTAATGCCAGGTTTGGAACTTTTACATTTTAGTAGCAAAGTCTCTTATGCAGACAGAACAAATTCTCAGCGTTATTATTTTACAGATGTATCCTTGGAGCTGCTGCGATGTTGGCAGAAATGAACTCCACGTGAGGTGCATCGAGCTAATGGAAATTAGAAAATTAAATGAGCTAAAAACCATGAGGAGGAAATTCTGTAACAGATTCATCCAAGTGTTGGATAAGGATTGTAGAGAAGGCTGGGTTGGGTGTTCAGGAATTATATAATACAAATCATATAATGATACCAATCATTTATTGAATGTCACATATGGGGATTTGTACTTGCATGAACGTCTCAGGCTTTGCATCAGGTCCATTGTTAAGGAAAGCAACCCAAGTGACAGCTCTAGATATAATTATGCAGTGGAATTAATTTATTTTACATTTTTAGGAATATTACATCTAGAGAATTAGCCTTTGCATGTGACATTATAAGAATTAAGTGTTTTTCTATAAGTACGTGTGGGTGGAAAACATTGGAAATACAACTTTATTAAGGTTTCCCCAAATTATTTGTGACTTTGACTGAATGCCACTGAAGCAGTCAGTGCAATGAAGAAATAAAATGTGTGCATGTAACAAACTGACACAATCAAAGCCGTTTGATTATTACCCTCATGGCCCTCCCGTTTTGCTGGTGGCTTCAACTACGTCTCAAATTTCGCTTTAAATATCTGAAAAATATTTTTTGCTGCGGTTCAGTGGACATAATTATAAAACCTGTCAACAGTCACATCATATGGATGGGTACAACAAATTTAATGAGTAAGTTGGTTAAGCTTCTAATGTAGGAGTTTTGAAGGCTGTCAAACGTAATGTGTGGAGTGAGTTTCCGTATTTCAGTGTTGTCACCAAGCAGTCTGTCAGTGGGCACGTTGAATAAAGATGACCTGCAAAGTGGGGAGGCATAAAGCTGCTCCAGATCACACAGGGTGACAGAATTAAGCAGAAATCTGGTCTCGGGTTCAGGGCATGATGAAAATATTTGGCTTCTTGACAGGTCTGGGGGAAGATTTTTTGTTTGGTTTCATGGCCTGACTCTTCCCTCAGCCGCCTACACAAAATTCTTACTGAGCAGAGCTGAAATGTGGGATCACCAAGGGCCTTTGGGTTAGGTGCAAGTACAGCTGGAGGATGGGACAAGCAGCAGACTACTCAACTTCCCAAATCCAAACTGGAGCTTCAGTGGAGCAAGGCAGGAGATGCTGAGGGTGGTGAGAGCCCCATGGAGTGGGGTCTCCCTGGGGACTGGGTCATTTCTTGACTCACTGCACCCTCAGATTCCTCCATGGAGCATTTTCCAGCTGAGTCCCATTGAGATGAGACCTGCAGAACATCTGGTGTGTAGGACAGACATGCAGGAGGGAATTTTCTCTGTAGCCACAAAGAAAAAAAAGCCATTTTGGTGGTGCTGGTGACCACGACCAGGCAGGTGATTTTTTTTGGGCATGAAGAAAGAGAGGCTGCACCACTGCCGTGTCCACCCAAGCCACACCAATTCCCAGGCAGGAAAGGCTGAGGAAGGGGAGGGACAGCTGCTGGGACAGCAGGTTTGTGACAGGATCAGGTGTGGAAGAAGCAGAGGACAGAGACAATGGTCAGTGGAACAAAACCCTTTGTCCCCCAACTCCCATGGCTGTGTCATTGACTCTTCATTTCAGTCCTGAAGGATTAACTCAGCAAAGCTGAGTGAAACCTTGCAGAAAGGAAGCTGAAAGGAGCCATAGTTAGGTATATTTCATAAATAAATATTGCATCCTAGGAATTCACATAGCCTTAGGGCAAAACTCAGGAACAGATTTGTTATGCGAGTCAGTCACCAGAGGCTCATGTGATTTTTATGCCTGCTAGCCAATTTCTCTGCAGCTCACTCCAGTCCAAACAGTTCTACTCTGGGTAAGAGGGAAGTGTTTTAAACTGACTCATGTGACAGAGCTCTCCTTGTACCTTTGAACTCAGATTTTCCTGTATCATCTTTCCTTCTTCACTTGGAGGAGGGTGAGAGGCACCTGGGAGATATTTTTGTTTGGGAACCTCATAATAAATTTGAGGATGGGAGAGTTTTAGTGTCTGAGAGATCAATTCCATCACAAACCACAGCCACGTGGCCATTTGCCTTTTGTGGCACCTCACTCTTGTCTGAGTGACAACACCAGAGGTTTTAAAAGAATCCACCTCAGCTCATTTGCCAGAGCCCCTAAGAAGTGAAATCCTGTCAAGTGTTTGCATCCTTGGTGTTTAGTTCATTACCAGCAAGCTTTTACTCCTCTCTCCATCCATAAATATTGTCCAAAATGAAACTTTTTTCCAAGTTGTTGGAGTTTGCAGCACTACTGAATATTAGTTTGAAAGTCAGATACTGAAAATTGCATCGTTCACTTTCCTCTAATTCTTGCAAAACGTCGAAATCATTAATCTGCAGATAATGAAGAGGAACAGTTTGATAATGTGAAGAAAACTTTGTGAAATCTGGCTGAGAGGAGATGTCCAGCACTGGCTGTGCTTAGGGGATCTCCGAGTTTGCCTTGGAGCAGTTTTCCTTGGAAAGCTTTAGTCATGTTTTAGGTTAAAGAGCTTTGCTGCAGCTCAAGACATCGTGGTCACTTGTAGGTCAGACATCTGTTTGAGCCCTCTGAGTTCTGGCAGGAAGATCAGATATTCTGCTGAGACCTCTTTTCCCTAAATGTCCTCGCCCAGACACAGGGAAGGAATGAGAGGATAGATGCTGCTGCTGTAAATCACAGAACTTTCACAGGCACTAATAGGCCACTTCAGTTTGGGGTAGCAAAGGAGCTGTGACATGTTTTGTACTCTGATAGAATTTCACTTTCTTCAGTGATTTTGTTTTTTCAGCTAAGCATTTTGATTCTTTCAGTCCTGCAGTCTGTATGAATGTGCAGATACAAAATGAAATGTGTGCCTTCCATTTTTTCAAGTATTAATTTGCTTCCCCAGACAGTGACATTTGCTTCTGCTTTTTTTTTTTTTTATTTTTGGGTTTTTCTTCCTACATAATTTATCAGTTGACTGCCTGACCTCTTCTCTGCTTCACTCAATATCCCTTTATCTCTCATTTTTCTTAGCAACCAGTTTGTCTATTGTGTGAAATGTTTGTCAGAAGTTACCTCATCCCTCCTTTAAACGTGCCTTGGAAATAGCAAAGGTCTTTCTGCTAGAGGGGATGTTCTCCTGTGAGGAAAGATAACTCAAAACGTTTCAACTGCAGAAAGCTGAAAGGTTGGGAGAGATTTTGCACCACTCTCCTGCTTCCTGTGATCAAATCCTGGGAGGTTTTGTGAGGAAAACTTCCACGAGGAGGAGGAACACGCTACAAATTTGTATGTAGCAAAATCTTGGTAAAATGCAGGAAACCTGAGACGCCGTGTGTTTCCTCCTGCAAGCACTTTGTCGTATCAAGGCTGAAAATAAAATGAGACTTTTCATGGCTTTTTTTGACAGTACAAGAGGGAGACTCTGAAGACAACGAAGTACGTGGAGCTTGTTATTGTGGCAGATAATCGTGAGGTAAGGAACTGCAAAATAAAAAAGTTATGTGAGCAGGAGAGGGGCAGCTCAGTTCAGTTACCATGGTGCTGCAAAGAAGGTGCTGCAGTCAATAATGTGTTGCTTTTCTGAGGTGAATCATCCTCCCTAATTAGGGCTGAGCAAGGGAAGGGATTATTAAGGTGGGACAATAATGACGCTCGGTTGCAAAATTTCTTGCAATACCTCAGAAGGAGCTTGACTCTGAAATAGCAGTGTCAGGATGGAAGAAGAGGCAAATATTCATTCCTTGAGTGAGTTAAGTCCTCACTGCCGTTCCCTGTGCCCCAGTGGGGCTGTCAGTGCTCCTGAAGCAGTGCTTGGCCATCGCATCCCGTGGAGCACGACTGCCTTGCTGATGGTTTGCAAAGGGAGCTCCAAAGTACCCAGCCCTGGCTGTAAAAATGTTCCAGTGAGCTGAATGGCAAAGATCTGAATCTTGGCTGGAATTATTTTGCTGCCTTTTCTTCTTTTTTCCCCTTGAACGCTGCTCCTTAGGGAATTACAGTCACTCTTTGCAAGACCTGCTAAGAGAGGAAGTTTTTTTCCAAAACACCAGTCCTGAAAAGACCCCTGTGTAACACTGGGAGATTTTAAAATCTCTCCATGAGAGCCAAAATTCTGTCCCCCAGTCTGTGTTTCTTTTGGGGCAGACTTTTGGTCCTGTGAATCCAGCAGGAGTCTGCTGGTGGATTTTGGCTGCACCCTAATTCCCAAACATCCCTGATGTGCTGCCTCTTGGGGGGAAACTCTGTGACATTTGTGCTGCTGGTACATTGACCCTTGACATTCCCAGTTTCAGAGACAAGGCAAAGATGTGGAAAAAATTAAGCAGAGGCTGATAGAAATTGCAAACTACGTTGATAAGGTAAGAACATGAGGATTGTTTCCCTTTTCCCAACCTTACCACACTGTCTGGAGGATGCTGAAGGAGCTCACCCTGCAGCTTTCCTGGTAGTCCAGCATTCCAGAGCAAAGCTCCTCTCCAAACAGGAAAAGCAAATTTAAACCTTGAATTCATTTGCCTTTTGATACACGAAGCCATGAGCTCTGCTGTGCTCTATATGGGGTGTAAAGATCTATTCCTAAGAAAAAAGCCCAATTTAGCCCTGAGCTTTTATTCACCAGGGAAGAGGGTGGGGATAATCATGGATGAAACAGCCTATAGAAAAAAAGAGGATTATTTTGAAGAGAAATTCGGAGAACAAAGTCATTTGCAGCAACAAGGGAAGGCCCAGTTGTAAGGCCAACAAAGGCCTGTGAGAACACAGTTAATAAAATGTGTAATCCAAGGAAGACGGCAGAATTAAAAACAAGGAAGCAGAGTTGATGGCTGAGTGAGAGCAATAAGAGACAGACATAACCTGATTTTCTTTTTTTTTAGCCTTGAAATAATTCCTTGACAGTAAACAATAAGGGCTAAGAGTCCTCTAGAGTGGTTTTTGAACGAATTAGAGTTTATGTTTGTTGGGCTGTATGGCCAGAAAATATTAGGACTCTAGTAGTGAAATTACAACTGAGAGCGTCTTAATTTATCTGAGAACTTATCAAGTGATACTTCAAGGGCAGTAGCTCAAGGAGAAGCATTCCTGATTAAAAACAAGCTGCTGGAGACACCTCCACCTCATCCATAATTGTCTTGCTGACTTATTGCCAGAGGACAGGTGTTTATATGTTACCTGCTCAAAATTAATTTTACATGTTGTAATGTATTTTCTTTTTGTTTCATGCCTAATTTATGCTCGGCAAATGCCCGGCGTTATGCAAATGGCTGGAATGCACAGAAACAAGACAAAGATCTACTGGGTGTTTTCCTCAGCCTGTCAGGCAGATCTGGACTTGATCAATCCTTGACTCCTTCCTCACATTACTCTCAGACTAGAGTTGTTGTCGTGGCTCTGCTGATGCTGCTCTGGCTCCCCTCTTGCAGCAAAAAATGGCATTTGCTGGTGGGGGAATAGATAAAATCACTTGGTTTTATCTGCTCTGTGCAAGGCTTGATGGCCCTGGCTCGTTTTCAGCTATTATTGTGAGCCACAACCAGGGCACAACACAGTTCCTCTCCCTGTGGTATTGGATCTGTGCAATGCAGGGTGGGGCAGCCCTGGGAGAGTCTGACGTGGCCAGGGGTTCATTCATTCAGAACTGAGTTCAGAATCAGTTGCCAGGTTGGGGGGACAGGGAGAAACAGGAAATCCCTGGATCTCTTGGAATGCCTTATGGGTATTGAATTGGGTCAGAGCTGTTTTCTGGGAGTCTTGGAAATATTTTGTCCGAGTCCTGTCAGGTGTTTTGCCCTGAAGAAGAAATTGGTTTAACCTCTAAAGAAAGGTTCCTTAACCTTTCATAAAGAAAGGTACATTATGCTTTTATTGAAATACTTTAATCTGAATATTCTAGTCTGAAACGTTTTTTTGGACACGTATTTCCCACTTTTCTCTTCCTCTCAGTTCTACAGGCCACTCAATATCCGAGTGGCCCTGGTGGGAGTGGAGGTGTGGAATGACATGGATAAGTGCTCCATTTCCCAGGACCCTTTCACCAGCCTGCACGAGTTTCTGGACTGGAGAAAGCTCAAACTCCTACCTCGGAAAGCCCACGACAATGCACAGCTGATCAGGTAGGCTTCACTCTGGCTTTGATACCCGCCAGGATTTTGGGGATTTTGGAGTTTTCAGGATAGCTGGACTGAGTCCTTCCCCAGCTGCTAAGCTGCTGGAAGGAATATCTGTTTTCCTGAGGGTTTGCCTTTCCCCTCTGCAAACATCAAACCCAAAACCACCCTGCAGGGCCCTTCAGCTGATGCTCCAGATGAGTTTCCTTTCCCAGCCTTGGTCCTTGAAGCCTGTCCTGAGCACAATTCGCGTGGAGCAGTGGGTTGTACTTACCTACTGCATACTCAGGGTGTGAATTTACAACCATTTTAAACTGGCCTCAGTCTAAACTGTCACTGGAAAAGCCAGTCCTGCTCTGGCCCTAATGTGAAGCCTATTTCTTTAAGAAAAGACCTCAGTGTGCCTTAAAATGCTGTCTAATTTAGACAATTCATTTGCATTTGTGGTTTAAAAATTAAACCAAAAACCTATTTTACCCTGCTGCTTTTTCTTGGAATAAAATAATTGAGTAAAAGTCCCTGTCAACACACACCAGTCTGTGATTCTGTGAAAGTAAAAGCACTCTTAAAAAAAAAAGGTGAGAGGAACACCTCTTTCTTGAATAGGTATTATTTTGATCAATGGACTATTCTTTATACTGAGCAGATAAACACACCTGATGTCTCAGTAATTAAAAGGAGTTATTCACTTCTTACTTTAGCTGAATAAGAATAAATTGAGCCTTTCCAAACTGTCCCTCCTGAGATATTTGATTGCCCTATATGTATAATAACACTTTGTTAGAAATTATTACATTCAAGGCCGTGCATCATCACAAGTAGCACATAAACTTCCCCTCGCATTACAATAACCCTTCTTTGAGTTAGAGACGTTATTTTTATGCCTGTTCCCAACTTCAGTCAGCAGAAACAAAGGAAGGGAAGGAAGCTCCTGTTGCAGCAGTAAAAACAAAGAAGGGTGATCCAGTGGGAGTGATCCAGTGGGGCGATCCAATGGGGCTGATCCAATGGGGTGATCCAGTGAGGGTGATCCAATGGGGGTGATCCAGTGGGGCTGATCCAATGGGGTGATCAAGGGGGGTGATCCAATGGGAGTGATACAGTGAGGGTGATTCAATGGGGGTGATCCAATGGGAATGATCCAATAAAGGTGATCAAATGGGTGTGATCCAATGGGAGTGATCCAATAAAGGTGATCCAGTGGGGGGATCCAATGGGGCGATCCAATGGGGGTGATCCAATGGGGATCCAATGCAGGTGATCCATTGGGGGTGATCCAATGGGAGTGATCCAATAAAGGTGATCCAGTGGGGGATCCAATGGGGATCCAATGGAGGTGATCCAGAGGGGGTGATCCAATGGGATGATCCAATGGAGGTGATTCAACAGGGGTGATTCAATGGGGGTGATCCAATAGAGGTGATCCAATGGGGTGATCCAACGGAGGTGATCCAATGGGGTGATCCAGTGAGGGTGATCCAATGGGGGTGATCCAGTGAGGGTGATCCAATGGGGGTGATCCAGTGGGGGTGATCCAATGGATGTTCCAAGAGCTGGGACACTGGGGTCCAGTCCAGCTGAGTCAGCACAGCCCATCTGGGCTTCAGGCCTGCAAATGTGAGGAGCAGGAGCGGGGTTTTTGTTGGAGCTTGGCAGAAACACAAAAGTGGAGAGGACAGGGAGGTGCCTTGGCTCTGACTGGTGGCTCTGTGTCTCCTCTCCTGCAGCGGGGTGTACTTCCAGGGGACAACCATTGGCATGGCTCCCATCATGAGCATGTGCACAGCGGAGCAGTCTGGAGGGGTCGTCATGGTAAGTGTGGCAAGCCCAGCACCCAAACCGGGGTGACACCACCTCAGCTTCTGCACTCCTGCCTCCTGAACCACAACATCAGCCCCCCCTTTGTCCCGTTTTCCACCCCCCTGTTGTTTATATCCCCGTTCAGATTGCTTGTAAATTATAGTTTCCATAGTGGAAAAACCCCCAAAATATTGCATTAAAATATAGCAGGGCCTCCTTGCAAGGAGTTTGTGCCTCTGATTGTTATTGCGCCAGGTGCTGAGGTGCTGTGAAGGAAGAGAACCAGAAGATGTATTTGTTATACACTTGGGTATTCTTGTGTTACAGGCAGCAGCAGTCTACCCTGAATCTTTTATTATATTGATTTTATTCTGTATTTATAGAGTTTCCTGCGTTAGGCCTTATTTTCCATCCTTGCAGCAGTGGTTTTATTGCATTGCCAGACAGCGAGAACAAACAATGGCAGCGTTTATTCCACCTGAGTCTCTCCCCGGGTATTTCTGTTGTTGTTGTTCGATGCAAGACATGGTGAACACACAAGCAAACATCTCGTCCAATTTCTGGAAGGGGTTCTGATGTATTTTCTTTCTGATTTTTTTTTGTTTTGTTTTGTTTTGTTTTGTTTGTTTAGATTTCAGTTTTACAGTGTTTTGGGCTAAGACGGAGGGAAGAAGCTTTAAAACAGAACACATAATTTGGGAAAAGTTGTGTCAAAGTTGGAGAAAAGACAAAGGTTTCAGGCTCTTGGTAGCTTGAGAAGCTGAGTCTGTAATTGCTGTCTGTAACAATTATCCTCTGGGTACCTTGGGGAGAGGTACAGAAGGAAAAGGAGGAAAAAAAGGAAGAAAGAGCTGTGGGAGTCTCCCAGCGCACCCCCAAGTCTTGGTGAAAGCACAGAGGAGGCAGACAGCCCCATTTTATTCATTTAACTCTCAGCCCTGCAGTCACTGCTTTGGCTTCCTCTGCACTCAGAGATGCCCTTAATGATGACTTTTTTGTCCTTTTAATTTTTAACATAAGATTTAAACTACTCCACAGTGTAATTTACTGCCAAGTCAGTTCTCTTCGCTCTGGAGACTGTCATTTTAAAGAGAAATAATTACAAATAGTTCATTCCAGTTACAAGAAAACAAGAATCAGCATTTCTTTAGAACGTTCTCGTAGAGAGGGGACTGATTTATATGTCCAGGAGAAACCCAGGGTCTGTGGATGAATCCTGGCCCAGGCTGAAGCTTCTGTCAGTGAATTTAAGCTTTTGAGGCGCAAATTAACTTGAAACTTGCACAGAATAACCAGAAATGTTCTCCAGCTCTTTAAGCAAATCCTCGAAAAGGAGTCAAATCTGAATGAAGCAAACACTCACCCCAAAACCCAGAAGTGCAGCTGCCCAAACATCCCCTGAGTTAGGAAAGGCTGATTTGATAGACAAAACATATTTATAAATATTGGTAACTGTGCCTTGGCCCAGCTGCCCAGGGAAGAAGTGGAGTCCCCACTCCTGAAGGGATTTAAAATCCATGTGGATGTGGCACTTGGGGACATGGGGCAGTGGTGGCCATGGCAGTGCTGGGGAATGATCAGACTCCATGACCTCAAAGGTCTTTTCTGACCTAAAAGATTCTGTGATTCTGTGAAAGAATGAATCAGTCTTAGCCTGGGAAGGTGAGGGGCTCAGGTGTCCCCTAACTGCACAAATGAACATTTGGCCAACCTCGTAATTCAGCCGATTTCTCACCCATCCCACCCCCAGCGCTCGACGCCAAAAGCTCCCACACGCTAAAACCTGCTCTGGGAGAAAAGACAATGAGAGACTGCGTCAGAAATGACATTTGAATGCAAAATCTGGAGTGACTCTTGTCTGATGTGATTTTCCTGGTTCTTTTTGCAGTTAGTCAGCTCGGCTTTATGATCTAAATTCCTCTGTCATGCCTCCCTGGGAGCCTGCCTGTCTCTTTTCCGTAGGGCTGAGCTCTCTCAGTGGGTGACACCGTGTCTCCCATTAATTTTCAGAGGAGCTCAAAGCAGGGAGAGCAGCCATGTGAGTGTGAGAAGCTTTAACAAGACCTTTATCATTTCATTTCCCTGTGAAGTTTCTGTAGCGTCATGGAGAAAACCAAAGAGAAGTTGACATTAAAGCAAGTCTTTGACGTGATTCAGGTCTTCATTCCTCTGTTTCCAAAGGTTGCCCACTGAACTCATGGATTTAAAAGTAAAATATTTCTGAGAGAAGAGGAAAGTGACTTTTTTATCTGGGCAGACAGGGCAAGGGAGAAGGGTTTTAAACTTACAGAGGAGAGATTTAGATGGGATTTTAGGAAGGAATTGTTCCCTGGGAGGGTGGGGAGGAGCTGGGATAGAATTCCCAGAAGAAGCTGTGGCTGCCCCTGGATCCCTGGAAGTGTCCAAGGCCAGGTTGGATGGGGCTTGGAGCACCCTGGGATAGTGGAAGGTGGGACTGGATGATTTCTGAGGTCCCTTCCAACCCAAACCATTCTGTGGCTCTATGAACCAAGTGACCACGCACTGAAAGGACCATGAGCAGGGCATTTGCCTCTTGGAGCTGTAGGTGACATTATTAAATTATTAGGATTTGATTTAAATCCCAGTGGAGTGAAGCAGAATTCAGCCAGAAGCAGCTGCATGTTTTGTGCAACAGCTTATGATGCCTGAGCAGTAGATGGTTGCTTATTCAGTGGTTGTGAAATGTGTTTGGTAATGACTTTTACTGCTCAAGTTAACTTTGAAAGACCCTGGTGGAATAAATCAAAGTCACATTGCTATTCATTTCTTCAGTCCTTGTGATACTTAAAGGGGCTCAGTATCAAATGGAACATGTCACTGTTTGTTTTGATAATCTTCATTTATGCTGTCTTCAAATAACCTCTTTTGCTGAGGCATCGCATTCCTCCTTTTAAAACCCCTCTCCAGAAGCTGATAAAATTGCATTCCAAGTGGATCTGAGCAAGTAATGAGAACTGCATGGGCTGGAATAATTGTTTGCCTATTCAAGTCCCAAATTACATTTCACATCATTTATTGCTCCACTTCTGGAGTGGACTGTGTGAATCCTTGTTTTTGGTTTTAGTTGACAGCTTCAGAGTATTCAGAGAAATATAATCACTGCTCAGTAAGTGGAGGAGATACTGGGGAAATAAGGGAAGTCTGAGCTCAATTTGCTGTGTGTCTGTGTAGCTCCATGAGGAGTTTCTGTCCTGACCAGACAGCCTGAATTTCAAGGCATCGTCCTATGAGTCAGTGGCAAATTATATAGAATTATTTTGCTGTTTTCTTAATCTTCAGCCCTGCATTTTTTTTTCCCCATTTGAGCGAGAGGTTGTGCTCTTTTTATGACCTCAGGTTCAATTACACTGAATTCTCTAACTATTCCATCAATTACTGTGTGCACAAAGATAAATCCCTCTGTATCAGACCAGGATCTAAATAAGATGTCTCATTATGTAGTTGTGCAGGGCAAACTGCACACAAACTGGCTGTCACGAGATTTTAATATAAAGATTTTTAAATTGAGGGAAAAAAAATAAATTAAACGAGACATTTTGTGAAAAGATAAAATCCTTCTGAGCTGTTTCCAGTTGCAGAAGGAGCAGTTTGGTGTGTTCAGAATGACTGTATTCTCTTCTTGATTTTGTTTGCTGAGAAATGATTCACTAAAAATACTAAAAAAATATTAGCCCAGACAGATGAAAGAAGAAACTGTTACATCTACCCCAAGTCATTTATTAAGGCCTCCATTAGTACATAGATAATGCTTTAGACAGTTTTACCTTTCACATCTTTTCAGTCTGGAGTTTGGCTTTAGATGATGCTGAAGGAGTTATTTAAAGTGAATATATTCATGCACGCTTCTGGAGCAGGCAGCTGTACACAGTAATTCCATTTACTGACTGATAAATGGTGGATCATGCATTTATATTACATGTTTATGCCTTCAGGGAAAGCTTTCTTACAAGTGTAGTGGATTTTTTTTCTTTTCCCCCTCAAGGAAAACGATCAGTGTGGAAAGGTCCCTTGCTTGTGGTTAAGCCAAAGCATCGTTCTGATCAGCAGCCTGTAATCAAATCATGCAGTGAATTTCTCAGAAATGATTGTCCCAAAAATCAGATTAATGTTAGAATTTCAAACTGACACTTTCAACATCTATAGAGTATTCACAGGTTTTAAAAGAGGCTGTGGAAGATGTTGGCTCGCTTTGGCCTTTCATCTTAAAAAGGAGACTTTTAAAGGTTCTTGCTTTTTCTTACAAGGTCTGTGAAATCTTGGACATCCTGATATTAAAGAAAGAGTCTGAAGCAAATTAAATAGGCTGAGTGAAATCCCTTGCTGCATTTTTCATTTGCCTCCTGACAGGAAGGATCTTCTCACTTCTCCCTCATCACACTCATCCTCACCCACAAATTATTGCCCTTTCCAACACTCCATGTCTGGTGACCTCTCTCTGCCGCTGCTGGGACTGGGGAGCTGGGGGGAATTTTAAGCCCCAATAAAGAAATTTTCACAGCTGCTCCATGGTTTCAAATATCCAATGGGGAAACTGGGTGGCCAGAAGGGCTGGCCTGAAATCCCCACTCTGCCCCATACATGGATGAATTTAAAATCGCCTTTATTTAACAACGGAGTAACTCCAGCTGCTGAACTTATAAAACATTTCAAAGGGCAGGGAATAGCACCTCAGAGGGGGAACGTGTCCCTTGAGTTGGGTTTAGATGCTGAATTGACTGGCTCTCCTGTGGATTTTTTTTTTTTTTGAAGGATCACTCAGAAAACCCTCTGGGTGCAGCAGTGACGCTGGCTCATGAGCTGGGGCACAATTTTGGGATGAATCACGACACGCTGGAGAGGGGCTGCAACTGCAAAGCATCCACTGATAAAGGGGGCTGCATCATGAACCCCTCCACTGGGTAAGTGCCAGCCTGAGACTGCCAAGGTTCACCAGCCACAGCTACACTGGGACATCTGTGGTTTCATTTTGTGCCTCAGGAACACTCAAAGGTAAAAAAAAAAAGAAAAAAGGGAAAAGAGTTTTCAACTCCTGTTGAATCTTGTTGCAGTTTTCCTGCTCAAGCTGGAAAAATTAAATGTTATCAGGGCACAACACGTACTGTTGCACCTTTCTATTTCCAGGTTAGCAATGTGAGAGACAAAAGTGCTGTGAGCAACTGGTTAATTTAAAAAAAACAAACAAAAAAACAATCCACAACCAAACAAACTGTGCTGCAAATGTTAAACCAGAATTTCACCTTCTCTCACCTTGCCAGCTGAGCATCAGCCACAACAGGAGATGAGCCAAGACTGAGATGAGTGTGTAGGAAATCCAGTAATGCAAGAAATGGACTCTTAGACTCTCTGCAAGCTCTTTGTCTCGTGCAGAGCAGGTTTTTAGTTCTGCACAAACTTTTGTTGTAAGCGTGGAGCAATTTCAGCATGTGAGCAAATTAAATCTGCAAGGCCGGTGGGATGAAGGCTGTTCTGTGTCCAGAGGGAGATCTTCCAAGAAAAAGAGATCAGAAATGTGGGAAATAAAACCCAGTGGAGCTGTGGTCGCTGCTGTGAGTGCAGGGCCAGGAGCTGGGCTCTGATCCTGTGGGTCCCTTCCAGCTCAGGATATTCCCTGATCCCCTGGCAGCACTGAGGGGTGGCTCTGCTGGTGGCAGAGGCACAGTGCCAAAGGACACTGAGATTTCAGACACGCTGGGCACAGTGAGCTGTCACTGCTTGCAGGGATGTATTTGAAATTCCCGTTGAAACTGGAGGAGATGAGGAATGAGTTCTCCATGTCCATGTTCAGACTAGGACTGGAAGGATTAAAATGAAGTAAGGTTGGCCAAAGTTCTCTGATGGTAATTCTGGGCCAGATACAGGAATTAGGCTGCCTGTGACTGGAATCCAGTCAGAACCAGTGAGGCAGATACCTGCCAGCAGTGGAGGTACAGCCTTAGGACAAGAGGATGGCCTGCATGTTCTCTGATGTTCCTTCCTGCTCCAGTGCTCGCTCTGTGTGCCTGAAGTTCATCTGTCGCTTAAAAACCTCTTCTGGGAATTGTGATCAGCTCTCCCCCTGCCTTTTCCAAGGCTGCAAGTTTCTGGGAAAGAAGGGGAGCAATGTGGGAGAGGGCAGGGAGTGTTGGGCAGGGTTGTTCCCTGCTGGTCAGCCCAACAGCAGCCTTGGAATTCCTTCAGAGGCAAAGCTGTCACCCTCCATCAGGGCAGGAATCAGCACTGTGGCCAGAGGCCAAGCACAGCAAGTTGAGAGACAAACGAGAGAGTTGTGGGAGTGGAGGAGGACGAGGGGGATTTCTACAGTCTGGAAAAGAAAATGGACTCGGCTCTTTGGAGACAATAGGTGGTGACTATCCCCGTGGATAATTCAGGGCTCTGTGCACTCTCTGGGGACAGAGTGAAGGGGAGAGGCTCTGAGCTGAGGTGGTGGTGAGCCCTGGGCAGGCAGGGCAGGGCTCTGAGCTCCTGAAGGAAACCTTCCAGCTTCTGCCAGCCCAGCTGAGTTACTGGTTCTGCATCCCGCTGCTCCACTTTGGGACAAACACAGGGATGCTCTCAGGACAGAAATTTCTGCACACTTTCTGAACTCATCTGGTGAGAGGGACATTAAACAGCTCCTTCCTCATTATTCCTTTATCAGATCCTGTCCTGGGTGCTGGATGTGCCAGTCCAGACACTGGGTTGGCACAGGGCAAGGTCAGAGCAAGGCTGTGCCCACCCAGTGCTCCTCAGGATACGGGGAATTGGATTTTTCAGTCCTCATCCCTTGGGGACGGCTCCAAGCAGCTCAGCTCCCCCTTTGGGGTTTGTGTAGCACCTTCCTTGAAGGCTCTGCCCACCCCCAGCACCCCAAAAATTTGGGCAGGGGGAGCCAGCTCAGTCTTGCAATGCCCTTTTTGGATTTTCACCAAGCTCTGCATTCAGCTCGTGCCTGAGGAGGAGCCGTGGCCTTCACGGCCCCGAGCAGGCTGAATGTTTGCTCTGGTTATTGATTTAGCCACGGGAACTTTGGGTTTATAGCCTCAGGCCTTATCTCGACACCGTGCTGTCAGTCTGTGAGATAAATCTTCCTGGGGAACTCTTCGCGCCTTGAGCCAAGCTGCATCTCACCAATTCCAAATTAACACTTTGAATATTTAATTACCCTGAGTGTCTCACTGGTAGCAATACTCCCTTGTTGAAGGAACACTGACAAGTTTTCCTCTCTGGAAGTGCTCATCTGTTAAGGGAAGGCCGAGTGAATGTTCCTTATCCCAAATGCACTCTGGAAAGAGCCAAAAAAAATCCAAACCAAGAACATCCCACGTCCATTTAGAGACACAGCCTGCTCTCAGTGTACTCACTGCACCGACTCCGTGCTCTTCTAATTGGTTTAAGGTAGATATAATGAGTGGAATTTAAAAAAAATCTAGCTGAAATTAGTGTAAAAAGCACTGAGAAGTCCTTATCTGATGTCTACAAAAAATAGGAAATATCTAAATTACACCAGACAGGCCTCTGTGAATTGAACTTTGGAGTCAGTGGCGTGGTCATGCACAAAAAGGAATGTTTTAGGGCTGTTGACTTTAAAGGGATTTCATCAATTATTGTAATTCCTTTCAGTTCTTCTGTTTCAGTCTTTGAAGAGGTCTTGGAAATTATGTCTTGGTGGGAAAAAAACCTCCAGGGATCAGGGTGGAATTTAAACTCTGTTGGGTCTGTCCTTTAATCAGCTTCCTATAGTTTTTATTCTTAAAAGACACCAGCAAGATGAGCACCAATTGTGTGTGAGCTACAAATGTCTGAAGACCTACTACTTTAGCAAAATGTATTTTTTGTAACATGAAATCAAGCACAAAACCCCACAAATTTGTGTCAGTACAGGACTTTTAGAGATTCAAATATTTGCTGCGAAAATCACACAAATCCTTCTGTAGAGACGGGGTTGGTTCCTATAAAAATACTCTCAATAAGGAATATTTAGTACTAAAATTAGTATTTTGAACTATGGAATGTTAATATTTAAATATATTTAATAGTGATACTAACCGTATCAGTGAGGAATATTTAATACACATTGTCCTCTTTTTTATCTGTTGTAATGATATTCCTCCAGTTTTTAAAATTGTCTCGTACGTGGACTGTTGCAAGTGGAAAAGAAGGAATATTAGAGAGATTTGTGAATCTTTCTACTGAGATCTCATTACGTGGAAACTGGGGAACTGGGCTGAGCCACTGAGGCCACTTCAGTGTTCCACTTGTTTTCCAAATATCTCCCTGAAGTGTCACCTCTTAGGAGTGAAAATATTCCTCCTGCCAGGTGGATAAATACCAAAGAGTTCTGGTGCTGCCCCAGGCATTGGGCTGGATTTAAACCTTTGCAGATGGGAGCAGAATTTAGCACTGCAGAGCGAAATGTTGCCAATTAGCGGCGCTTGTTTATTTAATAATTTTGGAAATGCACTTTTTTACACGTCCTTCCTCATCAAAATTGAACACAGGGGCCTCCATTGGGGTTTGAAGCCCACTAGGAAGTTGAAATATTGAGTTCAAATATTCAGAGAATTTTTTTTTGCCAGCCTTAAAGGAAGCAAAATTTTGATAGTTAAGTGTTCTCCCCTCCTGTAAACTCAAGGGTTGAACCTCCCCTCAGCAATTTCCCTGTGTCCTTGAGGGCTGTGCTCTTGTAGCTTCCATGCAGGTGGTCCACACAGGGAACTTGCCTGCAGGGAAGTGAACACACTGGACATTTGTTCTTGCTTCCCTCTCACAGGGAATTCTCCTTGATGCCTTTCCTGGAAAGGTGGAAAATTTCCTTTTCCTGGGTGAGGTTAATGAGAGGAGGAATCCTCCAAGGATGGGCAGTTTCACCAAGGCCATTCACATCCTGATCCGGATGCCTTGGGAAGGCTGACCTGGAACAGAGACTGGACAGAGCTAAGAGAATAAAGTAGAGATTTATTAAAAGGCCTTTAGGGTACACCTTGGGCAGGACAAGAGCCTGGCCAGGGCTACACCCAAGGTGGACCCAAAATGGTCACAAAATGGACAACTGGTCACGAGGTCTCACACTTTTATAAGTTTTGGTCCATTTGCACGTTGGGGTTTAATTGTCCAATCCCAGCTCCAGGCTGTGAGGTCCCATCCTGTTTGTTCCCCCCTCCAGCCCACCCTTGTTTGTGCTTTTGGGCCTGAAAGTTGTCCTTGGTGTGCAGCAGGAAAAGGATTTGTTTTGTGTCCCTGCTGTGTGCAGAGCTGAGTGACACTGACTGTGAGCTCAGAGCTGCACCCCTGGGCAGCACAGAATATGAAATACAGGAAAGCTCAAACTTAAGGCATCAATCCCACAGTTGTTTTTTTTTTTCCCTTTGGGATGCCCATACCTGCAACAACAAAATCCCTCTTTCACTGGCCCCTGGTGGAAGCGTTTCCTCTTCCCAGGTTCATTTCTTGTTGCTGGATCATCCCAGCCAGGGCTAATGGAAATGTCTCCCAGGACAGAGCCCTTTGTTCCATCTCTCTTTGCCTTCCCACAGACACAGGCTGGTGGAAAAGGGGGAAAGGGCTGCTTTG
This sequence comes from Sinosuthora webbiana, assembly GCA_013397395.1. Lineage (NCBI taxonomy): Eukaryota > Metazoa > Chordata > Aves > Passeriformes > Sylviidae > Sinosuthora > Sinosuthora webbiana. The sequence goes on from VXBN01005888.1 coordinate 30,394, forward strand.
TGGTGTTTTCCTCCAATCCCCTTTGCACCTGGATATGGGAATGGTGCAGATTTTTCTCAGGTCTGTCCTGCTTCCCTGTATCCCATTGCTTTCTCTATACATTTAATATGAGATGGAACACCTCTCGTTGGTCTGGAAGGTTTTCCTCAAAGCCCACAATGGAGAAAAGATTAAATACATGCAAAATAATTTAAAACACTCAGGAAAATATTAATGCTGTGTGGGCTATTGTTTCAAGACTTGCAATGAGTGGTAAATATTCAAGAAGTGGAAAATCTGGTGTGTGAGAGAGCACGGCTGTTGATATTTGCTTAACAAACTTCTGAATGAAAGAACATCTCTTGGCAAACTTTTATTTTTATCTGGGCCCCCAGTACACCTGGCTGTCCTCTTTTCCAAGAGTGCCAAGGCATATTCTGATTTAGATCCCTTGATGACACACAGGAAGGTCTGGGCAGGCCCAGGAAGGAGGAAACAGCTTCTTTAGGTCACTTCCCCACACAACACCTCCCCTTTGTCTTCTTCCTTCTGTCTCCTTTTGAAAAGTCAAGAATGAATTGAACCCCTCTCTCTGCCTGCCTTTTTTTCCCCCCCTGTTCTTATCTTGGATCTCACGTTCCCATTTCCAATTTTCGCAGCAAGAATTTAAAGTCACTCCGTGTTTCTCTCTCACTCAGACTTTAAATTGAATTTACTCAGATAAATATGACTGTGAAGTGTTAGAGGGAAGTGGGGCCTGGGCTGTGACACTGCTGGTGGGGAAATTCCTGGTTTGTGCAGCGATGACCATGAGTGGGGAAAAAAAAAAGGAGAAATGAGATCAATTTAACCTCTCAGCTACAGATTATTATGTCAGAGGGTTTTTATGGAACGGTGCCTCACGGGGAAAAAAGGAACAGCTAATTTTGAGTAATTGCCTTTCAGTACACAATTTCACTTTAATTATTGAGTTTTTTGGAGGCAGGGTCTGGGGGAGGAGACCAATTAGGAACACAGAAAGAGCACAGAGTAGAAATCCTATGTAGGAAAATACGGGTCCATTCACTGTTGTAATTTGGAGAAGACATTTTTCTAACCAGTCCCCAAAAAAAAACCCCCCACACTGTTATCAGTAAATTTCTAAGTAAAATCACAACCTTTATCTTAGAATTAAAGCAGGGAGGCAACAGGAAGCTGCCTATTTGTGAATGAGAGTGAGGGCAAAGATGATCTGTTCAGACTCAGCTGAGTGACTGTCCCAAATTAAACTAATGACTCGGATTAAGCACTGCTTAAGAGGAGAAATGGGGGGAAGTTAAGCATGGGAAGGACCATCAGGTGGCTTCTTCCAGCCACCACTGAAAAAGAGCCTCGGCACTTACTGGGTTTTAATTCCCTCCAGGAGCAATTAGATATTCTGCACTGAACACTGAGTACATCAGTAGTAATTAAGGTGAGATAAAATATTTAAGTGGGAACAGAGTGGGTTTGTTTTTTTTGGTTTTTTGTTTTTTTTTTTCCTGAGCAGTGGTACCAGATTTCTGTGAGGAGCTCAAAGTGACACCAGGAGTTGCACAGGAGATGGAGCAAATGTGAATGTTCCTGTTTGCCTCCCTGGGGATGAGCTGGTCCATGGATCCGTTGTAGAAGTGGTCCAGGCATCTCAGGATGAGCTTAGGAAATGTTTGTTCCCCACAGGCCAATTCCCAAGATTTTATTGAAAGGGAGCTCTGCTGCAAGTGAGGATCAGTCCATGTGATGCTTTGCTTTCATGTGTTACCTTCAGTGGCCAAGGAGGGGTGCATCACTCTTTATTTTGTGCTTTTTTACAACTGAACACCCATTTCTGGTGGCAAGGCAAAGCTGGTTTTATCGGCTCCCCTCCACTGACAGCCTCTGTGGTAGCAAATATATTATCAGAGACATGTAAAAAAGCTTTTTATTTGTTTTCTCTTCCTGCCCTCATTCCCATTTCGTGCTTCTTCCATACTCTGGAAGGTCTGGCTGGTATTTCTGGTGTGAGGGCTCTGATTCCAGCTCAGATTTGGAAGATTCCTTTGTGCTCAGTGTGAGGGCAGGGCTGGCAGAAGCTTTGGCCTTCACGTGCAGCTGTCATTGCAGGAGTCCAGCATCAGAATAATCCCTCTTCCCCAAACTTCTGGGGTCCAAGGATCTGGATCTTCCCCAGACTTCTGGGGACCAAGGATCTGGACCTTCCCCAAACTCCTGGGATCCAACATCTGGAATGTTCCCCAGAGCCCCTGAGGTGACACAACCTGGATTAGTGAACATTCCTTAATTAAGTGTTTGGTGACAGGTGTGTGAATTCTATCTGTGTACAGGGTCCCTGTCCAAAACCATCTGATATTTCTGGTGCAAATATGGGTTTGGGAAGAGAAATTGGCCTGTGCACCCAAACCCCAACCAGGTTTGCTCCTGTAGGAACAGGGTAAAAAGCTCCCTGTCCTTTCTCCTAAGTGCAGCTAACAAGTAATCTGTGAGTTCCCACATGAAGCTGTGTTGAGAATGAGAAGTTCCTTAAATCCAACAATCTGTTCTGAGGGTGAAAAATAAATACACCTGTAACAACAAGGGATTTGTCCCATGAGAATCAATAAAGAAAATATGTAAACAATCCGAGAATAGATAGATTTGATGGCCAAGAAAAATGTCTTTTACTAACCAATAGAATAATTAACAAGAGAGGTATTAACCAATTAGAAGTATGTAAAAACTGTATAAAAGACAGAAAGGGGCCATAATGAAGGGAAGCCTTCTGAACCTTTATGGTGTCACTCTGTGTTATGACTGTCCCGACGTGCTCCTGGTGCTGCTTCCACCTCTGGTGAGCTGGAGCAGCATTTCTGGGAGCTGTGTGAAAATCCAGGTGATGGGAGGCACTCAAACCAAAAGCAAGGATGTGCACTGATGAGGATTCATTCCTCAGGGATCTGCCTGGCTGTCCAGGGGTGCAGCTCTGCTGATGGAGATGGGGTGGATGAGCAGCAGGGTTGGGTCAGGCTGAGGGGATTCAGCAGCTCCTTTCCCCAGGGCAGTGTCTGGGGGAGCAGCACCCCGTAATTAAAGTGTTCCACTTTAATTGTCCTTTGATGGTGCTGAAGGTCTCTGCTTCCCTGTGGATCCCTCATTAGCATTAATGAGGTTTTAGGGCCGCACATCAAAAGCAGGGCAGTGGCAGCAATGCTGATTTTACACTGCACAAGTGAATATTTGTGTCTCGCGGGGTGGCTGAGGGCTCCTGGAGAGCTGCTGGGCTCAGTGGGTTTGGGCCTTAAAGGGTTTTCTGAGGGGCCTTCTTATTTTCTCATCTGCTTTTGTTTGATTTGTCAACTGCCACGGAAAAAAAAAAAAAAAAAGATTTATTTAACTACTTTATAAACATGTAGTGAAATAAATAAACCACAGTGAAAATCTCTTCAAGACAGCTTGGGAAAGTACTGATCACTTGTGCCATTTGTTGTATTGAGTATTAGCTTCAGTCACTTCTCTCCTTTCTGAAAAATGATCTCAAGGAAGCAGAACATGAGGTCACCCTCATTTTGGTCACTCAGAGGCTGAACTGGAGTCTCCAGATGTGAAAATGCACACCCTCCAGAGACTTCCAGCACACTGCTCCAGAGCACAGCCAGGTATGCCATGAAAACAGCATCAACCTGAAGGGGAAAACCCTTTTTCCACCACCTCTCCAGACTGAAAAAAATAAATTAAAAAAAGCTTAAAAAAAGACGAAAGGTCAGGGTGAAATGGGAAAGAAATCAGAAACAGAGTGTGGGAAAGGACACTTTAGTTTACTGAGTGGTTCACTTTTTTTTTTTTCTTGTAGACGTCTTGCAGCATCTTGTAGCTGCAGAGCTGTTAAATGTTAGATAATCAAACCATTAGTAGTTAGCACAGAATTTCCTGACCCCTCTCAGTCGGTTTTCAGCTGTTCAGCCCTCACTTTGCATTTTTCAGTCTGGCAGCTTAGAGCCATTAAACTCCGGAGTCAGCAGAACTATCTGGAATTACCCCTGTTACAATTTGAGGAAAATGAAATTATCTTTCAGATGTAAACAGTTCCTAATTAAACTCTGAAGCTGTTTATGTCTCCGAACCAGTCTGAGCTGAGCTCGGCACAAAGACAGGCTTCTTTGTTGTCTTTTTTTTCTTTTTTTTAAATAAAGTTGATATACTGATGTAATAAATTACTTGTGACAGAGCCAGGTCTGTTGTGCCAGCAGTGCAACTGCTTTTAAAAAAAAAAATAAAAAAATACAAAAAAACCTTAAGCAACATATCCCTCTGCCCCAGTAATTTAGCACATTGCATTCTGGTCCTTCCTTTAGTAGGAAACAGCCACGAGATTACAGAATAGATTTATGTCAGTCTTTCCCTTCACTCCAAGTAGCCCCCACATCTGCACTGCATTTGGCCTCCTTTTTTTTTTTTTTTTTTTTTTTTTTTTTTTTTTTTTTTTTTTTTTTTTTTTTTGTTAACAATTTCCATGCCTGGCAGAGATATTTAATTTTTTTGTGATAAATAAGAGCTGTGTTGAAGAATTAGCAGCGTTGGTTGAGATCCGTTTAGTTTTTTCCCAGCCCTTTGCAGGAGTGGGTCGCTGCTAACGATTAGCACACGGAACTATGGGGGCAACAACAAAAAAAAAGAGATAATTGTTTTTTATTTAGTTTAGTCTTGCCCATTTCAGTAGATGTGCTGTTGGAAGGGGGAAATATTTGTCTTTGCTGGTGTGTTCTCAAGGAGAGCTCGCCCGGATTGACAGCATGACTTTGCTGTAAGTGAAGCTGACAGGGAGAGAGGTGACTTCTCGAACGAAAACACATTTTACTCCTGGTGTGATTATTTATAGCAGGTACTTAAGGACAAGCAGGGGTTTCTGCCACGAGATGTATCCACTTTTCCTGGCCTGGATGCTGGGATGAGAGAGCTCAGCTGCCTTTTGTCTTGTTGCTGTAATATCCGTAGGAAATATAGCTCCGGGAGGGACATTTTTCTCCTGCAGCGCTGCTTGTTGCCGTGACCCATGAGAACAAATCACATGGGGACATTTCCCTTTATCTTGGCTTTCTGTTTCATCAAAAAAAGAAAAAAAAAAAAGAAAACAAACCCCAAACTTTCCAACCTGCAGGGATAAATCCGCAGTGCGTGGAGAATCAAGCACCCAGTGTCCAGTTTTTAATTGGTGTTAATGAATTCCAACCTCCTGGCTTAAAAATGGAAACGGACCTTAAAGGGCAAATCCTTAAGGTGACATGAAACCTGCATTTTGAACGTGTGTTGTACGCCCAGGAGCACCTGAAGGAGTGGATGTGGACTTGGAAGGCTGGATCCCTGTAATTAACTGGTGCCCACAGCTGCATTTGGCACAGTTGTCATGGGAATCACAAAGGGAGCCCTTTGTGCCTGGCACGGATGTGCGAAACGTTGAAAATGCTACCAGACAATTCCTCCCTGCAAAGTCCTTCTTGATCTTTCCTAAAGTCAAAGCCTGTCACGAGGTGCTGGGCACGTTTTCCTGGGGGGTTCTGGTGGCAGCCACGCAGGGAGGCTCCACTTCAGCCTTTGCACATGAATGACGCAGCCCCGGTGATGGATTAGGATAAGAAACCACCTATTTTAGAGTAAAAGCACTGAAAAAGGAGAGGTGAGGTGACTTTGGTGTCCTGGAGAGCCTTTCTGTCTGCCTCTTCCAGCAGGGAAATTGTGTTCATCTCCATCCCTGACGCTCTCCTGGCAGCCAACCACCACCAGGTGAGAAATCCAGTGAGGAAAACTCCCAGGGACTTCAATAAGGTCAGGATTTCATCAGGATCCACATGGGTTTTATTTTTAGGTTTATTAAAAGCCTTTCATTCCTGTGAGTGAAGGTTTTAATTTGCTCATTAAGGATCCCTAAGTCTTAGATCATGGCTGGATCCATCCTGTCCTCATGGCTTGAAATAATGAAATAAATACAACGTGGCTGCTAATTTTATTTTGCTCCAGCTCCGTGAAAAAGAATGGGGGAAGCAGAAAAAATGATCCCTTGTTATTATATATTTAGGATTTTTTTTAAGAACTCCATTTCCACTTATCTGAGGTGGTTTGGGGGATAAAGAGCTTTTTTTTCTCATAAAGAAGCAGGGAAAGTGGGGAATGCTGGGGAAATTCAGGTTGATTGATTGTTTTTCCTCACTTCTCTTTCCTTTGGATCTTCCCAAAGAACAAAAAAATGGAGCCATGCTGCTTGCAAGTCAGATCCTCCTGTCTTGGAGCCCTGATTTATTCAGAGCCTGGGTAGTGCAGATGTTAAGTGAAATCAATATGAGCCTGTCCCCCGGGTATTTATTATTCCCAGCTTTTTGCAGGGCTCAGGTTCTTTTCTGCAGCACCCACATCTCACCCAGTGGCATTTCCATGCACTTCATTCTCTGCTCCTGCTCTTCCCAGTGGAGCAGCTTCTCCACGTGCTCCATTCATCCACAGGGCTGATCCTTGGGGTTTGTCTGTGCCAGGAGCTGGGCTCCAGGATTCTGTGGGTGCCTTCCAACTCAGGATTGTCCATGAAATTCCTCCCCCCCAACCTGGGTTTCTCCTGGTTGGGTTTAGCCCTATTTGGGGTCCATTTCCCTGAACTTGGTGTTGTTTGATCTGCTCACCTGAGGCTTCTCCTCACCCAAAGCCATCTCCTGAGCCTCTTTATGACAGGTCTTTCAATCAATCTGATTCCCAAAGTCAGATTTTTTTCTTCCCATCCCTGTCTGCTCTTGGCCCATTTTAAAAAATCAATTCCAGGGTCTTCCAAGGGAGAAAATTAGAATGTAATTTCCTGGAACAAAAGCAGATTGTAAAATCACGTTGGGAACTAACCAAAGCACCTTTTCCCTAATCAGAAATCAGCAGGAAGCTGATCTTCAGCAGTGGTTTGAACCATTTGTCTTTATTTGCTCGTCACATGCTGAGGACGTTGTGTTTTGTGAGACAAATTTAAACTCGGGGCACTCTTGGTTGTGCTCCTTATCCAGATTTTCCTTCACTGCCGGGAGCTGCTGGCAGCCACAGGGTGTCTGCATCCCAATTTTCCTTAGCCTGGGACCAGACCTGACCCGGCCTTTTCATCCCTCCCTCTGCTCTCTCTTGCTTTTTTGACTTTCCCTGTAGTCAGCATTGGATTAGCCTCAAATTCTAAGCAGTAGATTGTGAAACCTGAACTCTCAGCAATCCAGCAGATTTTTATTAATGAGGTAGTGGTCTAAAAGGAAACAGAGCAAAAGATGAGCCAGAGGCAAATTCAAACTGATTATAGCTCCTTTCCTTGGCTGTCTGGCTCCCAACAGGAAGAACAGTTGTCTGAGTTCAATTCCCATGGAGCTTTTGCAATGCAGATAACTCCAGCGCAGAGTCAGGATCCTGTCAGGGGTGATAAATTGGTTTAGCGTTGCTTCACCCCCAGAACACAAGGGAAAGTCACAACAGGCCTCTCCTCCAAGGAAAAAAAAAAAACAACTTCTCTGACCATCTATTTGTCAAAGGGAAAGTAACTGCTAATAGTGTTTTACTTGGCAGTTTTGTGACTGCCACAACAGTCTATACTGTATAAAGCCATTAAGTGTTGCTCCCTTGCAGAATGGAGTTTTTGGGAACCATCCAGGTGCTTGTTCTGTCGCTGCTCCCTGCCCTGAAGTCCCCACAACCCAGCGTTATAAATCTGCCTTTTTTTTTGAATATTCCAGGCAGTTAAAATTTCACCTTCCGTGTAATGGGAGAGGTCGAGCCTCAGCTGGGGCCGTGTCAGTCCAATCCGGGCACCTGAAGGGAAGATCGCTGGAATCCGTCCTGGGAATCTGCACCACCCCCAGGGAAAAATTAAAACAGACTTAAGGCTTTCGTGTGCAAAGTTTAAACATTTCCTTGGAAAGGCTCTCCCTTCCAATAAGCCTGGAAATTCCACCGTAGCACAACGAGCCGTCCAAGCAGACATCAATTAAATTTACCACCAGGGTGATATATTGAATAACCCAGTTATTTATTGGAAGAGCTAGAAGCCACCGTGTCGTGAAGGTGACAGGAGCTGTAGGAGAAACGTGGGCTTGTTTTGAAGTCACTGACCATGAACTCAGAGAGAAGAGCTTTGATGTCATCTCTAACTACGTGGCCCAGTTCTGTGCTCTACTTTAGCGATGCTCCGGGGATCAAAACTCTAAAAGAGGAGCAAGGGAGTGAAAAATAGGCTACAAAAATAAGTGTGGGCTGTCAGACACCCTCTACCTTTTGAAGCAAACTTCCCGTTTAAATGCTTTATCTGTAGATAAAACCACTCTAGGTTTTTAGCTGAATCCTTCCAAATCAGCTGAAAAAGATGTGTCCCATCAGCTCTGGGACTGATGTCTTGGGTAAAGCTCTGTCTTGTGCTGCTTCCAAGAGCACAAAGGCTCCTCCAGCTTCTCCCCTGCTCCTAATTTCCCCTAATTTGCTGTTTGCAAAAGTTTTAGGTGTGGAAACAATCTTTAAGCTCCCCCTTTATTGTGCTGGCGGGGTCAAAAACTGCATTTGTGCCTTTCTCCCTCAAAAGTACTTAGAAATTAAGACATCATCTAAATAATGGATTACAAACTCCTCCCATATTACAGCACTTGCCTAATTAATAGATTAAAAAGTCCTTGCACATTATGGCACTTGTCTAATTTTAAACAATTGCTCCTAGAACGTGAGGTGTAGGAAATAACGTGTAGTGACAGGACTTGCTACATGAAGGCATCTGTAGTATTTGAACACCTATTTCAATATCAAAGAAAACTGGATTTTAGCTCCTGCTTGACACCTAGTTCTGTGAAGTTCTTTATGCTTACTAATTCATTAACATACTGGCTTGTACAGAAGAGCTGGAGTGTCAAAAAAATGTCATCTAATAGAAAATTCACTTTTATTCTGGTCGGCTCATCTCTCTCAGGAGCCCATAAAGAGTTGTTTTCAAGAGCTGGAGAGCAGTAATAATGTCTGGAAGGTTAAAACCAAGGGGGATGCTTCTGAGTGCAAAAGAATTACGTCAATTAGATCAGGAGTTAGAGGAGGCTGGGAAATTGTCACAGTTCCTTGAAATCAACACCTCCCTGGGCCTAGAAATATTCATGCTGCTTGAGTTTCTGCCTTCTAGAGGTTTATTCTTGGGTTACTCCCTCCAATGCTGCTATTTTTCCCATGGAAAAATTACTGACACCTGTATTAACAAAAACAACCCTCTCCCCATTCTTTAATTTTATCTCCCCCTGCCTCATTATTATGTTCATATGTAAAACTGGGATATGCAACAGAAAACTCATGTATTTCTGTCTCAGACATCTGCAGAGCCTGAACAAATCCAGACTCACATCTCCATCCTCCAGTAAAAGGTTCTGCGTTGCTCTTCTCCCCTCCAGCTGTGAGCCGAAAATCAGGAATTTTGGAGATCAAGAAGAGTAAATATTCACATTTTTGAATCTCAAAGGGTCCTTGGGTCGAGGCAGACACGAAGTCACTGTGGTGGTCAGTTCAGACAAGGTGGTGTTGTGGGAAGTGTTGGAAATTCAGGTGTTGGACAAGGGAAATTCTGACTCAGCACCCCTCTTGTCTTTGAGCACCTTCATGCTCCTAGAAAGCACAGCTGATGCCAGAGCTATTTCCAGATATGGCCCCTCAGGTTTGGGTTTTCAGGAATTCTGGGCGAAGTTCAGTCCCAGTTTTCTGCACCTTTGGTAATTAGCTAGCCAACAGTTGTTTCCATAACCATGCTCCAAAAAAAAAAGGAAAAATCCCTTTTAAAATTAATATAATCTCCAATTATCATATTACCTCAGGGAGGGAGGTCTGGTGGCACTTAACAGAGCTCTTTGGGGCTCTCTTGTGCATTTTAATTGAGTGAATAATTGTAAAACACTTCAGGGCCTTTTGGTAAAAGGCTCTGTATAAACATTGCCATAATGCTGAATAATCAGGCTGTGACGTGGACTGGAAGAAATGAAGCCTATAAATAGATGTGGATATTCATATAGTGTCTGTGGGTGTGTCTAACCAACATTTGGGACAGAACAATGCAGTTCCTGTAGAAAAATCCTGTGGCTCTCGAGTAAGAAATAAAAAGTGAGATTGGATAGGGAGCATCATAATAATCAAGATGTTTTTCGTGGTGAGCCTGTAGTTTATCCTCCTGTGCAATGAGTAGAGAACTCCCAGAATGGCTGTGGTACCCCTTCGGTGCTGTTTGTTGGGAAACAGACCAACCTGTGGTGTTTTGTGGTGGAGGAGCTCAGGGGAGGTGGACCCGAGGTCCTGAGGTGTAGGCAGACAGGATCTGGAGGAACCAAAGGAGCTCCACCTTTCCTGGGCTGGGCTTTGGGTCTCCTGCAGCTCCAGGTGCGTTTCAGATGGAGCAGTGGGAGGGACAGCAGTGGGAACACCCCACCGGGCTGAGCAGTGCTGGGTGTGCAGCTGCTCTGCTGTGGGTCAGCAGCCCCTGCCGGATCCTCTGATGACTGTGCTCTCTCCTCTCCTCTGCCTCTCATTTTCTGGGCCAGGGGCTCTGTTCCTGGGCTTGTGTCTCCTGTCAGTCAGTCACTGAGGGAGGGGAATTCCTCTGAAATAGAGATGATGGAGATGAGCTTTTATATTTCATGGAGAGGAGAGGAGAGGAGAGGAGAGGGAAAGAAAAAAGAAAGAAAAAAAAGAAAGAATAGAGAAGAAAAGAAAAAAAGAAGCAAAGCCTGTGCTGGGCAACGAGGTGCTGGTACAAAGAATCCTCTCTTGTTAAATGGGACTTGACAGAGTGCTGATGCCACTTCACTTAGTTAATGGAAGGAGCCATCTAATACCGGCTAAATGCAGAACTGCCTAAAGGAACCTGGCATTTGGAGGGCTGGAGTGCTTGAAGTATAAATGGATGGGACAAGCCCAGGCTCTGTTTCCCAAGGAATCGATTACCAGGGATCCTCTGATGACTGTGAAGGTCTTATTTGCAGGAGCAGGCAAAGCTATTTTTGTTGGAAGCCGCGATATTTGTTGCTGGGGATTAAACACATCTTTTAAGCACCAAGGAGACACCGAGGAATGCAGTGGATTCAGGAGGGGTAGAAAGACTGAAGTGATTTTTCCTTGCTGCAAAGCCACTGAGGAGACTGATGGTAGTGCTGGGAACAATTTGAGCTCTGTAGAGTTGTACCCACAGCCAGAGCAGTTTGACAAAATGATCCATTGTGCATTAAATCTACAGATTCAGACAGTGTAAAAAATGTATGAGACGCAGCGTTTTAGAACAAGAGTTAGGCTGGACTAAAGATTCCTTTCTCTTTCCAACTGTAAAAAAAAAAAAAAAAAAAAAAAAAAAAGGATCTGTAACAGAAAGAGTCTTGAGCGAAGATGAATGGAGTATGAAGATTGCTGATGAATTTTTTAGCTCTGGAAGGTTCTCCCCATGGCATTTATGAGCTGGTTTTCCAACAGAATAAGTGTCTGAGCTACCACAGGAAGCACAAGCATCCCTGTTAAGGTATCACTGAAACCTTAAACAGGTCAAGGTCTGACTTTACTGTGGGAGATCCCATTTCCTTCTCCCACCCCAGCTCCTTCCAGGTGAGATCAGGAGCCTCTTTACAGGGTGGTGGGAGGAAGTTCCCTGCATTTGTTCAGAGGACAAATTTTCCTTTCACATCACCATTCCTTTGTCATCTTTCACAAGCTCCAGAGCCACTCAAACACTGGTTTGAGCACCCCTGACATCCGGTATCTGTGACTTCCCTTCCCATCCCATCTGCCAGGGATTTCATTCTTCTGATGAAGCAGCTTTAAAATTGCAAAGGCAGACAAAATACAGCCTGAAATCACAACAATCAAGTGCTGTGGCTGTCACATGGGACTTTATTGGTCAAAAAAAAAAGGAAGACTGGTAGTGTATCAGAATATCACATTAAAGATCAATCGAGCTTCCAAGGAAATACCAATTGGCACCAGCTGATGTGGGATCTTCTCTTGCATGGTGTGGTTACCCTGAAGCTTCTCTGTTTCCACCAGCTGGGTTTATTTCTGGGGTTTTTATTGCTTTATTTGTGGATTACTTGGTAAAGAAGCAGCATTTCAGGAAATGTCATCATGTGCCATGTGCTGCACTGATGTCAGCTGAGGAAATCGGCGTCAGGAGCAGGAAAAGCCAGAAGATGAATGGATCTCTGGGTTCAAAATAGGAAACAGCTTGAAGTTCCTTTTCGGGGGGAAGGAAACATAAAGCTCATTCATCAGCAATGACACGGTTTCACCTCTCCCAGAGAGAGGACTCTGCCCTCCTGCTGATGGACAGACAAACCTCACACCCATGCAAATGATCCCGGGAATCCAGGGATGCAAAGGAGCAGCCCTAGAACAATTGACAGGGTTGACTGGTGAGTCAAACCTGATCACAGATCTCGTGATCTGCGTGTGGCTGAGAGGTGTCATGTGGAAATCTGCATGAACTGTGTTCCTGAGTGGATTTCGTGCCCTGTGAGGTGAGTGCCTCCTTGTCTCGCCCCAGTGGATACCAAAGCAAACCTGTGCCACCAAAGAGCAGGATCCAGCCTGGATGATGCAGTATTCATTTATTCACACTTTGATACGAGGGCTGTGTCTGATCAAGCCCTCATCAGTGTTTATCAGTCAGATGTATCTGGGTTTCTTTGGTTTTTTTCCTGCTGCTTGGCAGGATTGTACATCCATCTGCTGGTTCACTGTCACGTAGGCAGAATTTTGTGAGGTTTCTTCCCCATCATGTTGAGGGTAGGACAGAAGTTTGTGGTGCCCTGTTAAGAACATCTCCAATTGCCCAATATTAAATGGTCAGTAGTTTTCCAAGAGCCTTTATTTTCTGTTCCATTACTCAGAGTACCTTCCCTGTCCTCCCTTGAGGCCCAGCTAACAGCCTGGCTCCTGCCTCCTGCTATTCTAAAACTTCTTTATTTATCTTAGACTCTGTCATTTTGCTGAAACATTGATATTTTCCAGCAATCTGCTTATTACATGGAGATGCCTATTAGCTTTCTGAAGTCATATGTCAGTGAAACTCAAAACTGTTTAGTTTAACTTGACAAGCCCTATAGTGATATTGGAAAATTATTTTCTTCTTCAGACTCATGTTTATGTTCTTTCCCAATGAGCTGGCTGTTTTATTGCAAAAGAAACTGTAAAAGAGGTAATTTTAACTAGGCACAAAATATATTCTGTTCTGTAATGTATCCATAACCTTCTAGAAGATCCTAATTAACTTCCTGATGTCAGCATAGGAAGCTCTATTGCACTTGTAGTTGCCGAGCATTTCTTTCTTTTTAATAGAAATTTTTTTTTCCCTTCCTGAGACCTGCGGGCATCATCAATCCCAAAACAAGCTTTTCATTTGAGGCTATCAGAAACACCAGGAGATTAATGGGAGTCTGAAGTTCAGCAGAGCAGAATTTCTATCTGTTGCCTTGCTTGTCTGCGAAGATAACAATCCTAATAACACGTGGGTGAACACAAAGCACTCAGGGAGTAAAGTGAAATTGCCAGGTTGGCTCCTGAGCCGCTGAAATGTTGAGTTGCTGCTGAAATGTTGAGTTGCTGCTGGACCAGGGAGTGACAAAGGCATCAAGTCTGAGGGGAGAAGATGTTTCTTTGTGACATAGATTCAATGTAATTCAATGTGGACAGGAGATATTTGGGAAAACTGTTCCCTGTGAAGGTGGGGACAGGGTTCCCAGAGAAGCTGTGGATGGAGCAGCAACAGGAGGTGTCCAAGGCCAGGTTGGACAGGGCTTGGAGCACCCTGGGATAGCGGGAGGTGCCCCTGGAGGTGGAATGAAATGGTCTTCAAGTCGTTTTTCCAACCCAAAGCGTTCCATGACCCTGATTCCGTCTAAGCACAGAGCAGTCACAGCATTCCTCGGGACACCAGGCCCACGTGTCACTTGGTCTCTCCTCTGTGAGGCAAACTGCAAACATTCAGCAGCAGAAATGGAGTTAAGTTCTGCCCCAGAAAAGCACCAATTATCTGCTGATATTTGCAGTGCACGGGAGCGTTCTGTTCACACTTTCTGGGTGTTGGAAAAGGAACAGGAGCTGGTGTGTGCCTGCAGTGGGAATTCCAAACAGGAGCATTTTCAGCACAGTGTCCTTACAGTCCTGCTGGTTTAAAACAAGAACTGTCTTTGCTTTAATCATGCAGTTCCCAAGCTCAGCTTTGATGAATTGCAGAAGCAGGCTCTTATCAAGTAACAGTGGGGTTTTTTTTTTCTTTTATTCCTTTTTTTTTTTTTTTCCTGAAAAGAGCAGGAAGTTTGCCATTCTGCAGAGCAAGATGAATGAATTTGCCATTTGAGGCTGAATTTTTCCAAGAAGGATTAGGATCTCTTGCAGTCCTGTAAATGTAGGGCACTACTTGCAAACCCAGCATTTCTTTAGTCTCACAATCATAGTTCGCATTATAACTCCATATGCAAAAAGAGGGAGAAGGAATTTCAAATGTGAACACTCCCAGTCCTTAACAGCAGCTACAAATTGAAGTGAAAAAGTGAAAATTCCCTTACTCATAATCAAAAATATTATTATTATGATATAATAATATTATATTGAGCTCAGTTTCACAGTGAATTGCTGTATTTCAATTCTGTGTGATAAAAACTCAACACACTCTTCTGGTTAAGGCACAGATGTGCTAAAATGTCACCAGTGTGGCAGGAGAGAAAGGTTTTCATCTCACATAACAACAACCTTCCTTTTATCTCCATGTGGTTTTTCCCCAGCTATCCATTCCCCATGGTCTTCAGCAGCTGCAGTAGAAAGGACCTGGAAAACAGCCTGGAGAAAGGAGTGGGAATGTGTCTCTTTAACCTGCCTGAAGTCAAGGAGTCCTTTGGTGGCCAGAAGTGTGGGAATGGCTACGTGGAAGACGGGGAGGAGTGTGACTGTGGGGAGCCTGAGGTAAGACACAGCTGGGAGTTACTGCTCGTGTCCTGCCTGTGGGGTGTGGACAGCGGAGGGTTGGTTTGGTGTGTTTGGGGTAAAATGGAACTCTGCCTTCTCTGCTTCCATCCCATCAGCCTAAACCTCAGAGGTGCGGGGAGTCTCCAGAGTATTCCCGTTGCCGAAGTCCAGGCAGGGCTTGGGTTAAGAATGTGCTCAGTTCATCCTTAGAGAGCAAACTCTGGCTTGTCCAGCAGTCTGGCCATGACCTTGTGTTCCTGGAAGTTCCTTTCAGCATTAGCTAATCAGCTAGACTCAAAAGGAGTTTGAGAACTTGGCTCGGATGTCTCAAGAAAACGTGCCTCGGTTGAAGGTTTGTTTCCGTCAGTGAGAAGCCACTCATATATTTATATTTATGTCAGTATAACCATAGAAACTGTGCAAAAACAGGATGGTTTGGGTTGGAGGAGACCATGAAGATAATGTCATTATCCCTCTGCTATGGGCAGGGACATCTTCCACTATCCCAGGCTGCTCCAAGCCCCATCCAACCTGGCTTTGGGCACTTCCAGGGATCCAGGGGCAGCCACAGCTTCTCTGGGCACCCTGTGCCAGGGCCTCACTATCCACATATATAACACTGTATAAATAGCAATATTAATATTGGCCAGGTATTTTTCATTGCAGCTTCACTTTTTAGGTACGAGGCCTTTCCCTCCTTCACTGCAGGACTTTTCTTTCTCTCTAGCCAATTACCTCGCAACAGAAATCGCCTTCACTGCCTCCCAAACAGATTGCTGCTGCTTCAAAGATTGTTCCATTTAGTTTAGTGAATGTGTCAGAGGACTCCTCAAATCAGCAGGAGATAGGCAAAACCTGGGGGTCAAACAATATCCGAGCTGGCATCCTTATCCCTTTTACATCCCGTCCTCATTGGCTTTATTGAACTTCTCTCTGATTACCTGAATTAAAGGCAGCAGCAGATCAGGGATTTGTTTCCTGTGATAAATAGGGACCTACAGACAAAAGAGATGGGGGCAGTTAAAGCAGCAAGATACTGCTGCATCCTGCCTGTGGAGTGTATTGGATTTGTCCAAGCCATGAGGATTCCCTGACAGTTCACTCACTCTTGAGGGTAACAAGGTTGGAGGAAGCAGCCTTATCTCCTTGTTTGAAGCCAAGAGAGTGCGAGCAGCTTGCAAATGTCTTTCTAACCCAGTTATCTTTCTTGTTTCCATTTCTGAACGTTAGCGACGCCTTTTCAAGTCAAAGCCACTTAGTGTCAGCAAGCCCTGCCTTCATTTGCCTCTTCTTTCTGTCTTTTTGCCTTTTTGGTTATATTGGAAAAAAAAAAAACCTGCAGCTTGGGTGCAGGTAAATTTATTTGGGATTTACTGCTCTGATCTGACTGGTTCCAGAAAAGCTGTGTGATTAGTCACTAATTCACTGCCCAGTCGTTTGCACCAGCTGAGTTCTGTCCATGGCATTGCAGTATCCCAAGAATGAGTGATATGAGGAGTAAATTCTTCTGTGAGGCCCCTGGATCCTTGGAAGCGTCCAAGGCCAGGTTGGACAGGGCTTGGAGCCACCTGGGATGGTGAAAGGTGTCCCTGCCCATGGCGGGGAGAGGAACTGGATGATTTTTGGTCTCTTCAAACCCAAACCATTCTATGATTTTATGATCCTAACAATTTTAGATTATATGATACAAAAAGTGCCTGATGTGCTGCAGTGTCTGTGGAAGGAGGGCTCGTGTAGATTATAGATGGAAAGATAAAAAAATAAAGAGAAGTAAAAATCCTCGAAAGATGAAAACGTCTTTTACAACTAGCTACAAGGGGGAACAAGAAACTACAAACTGCTAACTCAGAAGTCAGGCAAATTACTTCCAAATGTAATTAGGAGCGAGTGCCCAAACAGCTGTGACATGCCAGGGACGAGTCAACACGGCTTTTGTGCCAGGAACTCTTGTCTTACAAAATCTTGTCTTACAAAATCTTGTCTTACAAATCCATCACGGCGCTCTGAAGGGCTTCACGAGTGGATGGGAAGGGACAGGGCTGTCTCTGCAGCCTGTGAGGAGTTCAGAGGCCCTTTGGACCAAACCTTTCACCAAAGGGAGATTGAGCAGCTGTAAAGGAGAGAAAACTTTACACGGGCACAAATTGGGTTAAAAGATAAGAGATGCAACCAGGTGTAAATCATCCATTTCACGTGGTGGAAGGAGATCTGCTGTGCTGTATCCATGAGATGTGTCCTGGGGACTACACAACTCAGCGTTTTCATAAAGAGCCTGGGAAGAGGAATAGTCTTTAATTTGCTGATGATATTAGTTAGGCTGCTGGAGATGAAAACTGGCTGAGAAGGACTGCAGAGAAATCTTCTGAGGCAGCTGGAACAGGCATTAAGATGAGAAATGGGACCCACTGAGGAGTGATGCACATTCCAAAAACACAAAGAAGATGATGGACTCTGAGCTGACTGTGACCATGGAGGAACAAGACTTCATGTTGCAATAAATAGTCTCATGAAAATGTCAGCCCCAGTGCTCAGGAGTGGTCTAAAAGGTAAATAGGCTGTTAGGAAGTACTAGGGGAGAAATAGGAAAACAAAACAAAGCACCGGCAGAGCTCGATAAATCTGCTGCGCCTGAAACTGCTTGTGCAGGTTTTCCCTACCCCTCCCTGATCCCAGGGAGGATAAGGCAGAGTGAAGAAAGATTGAGAGAAAAGCAATAAGGTGGTTCAAAGTTTCTAAAGGGCTCTGGCTGGAAAAGAAGAAAATGAAGGAGAGTGCAGCACAAGCTGATAAAATCGTGAGGGGAATGGAAAGGGTGAGTGAGGAGAGATTGTTCCCCCACGAGAAATGAGCACATGAAGTTAGAAAATGGCAGGTTTCAAACAGGCAGAAGGAGCTGCTTCTCTGACTGTGTTGGTTACCTGTGAGTTCCTTTACTCTGACTCTTGCAGGTGCTAAAAATGCCCTTGGAGCCAAGGGAAAAGCAGGGGAAAGGCAGGAGACTGGGAAGGTGTCAGTGTCCTTAAACATCTCCTGCTGGCTGCTCTCAGGGGGACACAGGAACAGAGGAGTTATGGGCTGACCTGGTGGGGTCTGTCTTGTGTTTTGAGAAAAGAGAGAGTAAAAACCAGGTGTCCTGTCCACAGGACAGAGCCTGACATCACAGAGGTGGTGCTGGAATTGTTCTGGGCTGCTCTGGTTCCTCTGAAGAGCCAGGAGAGCCACAGTGAGAAACCTCCCATCATTGCTGTTGTTATCAATTAATAATAATAATAATAATAACAACAACAAACCCCAGCACAGCAGTAATTCCAGTGGGCAGCCTCCATCCTCCAAAAGCCTGATGAGCCTTTCCTGTTTTTTCGCTTCTTTATGTTAAAATCATTCCTGACAATTCGATAGCCCAGGCACAAAAACTATTTACCAAGCTCATTCCCTACAATGAGCAGTAAGTCAGATAGCAATTGGAAATTTCAGAGGCTGCTGGAACACCACTCCAAGAGCTGTGTCTTTATCCCAGTCTGCCTGTGGAATGCTGAATGCTGCTGTGGGGCCAGAGTTTGGGGTATTGCAGCTGACTGTTTCACGAGGACCTTAATGGGACTGACACTCTGCTCCGCTTATCTCAGATTATTTGGGAGGTGAATTTATAAAACGTGGCAGAGGAATGTTACTCCTGACATGCAGCAGCTGCACGGGAATGTTTCCGTAGCCTGCTGCCTCCCGGTGATCAAAAATAGGAGCAGGAAGTTGTTCCTCTGCTTCGGAGCACAGTTGGCTTTGTACATCCTTTATGCATATATTTTGTACAGATACAGGAAGATATTACCTATAAAACAGTGAGGTGCTGAGAATCCTTCTGGTTTGTGCTGGTGAGTCAGTGCTAGCCCTGCCTTCCAGTTGGGCAGCTTTCAGAAGCCAGTGAAGTAACAAGAGGCTGTGAGCATCACTCTAACCCACTCACGCTTCCTGTGTTCCCTGCATTGTTAGTGATCCCTTGCTAAGTCAAACAAACTTAACACAGCTGAAGAGCAATTTTATCTGCTGCTCTTTCTGTGAGAGAGATGAGATTCCAGCTCAGCTGGTGTAACTTGCAGCTTGTGGGCATTATCTCGGAAAAAAACAAATCCATTCTTTTCTGAGGCTCCTTACGAGCTCGTTGCGCTGACAATAAACTTTGCAGGAGCCCACACACGGCACCATCTAATCCACAAGTGTGAAATTGGGATGTATCAGGGAGCGAGGCTGCGATTCATGCTCACTCCATATCTCAGAGCTCTATTACTGCTGTACTCTGATAAGGGATTACATGGAATCGTTGCCGTTGTCTTCCTCAGTGGCAGCCCCAGCCTCCATCCAAACAGGAGCCTGGCCAGCAGCTATCACAAAATATAGCTGTAGTCATGATGCTCAGCAACTGCAGCGAGCTCCTGGATCCTCTCTGGAGGCAGTGGAATCACTCCACTGGTCCCTGTGGAAATAAAACACCCCAGTGCTCCGTCAGGGTTGGTGTCAGCGCGCTTGGGCTGTTTGTGATGTTTGGGATTGGATCCATAGCTGGAATAAACCAGCCCTCCTCAGCAGCTTCTCTGGTTTCACTACACTTACTGGCCTTGTTGAATCTGAGGGCAGACAAGGCAGTTTGGATCGGGTTGTCGAATTTCATGCATAATTCATGGGCTCATGCCCAGCTTTTCTTGGCAGAGCTCTAGGCAGCCTCTTGATTTGCGGCTCATTGTGTGACTGAACGTTGTCTGCTCTAAATTTACCCTCCAAATTCATCCAGGAATGTACAAACCGGTGCTGCAATGCCACCACCTGTGCCTTGAACCCGGGAGCGGTGTGTGCACATGGGCTCTGCTGCGAGGACTGCCAGGTGAACCACGGGAAATGGCTCTTTTCGGGGTGGGGAGGGCAGAATTCCAAGTTTTTCCTTTCTTCAGTTCAGTCAGCAAGGATGAAGGACAAGGAGATTGGTATTCATCAGCATTAAGACGCTTGCGTGTCATGTGAGCAATTAAAAAATTCCCAAAATATAAATTATTGAAGGAGCAGATCAACAGACCTTTTAAATTGTCTCTGTGCTTTTTGTGGCCCCCTTCAGTTGCTCATGCAAAACTTCCTTTTCATGAACTTTTGTGTGCTTTAATTTTTCTCACTCTTACACGGCAAGCAGTCATTAAATATTGAACCCTCTTATTTTGGGGAGAGCTCTTAAATTATTAATTCTATCAACAGCATTTGTTTTTTTAATAGCAGATCATCAGCTGTTGTGGTCTCCTAACACTCTGTAAAAGCCAACTTGCCACAGGCATTTACCTGCTTGAATTCTCAGACCCTCCCTTGCCCGTGGGCTAATAAAGCATCCAGCAAGTTGCCATCGTGTCTGTGGCAACCCACGAGCAGCAAGGGATCCCCACAGTGAGGAATCACTTTTTAGCAAAGTCAATCTTCATGTCCTTTGCTTTTTACCAAAAGCAATGTGATTAAAAATTCAGGGCTGCTCCCAGAGCACACCCAACTTTGGTGGCTGCTGTTGAGATGCGAATGTTCAGACTGGCACATTCCACCATCAGTGCCAAAAAACATATCATTATCCATGGAAATCAGTACAGGGCAGAAATAGTTAAATGGCCTAGTATTGTAATTAAGTTTGGGGAGATCTTGATGCCCATCACAACATTTCCATGAGGAAATGTAACTCCATAGATTCATTCAGGTTCAAGACCTATCCAAGATCATCCCATTGAACCTTCCAACCTGGGAATTGTTGGGCATCTGAATCCACAGTCAAGTGGGCTGGTGGCTTCCTGAGCCCCAACCCAGCACAGTGTTCTGTGATCAGCTGCCCTGGATGGAAAGGTCTCTGACCTGGCTTTTGCCCAGTGCCCCAGACCCTCCTTTCCAGAGTTTTTTTGTGTTCAGACACGATGGAGGAGCCACACCGCAAACATCAGGGGACACGCATGAGCCGTGTGTGCAGTTCCATCTGCCCCTCCGTGCTGCCAGACCCTCCCCGCATGGCTCACCTCAGTGCACTGGGAGCTGTGCCATCCCTGCCCTGTCCTCTGCAGCCAGCTGGGAAATCTGCTCCCGTGCTGCCCGGCTGACCCAGCCATGCACGGCACGGCCCTTGACGCTGCGTTTGCTTTGCAGCTGAAAGCGGCGGGGATTTCCTGCAGGGAGTCGAGCAATTCCTGCGATCTGCCCGAGTTCTGCACGGGGGCCAGCCCGCAGTGCCCGGCCAACGTTTACCTGCACGACGGGCACGCCTGCCACGGCGTGGATGGATACTGCTACAACGGCATCTGCCAGACACACGAGCAGCAGTGCATCACCCTCTGGGGCCCAGGTGAGGGACACGGCTCTGGCAGAGCCTTGGGGAGTGGGGGAAATGAAGGTCTGAAGGGTGCAGCACCGATCTGTAGCTGTTTGGATAATGGGGGGATTCATCCCAGCCTTGGTTTGCTGTCGCGTTCTTTCTTCGCGGCTCGTGCTGAACACGCTGCAAATGGGTGGGTGAACTTAGACAAATCATCTCCTCCCGACTTTGGTATGGCCTGATGTCACCCCACAAAGTGCTGAACGCTGCTGGCAGGTTGAAATCACAGCCCCTTTTTCAGGCTGCTGTGTGAGCTTCCTCCTGTGCTCTGAACAGCTCATCTGCAACGCAGATGTGTCTGCTGCATCCCCAGCCAGAGCTCAGCTTTTGTCACTCACATGAGACTCCTGGATCATTGTGTCTGTGTTTTACTAACTGGTGTCACCTGGAAACTGCCTCCTGACAGTGCTTTTAGCGCTGAAGCAGAAAGGGATTTTATTCTCCCGTGGGAATTTGCTCCCCTTTTTGCAGGAACCTGGTAACATGAGTTCTTGAGTTGTTCTCAGCATGTATCCCAGGAAAGCTGTTCACCTTTCTGTAAAACCCCATGACCCTTCCACTGCAATGCAAGTATTAACTCAGCATTTTGGTATCGATCCAAATCATGTCTCCTTCAGCATCTCTGACCCTCTATCTCAAATTTGAGAAACATTTCCCTCTCCTAAGGAGAAGCATTACTTAGAGACAGGTGTAATTATTTCTTTTAAACTCTTCCAGCCTCTTTCAAGTCAGCATCTCTAACTCTGCTCCAAAACTTCTGTACCCATATAATGGCACACAGATGTTTCCCTTGGTCAAAACCCTCCCCAGAACTCCGCTGAAGAATTTATCTGTTTCCTTCCCAGAGAACATGGAAATTTTTTCGCAATCTCCCTTTAAAAGAGCATGAAAGCATCTCAAGAGGCAGCCCCAGTGGTACAGACAGCAGGTCAGCTTGGCCACGTGGGTATAAGAACACGTTCAGGAGGAGCCCCAGTTCAGAATTAAACTCCTCACGTGGAACAAACCGTGCCTCTGCTCCGCTCCCCCGAATCCCACGCGCGTCGTAGAGTTGATATGAGCTCATAGAGCCGTGGACAATTATAGCCTCCAGTCTTAGTCAGACTGGGACTCCTAATCCCTGGATGCAGAGACGTTTTCTCTTGTAGAAAGCAAAAAAAAAATCTCCTCCTGAACCAGTTTCCCATGCCGTGGAAAGTTACTCGGTCAGGCTGTTGGTGGTTTCAGCGGCTGAGAAAAATTCCTCTGAAGGTCAGGGAGCTGAATTGCTACAGCTCCTTGCCAGGTCTGCTTCCTAACTCAGCAATTCCACCAAAGCCCTGGGCTCCCCTCATTCTTTCCTCTCTTCCTCCTTGGGACTGTTCAATATGGGCACTGCTGTGCATGGAGGCTCCAGGGTCCAGGCTGTGGGAGTGAGAAAGATGTTTTGTTAGGAACAGAGTTCAAACAGGCTTTGGCTGGAATACCCTTTGGTTTTGTCTTGGGAAGGCCCAAGGATAAGGATTTTAGACAGGGAGGGTGGGACCTGATCAAACCTGAATTGAAAGTCTTAATTCTTCCTTTTTTGGAAGGGTAGATTAAAAACAAACACAGAATCCCAGAATGGTTTGGGCTGGAAGGGACATTAGAGATCATTTTCTTCCATCTGCAGGGGCACCTTGCACTAGACCAGGTTGCTCCAAGCCCTGTCCAGCTGGCCTTGGACACTTCAAATAATGCCTGTATTCTGGATTTAAAGACTGGGGATGTGAATATCCACTGCTCTATCCCACATCTGGCTGAAGTATGAGCTGGCAGATGTGGGATGGAATAGGGAAAGAGGTGGGTGGCTCATGCAGTTAGAAAAGTATCAGGCTACAGATGAAATAAATTACACATCTCTCCAGCCTTGTTTGCAGCACAAAGAGAGATTTGACATCCTAAGATGCTGTCTCTGGACTTTGCATCAAAAATATACATAGGAACCTTTTACCACGTTGTTGTGTCTGATTAGAAGTGTTTTTAACAACTGCCCGTGTTGAAGTGAAGTAGTTTTGTGTTTAAAAAAAAATATTCTCCCCTCTAAAGTAAAAAAACAGATCACAATTCATTTTCATTCTCTCCTGATTTTCTACTTCCCAGTAGAAGAGATCCATGCAGAACAAAAGACAATAACTTTTCCTAAAATAATATTCGGTATATTGAATTCCTTATTACTGTCTTTCCTTGTACATCTTTCTTTATTCATCAGGTTACAGATGTCCAGAAGCTCAATGATAAATGTCAATCTTCATGTTTTTAGATCTATTTAAAGGAAAATGATGAACACTGTCAGAGCTTGTTTACATTAGGCTGAGCAGTAGGAACCTGTTTCCAGAAAAGCACTTGCATTTCCTTGGGGTTGTTTTGTTACTCTCAACGCAGTGATTCAGATAAAAATAGAGGAAATATATATTTTTTTTTGCTCTTTCTTATCTGCATGGAAAACAGGGTGGGAAGGAGAAGGGAGGAATTCCTGGGGACAATCTCTGAAAATAGCCATGAATTCCTCTCAGAGCCCAGGTTGATTCCAGTCTGCTCCCAGAACTCCCAGAGTTCTCTATTCTCCCTCTCTCTCTCTCATAATTCATGTCATTTTTATCCTTGGGGGGGCAGGAACTGCTGGTGACCTTTTTTTTTTTTGGTATGTATCCAAAAATATCAAATTGCACTGATCTGACCTATTGATAGCAGTGACTGGGAAATGCATCGATAGTGATGCTTTGTGTGGTGTCTGTGACTGCACTGGCATTTTCCAGGGGAAACAGACACACAGATAAAAGACAGAGAAATCATTGATTACCAAAGAACAGAAGATTCTCAACTTGAAACTCATGGCTTTCTCTACATTGGCAAGAAAAGGATTCTTATGGGAAGTTTGTCAGTTTGTTTTCCTGTATTTCCCCAAGTGGGAAAAAAAAAGCAATGATTTTGGGGAGCCAATGGCAGGCATTGATTTAATAATTAGAACCCATTTAAATGTGTTGCATGGACATGGCCATTTGTTTAGGCAGGAACATTCTTAATTGAGATGTCAATATCTGTTACCTTGTGAGAACTTTGCGGGGGTTTTGCCAGGTAGAGCCCTACAGACACAAAATAAATGGGCTGCCCACCTCAGAAATCTGACCAAACCATTGCTAACTTGCCTTTGAGAAAAGGCTAATTGTCCAAGCACTGCACTTTTCTGAACTCAGTGAAATCAAACTACTTTGATCATCACAGATTTATGGCCAGGCCTTTTTTTCTTCTGGAGATGGGAAAGATATTAAATCATACTCTCAGGGGTGGTGACATCATCCTCCTAAAATGCAAAAAAAATGCTCAACCCCATCTTGCTGTTGCCCAGGCAGAACAAGGATCACCAGGATGGGGAGGGGGGAGAGGCCAAGGGCAGCTCGTGGAACTTTTGCTTTGCTGCAAAAACAAATTTAATGAGCTGAAACCCAGATCACACGACAGAGAACTGTGGGCTTTATGCTTATATTTATTTGCACAGTTGTTCGTGGTGCTGGCTGGCACAGCCTGAGCCACAGAGCTGCAGCCTGTTACTCAGAGGTTGCTTCTTCCCCTCTCCCCACCCACAGACAGCTGGGAACTGAACTGAAATATCTTCCTTTTCTGCTGTCAGCCCGACAGAGGATGTTTCTCGTGTTCATGGGATCAGCACCATGGTCAGAAATCTCCCTCATTCCTTTCTGGAGAACGTGTTGGTGTTTTCCTATGGCAGCAGGTCTGAAATGACACAGCATTTCTGTGCCCCGCAAATTCTCCTTTTTTATGATTTTATTCTTTTTGTGACTGTTTAGGGAAAGAAGTGGGCTCATCAATATACACATTTGGAGAAAAAAAAACCCCAACATTCTCCAGGCTGCCGGCTGCAGTGGTGAGCTTTGACCTTCTGCAGCTTCCAAGGGCTGATTTAATCCCTTGAATGAGGCTTGGCGTGGAAAGGCTGACAGGACCTTAATTACAGGGTCATGATACTATAATTACCAACAGCAAAGTGAAATAAACTCTGCTCATCCAGCTCAAACCACTTAATAACCACCAGAAATCCTTCACAAATCATTTTGCCTCTGCCTGCCGAGGTGGAAAGTAGGGGAAGACAGGACTTTTTGCTACAGTTTATGAGGTGCAGTCGTGATAAATGGGTTTCCTCCAGAAACACAACATTACAATTCTCTTCCTAAAGCATCCTCTGAAAACCTCCTTTTAACTTGGTAGCTCCATCTGTTCAGCATCTTACACTCTGATATGTTTTCATCCATAAAAGAGTGCAAATATTGTGAGGAGCCAGTGGGGAGAGGGAAGAGCCATCTGAATCCCAAGCAACAGCATGTCTTGGTTGGATACCAAAGGCAGAAATTGGAGCTGGGTTTTGGTTTCCAGGCTGCAGATGATCGTTGGGTACCAGGTGTTTTCACACACAGACTGCTCCCAGCCTGGCAGGGGAGTGGTTTTGTTGTGCTCCATGAGATCCTTTTTCTTGTCAAGTGTTATTAGCTGGAGTTAAAGCTCAGTGTCTGAGCCCTGCAAGGACGCTGCAGATGTGTTTTCCTTCCTGCGGGCTGCTTTCCATCATCTCTGCAACGCTTGACTTCTGAATTCAGGGAAAAGAATCAGCCAGGCAAAAAAAAAAACAACTTTCACCAGGTGAAAGAGGAAGAGAAACTCCTTAAGCTCTCTCAGTGTTCAGTGAGTGCATTCCCTTTTTAAAACCATTTTTTTTGGAATAAGCCTTTGTTACATCCCTTGCAGCCAGAGCTCAGGACATGGACATTCATTTGGTTTTTGGCAGCTTTGGGAGGGGACAGCCCTGAGGGGACAGCGTGTCTGGGCTCTGGGCTGCTGCTGCCACATCTCCAAGGGAGCATCCAGCCACTGCAATTCCACGGCATCAGCTGAGCTGGGGCTGAGGCTCCCGGCCAAAAACAAGACCCAGAGCAGTTGCATACGACCAGCACAAGCTGGTCCTGGCACCTGTGGGAGAAAAAGGAGGTTTGGAAAAAGCAGTTTTGGAAAAAGCAATTTTGGAAAAAGCAGCTTTGGAAAAAGCAGTTTTGGAAAAAGCAGTTTTCCTTGCCCTCTGGCTGCCAGAACGTTTCTTCCCTCCCCAGCCCTTCCAAAGCTGCTGTAGCATATGCACATGCTAATGTTTGTCTCAAGCTGAACAGTGAGTGTGCCCACCCTGGAAAGATGAGGAGGGATCCACATGATGAAAATGGAAATTTAACTTTTGATTTTTCTGCACAGCGCCTTGTCTGGATTCTTACGTTGATTTTTTTTTTTTTAATTATTGCTTGAACTTTAATGAAAAGGAATTGAAAGAATCCTGTGTGAGTCCCTTCTAATAGTCCCAGATTTGAAAATATATTCTGAACTCAGCAAGCTTGATCGTAATCTTTCAAAGAATTTCAAGCTCTTGTCCTTCTCTCCAGGGAACCAACAGCTCATATTCTGTTCCTCCTGTGCCTTTCTTTCTGAATGTTCCAGTTTCAGCATGTAAAAATGTTAGAAGGAAAAGAGGGTGCCATCTTAAGCCTCTCCAAGTTTTAATATTTTGTCCTTAATAGCATTAGATTGCTGTTCAGCAGTATATAGTATTAGTCAAGCTTCTGCCTATGAAATGCAGATAATTAATTGAAGTTTTAATCTCTGAGTTTTTTAGTGAAAAGATCCACACTGGCTGGAAGTTTTAAAATTATATTTGTATTTTCTTCTCCAGGAATCTGACCCCCCCTCTTTTTTTTTTTTTTTTTAAAGAAAATAAAAAGAACATTTTTCTCTTTGAAGGCTTTCAAATGAAATCTTCAGGCTGGCTTAAATAAATGCTGTGTTTTACCCACAGTTAGAGGCATACACACTTGGAAGTGGCTCAAAACATTTGACAAAATGTAGCATGAGTTGAAATATTCTGTCTCTGGTAAAGATCAGGAGCGCTGTAGAAATGGGATATTCTCAGCCTTTGGGCTATCACATCACTCGCTGCCAAGTTCTTTTTCTGCTTCAGTTTGGCTGATC
Source organism: Sinosuthora webbiana (assembly GCA_013397395.1). NCBI lineage: Eukaryota > Metazoa > Chordata > Aves > Passeriformes > Sylviidae > Sinosuthora > Sinosuthora webbiana. Next base: position 57,749 of record VXBN01005888.1, read on the forward strand.
TGTCAGAAGCAAAGAAATGCAGTTAGCAGGTCTCTGATCAGTTTTAGCCAGAGTTTCTCCTCAGCTCCTTTTCTGCTCGAAGCCAGTCTCCCCGTTGAAATGTTGGTGGTGACTTGATGGTGCTGTTAATTATTTTCGTGGAAAGAAAACACGGAGTGGTAAAGAGCCCTAACAAAGGGCCTCTTAATCTTGCAAGAAGCAGCAATTACTGGCTGGAAATGAAAGCCACACTTCACTGTAGAACAAAGGGATTAAAATCCAATACACGGACTAATGAATTGTTGCAGCAGTCAAACCAGGGAAGCAGATCCTTCACCTCTCCAACATTCCAGATGAACGGATGCGTCTTCCCCTCGAAGATATTCTATAATTGGTTATAATCTGGAGGGAAATGAGCAGGAGATGGTGTATAGAAAACATTAGAAGAGATGTTCTAACAGTACCCTTGAACTTCTGAAGTGCAGGGATGAATAATCTGCCTGCACAAGCTTGTCCAGCCCTACTCCCACCAGGGAAGTTCCTTTGCCGTTAGGAAATGTCTCTATCAGGAAAGATCACAGTGGAGAAGAACCAGATGCTGCCTGAACTCCCAGTTTCCTACTTCTACCACCATGGCAGAAATGCCTCTTTTCTTCCATGTCAGTCTTTCCTCTCAGTGATGCCTCGGGAAGGCTGAGCTGGAACAGAGACTGGACAGAGCTGGAGAATAAAGTAGAGATTTATTAAAAGGCCTTTAAGGATTCACCTTGGGCAGGACAAGAGCCTGGCCAGGGCTACACCCAGGGTGGACCCAAAATGGTCACAAAATGGGTGACTGGTCATGAGGTCTCACACTTTTATAAGTTTTGGTCCATTTGAATATTGGGGTTTAATTGTCCAATTACAGTTTCAGATTATGGAGTCCCATCCTTGTTTTCTCTCCTCAGCCCACCCTTGTTTGTGCTTTTGGGCCTGAAAACGTGTAACCATTGTCCTTGGTGTGCAGCAGGAAAAGGATTTGTTTTGTGTCCCTGCTCTGTGCAGGGCTGAGTGACACTGAGTGTGAGCTCAGAGCTGCACCCCTGGGCAGCACAGAACCTGAAATACACGAAAGATAAAACTTAAGGCATCATAAGGACTGGATGTCCTCAGGGTTGAGGTGGGATGGATTCTTTTCCTCTCCCCAGTACTTCAGGCTGAGTTAATAGCAGCACATTTCCCTTTGCCATGTCAGGTCCTCATATCTTTACACCCAGTTTACAGCAGGATTTTTTTCTGTTCTCTTGCTCTCAACTTCAGTCAAACAGGCCATTCCTGAAAAGAATTCTCTTTGGGGTCTCCCTAGAACATGGACTCCTGCAGAAGAAAGGAGTTAACTTTCCAGCTGCCCTCTGCCTGGTATTTGCTAGCAGTTCTTGTGTCCTAGGAGGATCAGCAGGAGGGCTGTCACCTCGAGAAACCCTGGGAAGAGAAGGAGTTCTGCATTGTCTGTTGCTCAGCGCTGCCAGGAGAGACAAACAACGCCGCAAACAACGCTGGCAATCCCACACATCCAAACTCTTCCATTAGCATGCGGATCCAGCCCCGCCGCTTTGTTGGGCCTCATCAACATGCAGCTCACGTCCCCCCTTTCCCCTAAAGCACCAGCAGAGCTCAAAGGAAATTATTAAAAACACCTTGTATGAGATGAAAGTCCTGATTAGGTTTTGTTTCAGGTGCGAAACCCGCTCCTGGGATCTGCTTTGAGAGAGTCAACTCTGCCGGAGACCCTTACGGCAACTGCGGGAAAGACTCCAAGAGCTCCTTTGCCAAATGTGAACCCAGGTAGGGCCATCCCCCCTGCAAACACAGCAAGCAGGTGCTGGGAGAGGGCTTGGAACGCTGGGAATGCCTCACCTAACCTTTGCTTTGTGCTTGTTTCCGTCAGGGATGCCAAGTGCGGGAAGATCCAGTGCCAAGGAGGAGCCAACAGGCCCGTCATCGGAACCAATGCTGTTTCCATAGAAACCAACATCCCACTGCAGGAGGGGGGCAAGATCCTGTGCCGTGGCACCCACGTGTATTTGGGGGATGACATGCCCGACCCTGGGCTTGTGCTGGCAGGAACCAAGTGTGAAGATGGAAAAGTAAGGTTCTGGAATACCCCCAGACGAGGGGGAGCATCACTGCTGTCATTCTGCCAAGTGTTTTTAATTCTTTTGTCTTTGGAATTGGCTTTTTTCCCCCCCCCCCCCCCCTCAAAATAATTGCTTCTCATGCTCAGACTGAGACAGATTTTACTCCCTTCTGGCCACTGTTCTGGAGTATAGATTTTTCAGATGCAAATCTGAGCAACCTGATCTGGTGGAAGGTGTCCCTGGCCGTGGCAGGGGGTTGGAAATAGATGAGCTTTAAAGTCCCTTCCAACCCAAACCATCCTGGGATTCTGTGCAATGCAAGTTGCTTAAGTCCGTGACTGATTTTTTGAAGATGGTCCCAAGTATCTGCCCATGGAGGCTTGAGGTTTTCTGCAAAATAAGTACAGCAAAATACATTACAGGCTTATTAATGAATTCCTGAGCTCAATGGATTCCCTTTCCCAGCATCTGTGGCATTGCAAAATTGTCATTAACTTCGCTTTAGCTTTCAAAATGTGTTTTATCTTCTGATTATGGCTCCCCGCTTCCTTGTTTTTTTCCACGCAGGAAAACCTATCTCTGTATGCACTCTTAGAAAACTGTAAACCCATTGATGCTCAGCCACCAAAACTGATTTTTGCAATTGTGTTGTGCAAACTTTGTGGATTATCCCCTGTGAATGCAGCCCAGATTTCACATGGCTGCCTCATTCTAAGTTTTTCCTTTTGTGGGGAAAGCAACTGAGAAGGATGGGAGGCAGCCATGAGTTTCCAGGGGGAGGAGGAAGGGAAAGCAGTCCAAGAGCTGTTGAAATGAAGGAGGTTTCCATACCCTCAGTGGATTGCTTGCAAAAAAAAGGAGGAAAAACAAGTGCTTTGATAATTTGCGGTAAATTCAAGTCAGCCTCTGAATTTCTGAATGCTTCTGAATTACGTTGGATTATCTCCCTGTGCTGGGAACAGGTTTGAAATCCATCCCCAGCGAAACCACAGCTCTGCTCCAGGAAAACAAACCCTTACAACATCTCTAAGTCAGTCTGTTATAAAAAGTCTTTTCAAAGGCAACCCAGCGCTGAGAAAGCACCCCATTATGTTTTACTAATGAGTATTTAATCTTTCTAATCTATCTAATCATACACATCCACACTATAGAATACACAGGCTAATACTTCTGAAATTGTATGTTTTACTTGGAGGACATTAGTGCATTTGTATTACGGATTAAGAATATGAATTTAAATATTCTTGGGTTTTCTCAACTGGAGATGCACAATTTGAAACGCAGCCATTTTAATGTGATCAGAATTCTGGGAGCTGCTGCACTGAGGATATTTGAATTGTGAATAGTGCTGTAATCAGACCATATTCTCTCCGTGCCTGCATGTTGATGCCAATTCACTCTAATTTCCTTTCCATTTTTCCTTCTCCCCAGGGGATAAGTGCCCTGATTAAGCATCCCTGTCGCCTCCTTCAACACTATTCCCAGCTTAATGCTAATTATTGTGACTGACTTTTGGTACTACTGAACTGCACTGCAGTTAAACACGAGCAAAAATGTGCAGTGTGGGGCTTTTTGACCTTTTTTTTGTTGTCACCATAGCAGAGGAACAGTTATTCCAGTCCTAATTTCCTCCTTTTTCAGTTTGGAGTAGGGTAACTTCTCATTACTGACGTGCTCATCAGTTGTGTGGTTGTTTGATGTTATTGTTGCTCAGCACTAATCTTGCTTAACCTCAATTTTCAGCTCCACTGGCAGAGTAAAGTTTATCTGCAGTGACTGGAAAACAAAACAAAACAAAAAATTTGAATTTTATTCCTGTGCATATGCAATTTGTTTACTTCCATTTCCTGTAAATATTAAATGTTAAATAGGGTTAGTTTGTATTTGACACCAAAAAAAAAAAAAAAAAAAAAAAAAAAAAAAAAAAAAAAAAAAAAGTTTAACTTGGAAAAACTTAGAAAGATCTTGGTTTTCCTGGAAAACAATGATGAGCCCATAGAAATCAACGACCTCACTTAAATATTCACCTGCTCTGGGTCCAGGTTCTGTACTGGAATGAAAAATATTTAACTACTGATATAAACAAAACTATGATAATTTACACCATGAGGATCTAAAGCTTTCCATGAGGAATCATCTGCTGCTGTGAAGAGACAAAGGCATGCAGAGCAGGAACCTGAAGGAAATTTCAGTCCTGAAAAAAAAAAATGCAAATTTCTGATTTTTAAATTGGTTTAAAAACCTCCCAAACCCCAGGGTCTCCCCACTAGTTCCACTTGAGTGGAATTTTGAGGGTTTGCTTGCACAAGCCCAGCATATCAACACCCTGAACTGTGTGTGGAACCAGGGCTGGCCAGGAGAGCAGAATTCAACTTGCTCAGATTTGGATTTCAAAGACTTAAAAAGAGCTGAGGAAAAGAAAAAAGAAGACACCCAATCCTGGTGTCCTTTGTGTCCATATAATTACATATATTTGTGTGTTGGGAAATATTTAACTGCTGAAAGAAAGGATACAATGCTCTGGGATCCCCAGCAGCATAATCCTGTTAAAACTCCTTTTTTTTTTATTTTTATTTTGCAGATCTGCCTGAACCGCCGGTGCCAGAACACCAGTGTTTTTGGAGTCCATAAATGTGCCACCAAGTGCCACGGACGTGGGGTAAGCACCCTAGGAAAACATTTACAATCACTCAGTAACCACTGGACAAGAAATCACTTTCTGTAAAGGCTTTGGGGTCTGTAATTGCCTGCAATAGATCAGTCACAGTCACTGCAATACATTTTTATTACATATTTCCATTTTCGCTGTCCCTTATGTGAAATTGTTTTTATTTGACAGAGAAATGTTTATCAGGCAGTAATTATCTTGCTCTTAATTGACAGCCTGTGATACAAAAGGAATCTTGTAATCCTCAAAGCAATTTGAAGTCTAACCCTCCATCGTGAAGAATTCCCATTAAAAATCCCAAATGCAGTTTCTCCACAGACACAGAGAAGTTTGAATTTTTGAATTGAGCATTGGAAGCCTTTGGATTGAGAGGCAAATGAAACAGCATTTCCAAAAATAAAGGAGAACCATATTGATGAGTTCTGTGGCGTGAAAGCGGCACAGAATGAAATGATACCGTTTAATAATATCAGTGGTTTGAAACCCAGTTTGTATTATGGTAATGTTAATTATGTCAAGCTTTGCCTTATTAACCTTGACGTGCTGATGAGCTTTTTTGTTTCTCTGAAAAGCTGTGGCAGCCGCATTGGAAGAGCCACAGAAATTCGCTGTCCTCTCTGAGGAAGGATTTTAATTTGCTTTAACTTATTTTATCACCCCGAATTTGCAAAACTGAGCAGCGTTGATGGTGCTGCCTCTTATCATTGAGCTGGAATGAGCAGAGGCTTGGGCTGGCATTTTTTATGCCTGTACAAACAAGAACCTCTGGTGACTCCTCAGTGGCACCACTGACCTCGTGGAATTGTAAATGGGAATTCCTGCAGGGCTTTAGTTTAAAAAATAATGCTTAACAAAGTATATTTTTAATTACCTTGCTGCATTGAAAAGTAATTCTTTTTTTTTTTTTTAATTTTACATGACCACAGCCAGTCTGAGCTCTCTGAATATTTTAGTGCTCTGCAGACACAGGCAGCACAGTGTTTCTGAAAGCCTGCCAAGCTGACCTGGCCAGAATATTGCATATTCACAACAACCCAAACCCCTGTGAACTGATTTGTGTCTTGCTGAAAACTCATTTATTAATCTGTGCTGTGGGTTCTCCGCGGTGGTGGCAGACCAGTGATGGTTTGGGTTAGCACAGAATTAAGGACACTATTGACAACAAGCACTAAGCCCAAAATCTTTATTTACAAACTGATTTTGGTGCCTGAGAAGCCACCTGGAACAGAGCCTAGTGTTAAAGGAATAAAGTTAAATGTATTAATAATAAATTTATTAAAAAGTCTTCAAAGGATACAGCTTGGGCAGTACAAGAGCCTGGCCATGGCTCTAGCCAAGATGGACACCTGGTCATGAGTTTTCACATTTTTATAAGTTTTGGTCCATTTCCATATTGGGGTTAATTGTCTAATTACAGCTTCAGGTGATGAAGTCCCATCCTCCCAGTTTGCTTCCCTCAATTCCCTGTTTGCACTTTTTGGGCCTGAAGCTGCAATGGCGTCCTTGTGCTGGAAAAGGATTGTTTTGTCTGACTAAACTGTGAGGAGAACTTGCTAACACTTTATATGAAGTTCAGAGTTATAAACCAATGCAGTGCAGAATCTGGAACATATGAAAGCTAAAACTTTCAATTTGAGCACCTAAATGTGACTTCAGATCCTGGGGTCTGTTTGGGGCCCCTCAGGACAAGACATGGAAGGGCTGGAGCCCCAGAGAAGGGAACAGAGCTGGGAAGGGTCTGGAGAATTCCTGAGGGAGCTGGGAAAGGGGCTGAGCCTGGAGAAAAGGAGGCTCAGGGGGGACCTGGTGGCTCTGCACAAGTCCCTGCCAGGAGGGGACAGCCGGGGGGGTCGGGCTCTGCTCCCAGGGAACAGGGACAGGAGGAGAGGGAACGGCCTCAGGCTGGGCCAGGGGAGGCTCAGGGTGGATATTTGGGAAAATTCCTTCATGGAAAGGTTTTTCCAACCCTGGCCCAGCTGCCCAGAGCAGTGGTGGAGTCCCCATCCCTGGAGGGATTTAAAATCCCTGTGGATGTGACACTTGGGGACATGGGTGGCCTTGTCAGTTCTGGGGAATGGTTGAAGATCTTGGAGAACTTTTCCACCCTGCACAATTCCGTGACTCTGTGCCTTCTGTAGGTTCAGCACGGAGCTTTAAGCTCTGCATTCACCACACACCAACTGCTTGAGGAGCAGCAAAAGGAAATAACGAGCACTTGGGCTGTGGGACCTCCTGAGGGAAAAGCCCTGGATCTCCTGGCTCCTTCCCCTCTGTGCAGTGGGATCAGACTGTGTTAGTGATGAGCTCCAGTCCTCGGGAGCTCTCTGATCCCACAGGGGCACTGCATGGATCAGGCCTCACACGCTGTTCCCTCGCTCAGATTAAACCCACCACAGCACGGAGCACTGTGTCCCTACAGTGCAGGTGTGATATCAAAGCTCCCCGAGGCTTTCCTCAGCCCTGATCCCAGTTGCACAGGTTTCTCCAGCAACTGGTTCACCTTAGAGCCATGGAAAAAATCCATACTGGGCCCAGTGCAAGCCCTTGGTGGAGAGGAGAGCTCGGGGGGCTGACGAAGCTCTACATCTCCAGTGCAGGCAGCAGGAGCTGAAGTTACCAGGCAGATAATGCTGCTGCTGGAAGCAAAGAGAGAACAAGAGTTAAGAGGTGTCTGATTATCCCCATATTATTGATGTTGTCAGCTGGGGCAACTCCAACGATTACCTGCCAAAGGAATAATGGTTTTTAGGATCCCTCTCAGTCCGGGGCGAGTTGCTCTTTGCCACCTCGGTGTGCAAGAGGCAGCTATCAGCACATCTCCTTTCTTCTCTTAAGTTTTATTCCTCTCTGATGTGTCACTGTCTGATTAGAAGCCCTTATCAGCCAGGGCTGCTCTCGTATGTTTTTTTTTTTTTTATGTTAAGCCATTTGTCTTGTTTTGCAGGTCTGCAACAACAAAAAGAACTGTCACTGTGAGGCTGACTGGGCCCCCCCTTTCTGTGACAAGCCAGGCTTTGGTGGCAGCGTGGACAGTGGGCCCATCAGACAGGCAGGTCAGTGGGAATTCAGGCTCCACCTGTTTTTTTCTCCAGGATAAAGAGTAGAAATTGCTCAACCTCAGAAAGAATTATTCCTACACATCGTTAATTTTACAGGATTTGATTACTCCCTGCCCGTTTTTCCCCGGAGTGTTGGAACATTAGTGACCTCAAAGAGACATTTCTGGTTTATGTCTGAGGACAGGCAGTCTCCTCACCAGTACACGTAAAAACTAAATCTGGATGGGAAATAATGTCCATTTTCATATGAACAATGCTATTCTAAACCAAAATGGATTCTCTTCTCCGCATGCCAGATGCTGCAGTGGGTGGCAAAACTGAAATTATGCCATTGTGGTTATTTCCATGACAAAGCTTCCCATCATGATCTCACTGCTGGAAGATCTTTGTTTTTTCTGAAGATAGCAAAGAAACGTTGTTCAGGCACTGAGCAGGCCCTTTTAGAAGAAGTTAACTCCGTGTGATTTCTTGCAGACAATAAGAGTTTGACCATAGGAGTGTTGATAACCATCCTGTGCCTTATCTTTGCTGGATCAATCATGTACCTCAAAAGGAAGACTTTCATGAGGTGGTTGTTTACAAGCAAGAAGACAACAATAGAGAAATTAAGGTATGCCCATTTTCCCTAATTATATTCCAATAGATATTAAGGCAGGGAAGCAGTAAACACAGCAATTCTCATCACTGTGAATGAGTTAGAAAGAGGCAGCCTTGACAAAAAAAAATATTCTCCATTAATGGCAGTGTTTTCCCTGGGTTGGTTTAATTTCATTGATAGGCAGTAAATAATGGAGGTATTGCTTTGAATATATCCCTCTTTTCTTTTGGGATGAAAAATTAAGCAGCGATGGAAGCCTTGCCTTTATTTTCATTTGCCTGAAACAGTTTCATTACACTGCGTGGCCTTTTATCTAAACTCAGCTGAGTGAGCTGAAACTTTCCTATTTGAGGTCATTACTGTTTAAATGTTAGATTCATTAGAATAGTCTCCTGGGTGTTACAAAGCTGCGTTCCCACAGATTGCAGAAGCTAATTTAACAGACTACTGGTTTCTAAAAAATCAATATTTATTTTTATTCTTGCAGGAGCGCTAGACAATTTTTGCTCCCCTTGTTTACTATAACCAGGCAGGAAGCCCTTGCAAAATCCCATTCCGAAAAGAGGCTCCTGTTTAAGAAAATGTTACAAAGCAGAACGTTGTGTTCAACAATTAAATGTTTGTCTTGCAGGTCTGTGAGTCCAGCAAGAGCTTCCAGCTCATCTGAGCCAAATCATGTTCATGCCACATGTGTTAGTAAAAACCTCATCATGAAGCCACAAAATACAACCATACAAAAAGTGAGTCCCTAAATATTTTTTTTTTTTTAACTGGGGGAAAACCATAAAAAGGTCTCGGGTATTTTGGATCTCATTTAAGTGATTTATTATAATACAACGATTACATGAACTTAATATCACGTAGAACTAACATTAAGTAAAATGGGAGAGGATGGAGGTTTCAAAATTCATCTTTGGCTTCCATGTTGAAGACAGGTGGAGATGTCCAGTGCAGAAAATAAACAGTTTTGTCTCTAGGAGAGAAAAGCAAGGCACTAACATGGATTTTAAAGCAGCAATAGGCCCGGTTTGATGGGACTTGGAGCTCCCTGGTGGGAGGTGTCCCTGCTCATGGCAGGGGGTTGGAATGTGCTGGTCCTTAAGATCCCTTCAAACCCAACCATCCTGTGATTCTGTGCCAGCTCCTGACATTTCTCACTTTGGTTGGGTGGTTTTTCCCAGAGGGACGGCCCGAGGCGGCCGCTGCCCTACCAGATCATCGACATCAGCAACCCCGTGAAGACACACGAGGTGCCACCACTGAAAACACCCCAGCGAGTCCTGCCACCCCTTCCCCAGCTGCCAGGCCACCAAGCTGGGCCTGAGAGACCCCTGCCAGCTAATCCTTCACTGAGGTTCTCCCAGGTAATTGTTGATCCTCTTCTATTAAATATTTACTGTCGGCGTCTGGAGAAATGAAGTGTTTTCTCATCTTTCCTGCTGCCCTTTCCCCACAGCATTTCCTTCATACTTCAAGTGAGTTTAGAACTGCGCTGTAGAAAAATTGCTTTGTGGCAAGTGGGGCTGTGATCCTAAAATTTAGGATCCTGACCTCTGCCTTCACCGCTCAAAAGACAGCAGAACACACACAGGCTCCTCTCTCCAGCTGCCCAACCGTGGTTTGTCAGTGAGGTGCCAAACACAGAGAGAGTTTAGGGAACCACGTTGCAGATGTGATGTGCAGGAGCAAAAACTGCCTTGGCTTAATGTGCTCCTGCCCTGCCAAGGGCTGCAGAACCAAAGTCTGGTTTTCCAGGGCACAGCCCATGACTATTCCATGCAGACACACCTTTCACTGCAATGTTGAAGTAGAGGTGGTAAATATATTTTTATTTTTTATTTTTGAATGACGTGCGTCTCAGAGCGATGGACAGGGTAGATGGAGTTGTCTGTGCAGCTGTCTGTATTAAATAGTGCCTTTTCTTGTCACTGGCTGCTCCCTTTTGGTGGCACTTGTGGAGTGACTGTTTCTAAGCACTCAGGCATGCAGCTGTTCCTGTTCTGCAGCCCTGGTGCTGTTCTGGGTGTGGCACGAGGTTAAAACGAAGGGATTGTTGTTAACACCTGCAGGAGCCCTGAGCCCCTTTCCTGGTGATGGATAGGAGACAGCTCTGAGAGGGTGCTGGAGTGCAGGGCTTTGAAAAGGGATTGGAGAAATGTCAGAAACAAACAGGGATGAGAGAGGCTGCCCAGAGAAGTTGTCAGGGTGCCCAGGGAAGCTGTGGCTGCCCCTGGATGTGCCCAAGGCCAGGTTGGACAGGGATTGGAGCAATCTGGGACAGTGGAAGGTGTCCCTGCCCATTGTGGCAGCAAATAAAGTATATCCAGATTCAATTTTTTCTAAGTCTGAACATTGTGTCACTCAGGTTAGAGCAATTTTTACACCTGCAGCCAGTGTTTTATTTGCTTTTTCTTCTTCCATTTTCCATCTTGCCAGTCATTTTCCTTTCCAGGGGAGTAAAGAAAACGCTGATTCTTTCTAAAATAAATTTTGTAGGGAATCGGAAGCAGTATTGATTCCTGTTGCTTGTCTTTAGCTCCAGTGGTTTCACAGTTCATTTTCTTGTATTCTCCAACATTCTGCACAATCCACAGTGGTCAAAGGGAAGATTTTTAAGTGCAAGTGCTTTTCAGTTTCTTAAGCAGGATATGGAGGGAGAAAAGGCTTTCCAAGGAAAAGGAAATTAACCATTTCTCATTCTGATGCTGCATCTGCACCTGCCCCAGCCTCACTGACCATCACAGCAGCCCAGTGCTGCCCTACAGCTCATGTTCCCAAATCCTTCTGCTCCAAATCCCACCCAAAGTGCCAGGTGGAGTACCCAGACCTGCAGTGCTGTCGTTAGCAAAGACTGACAGATCTGAAACCGCCAAAAAGCTTTTCAGCTTGGCAGCTCAAATTAATTGTGACATTTCCTTCATCAGGCAAAATATCATCATTTTCAGTCTCTGCAGAGAGCACAAGCAGGACAAACAGGGGATCAGCTCAAGGCAGCCTAGAGAATGAGCAAGAATGGATTCTTTCAGAATTATAACCTCAATGTTGTCAGAAACAGCTACTTTTTATATCAGAGGGACACAAAAAACACTGTGTGGGGAGAAAAATCTTTCATTCTTAAGTTAATTTTTTTCCCTCAAAGCTTGGAAGTAGTAAATTAGCTTAAGAATAGTTTGGGATAATAAATATAGATACTGCTTCATGTACTGCTTCAGCTCTCCCTTGGAAGCACATCCAGAAGGTCAGCAAGAGGAAGGACTTTAAAAATAATTGCTACTTCCAGGATGTCACCCAGATGCTCAGTGCTGCAGGGTGGTGCTGTAAATTATATAAAATTTCCTTTCACTTGTAAGTAAAATAGTTAAAAAACAAAGACAACACAAAATAAACCCAACCAATCAACCAAAGAGAAAATGCTCAGCAAATTGCCGAGTTTAATATTTAATTATCTTTTGACTGAAAAACAGCTTTTCCTTCTTTCAGATGCTCTTGCAAGACAAACAGTCTTTATTTATGGGCCAGCTTCACAGTCAGTATAAATCAGCAGAGCCCCATGTGAATCAAGGCCTGTGCACCCATCAATACTAGTACTTGTTATGCAGAGGATTAAATAGAGGGTGCACGTTATATGCAACTTTAAAATGTAGTCTGTGGCAAATTTGAACTTATTATACATGAGATTTACTTAAGCTCCTGTATTTTCTTCCTTATCAAAATGCCCGTGGATAATCAATCTGCATTTCCTCCTTGAAAGAGCAAATATTTGCCATGAAAAGTAAAAAAACAAAGGGATGCTCAAAACAAATAATGAAAAGTTGGACTTTATTCAGGAGCAATTCATGCTCTGACTGCTTGTTTGGATCACATCTTTCAAGGGATCTTTAATCAGATAATGCTTGTAAGCTCTTCTTATTTCCTTTAGCTTTACTAATGATACTTATGGCAAACTAAAAACAAGGAATAAAATTACTTGGGGACAGCTGTGAAGCTCCAGCAGTAGAAAGATCTGAAGTGAGTTTGGGGGTAGACTGGAGAATTTCTGTGTGCCCTGAGCAAGACACTTGATGTGTCCCAGCTCTCCATAACGAGGAGCACAAAGAGCCAAGTCTCCCTGTTTGCAAGGACCACCCGGAGCAGCCACTGGCCCAGCCTGGCAGCAGATGACTTCTGTTCTTTATTAATGGAGCCTTTAATTCCACGGAATGAAAGCACAGCTCTGAAAAAAAAAAAACCAAAAAAAACAAAAATAATTCCACAGATGCTCCCAATCCAAACCAGACTGGGGCAGTTTGGTTTTGTGGGCATCTGAATTTCCATCTTACAGTGATGTCGAGCATTCCCACCTTTCTGTGGAACTTTTTGCACAAAGTTATGAGTTGAATCTCTGCTGTTTTCATTTACCACCAATTAGGCATTGAGTCCAGCAGAGATGCACTCTGCACTTCTAGAGGAAAAAATCAAAAGACATAAACCCACAAAAATATAGTATTAAATATGGTATTTTAGTATTAAATACAGTATTATAGTATTAAATATAGTATTGTAGTATTAAATATAGTATTATAGTGTTAAATATAGTATTAAATCTTTGGTTTAAAATATAAGTGCCGGCTTATTTAAAAATAAGTTACTTTTTTGCTCATTTAAACTTACCTGGTCGCAATGGAGTAAAAAATATCTTCAATTTAGGTTTAGATTAGGTGTTAGGAAGAAATTGTGAGTGGGGGGGTTAGTGAAACTGTGAGTTGTGGCTGCCTCCTGGCAGTGTCCAAGGCCGGGTTGGACCATGGAAGGTGTCCCTGCCCATGGCACTGGATGGGCTTTGAGGTCCTTCCCAACCCAACCCCACGGCTCTATGGGTTTCTCTCATCCGTGGCAGCGTGTGAAGGGTTTGTGGAGCGCCCTGAGCACTGACAGCCCCCCGTGTTTCCCGCAGGAGCCCCCCAAGCCCAGCCCTCCTCGGAAGCCGCTCCCCGCGGACCCCCTGGGCCGAGCGCGCCACGGACACCCCCGGGCTGTGCCCCACCTCACCCCTGCCAGGTCAGTCCTCCCCCTTGGGGTTGGAGCTTTTTGTGGTTTCCATCTGTTTGTAGCCCTGCAATTGTTTAGTGTGTAACTCTAAGCTCCATACACAGTGTTGGCTGCTGCTTCCCCATTCTGGTCAGACACAATTCCTCTCCCGACCTGGGAATCAAGGACACCTCACTGCCTCAGGCCCTGAGAAATGTAAACAAAAATGAGCTGGGGAGGGTGAAAACTTGAGGTAAATTACTTCATTACCCGAAGCTGTAATTAGAACATTAACCCCCAATGGACCAAACAACCCCGATGCAAATGGACCAAACTTACAAAAGTGTGAAAAGTCACAACCCACCATCCATTTTTGGGTGCAGGCCCCTGAGGGGCTTCATCTGCCTTAAATGTACCTGGAGGCCCTTCAGTGAATATACCCGCTTTTTATTCCCTTAATTTTGTCTGGCCTCTGTTTTTAGGTAGCCCCAAAAGGGTATCAAATCCCAACACCTGGATTTTAGCACTTCAGCAGCAACGTGGCTAAAATGGCTCAAGGAACTGCTGCAACAACCACTTCCAGCATAATTCCCATCTCTAATTTTGTTTATCACGCTGCTTCTCACTGGGGGTGCACCAGCACGAGTGCTGTGACTCCCACAGACTGTGAGGATTTATAATACCTGTGAAGGTTTGACTGGAAACACCTGGCTGCATATTTACAGAAACCAACCAATAAATAATAAATTTTCTCCTCCAAACCCTACATCTGAATTAGGCTGAGAGCTGAACGCTGTTAAAATTGGCCACCAAAAAAAGGGATTTCCTGCTCACCCATTTCCCAAGGGAACGTCAGCTTGCATCATCTGAAAATAATATCCAAAACATTCCAAAACTATAGAAATTATACACTTCAAAAATATAAAGAATGTTTGAAAAAATAATCAGGAAGTGGAATAACTACACCCAGTGTTGGTGGGTTTAGCCAATGCTGTTTTCTTACCCAATTTCCTGTGAATAAAGTGAGCTCCAAGGAAGATAAAAGTGGTGGTTTAAGCTACAAGAATTCTACCAGTAAAGTACTTAAGGGGTCAGAAGCATTAAAAACAGAATCAATATAGTCTCCTAATGTTTTATAGCAAAAAGGCTGCCAGAAGAAACTTTGATTAAATTCCTGGCTGTCCATTCTAGTGAGATATTCCGAAAGCAACAACATTTCAAGCTGACTTTTGGAGACCCCCCCTGAAATTCCGCAACATTATTGACATTTTTTGATCTGGCACAAAACTGATGAGCGCCCATAGAAAATGGAGAGATTCAGTAACAATTTGCTATTTTCTTTCTTTCCAACAGACCTGCTCCCAAACATCCACCACAGGCATCCAGGCCCAGCAACACCACGGATGTGAAATGAGCAGAAAACCTGACACCTTTTATTTTAAAAAGTGAAGACAGAAGTTTGCACTACCTTTCAACTCCAGCTGGAGTTCATTTCTATGACAATACTTAGGATTTTTTTTTTTTTTTAATGTTTAAAACAGCGTTATTTTTAAGAATTCTGAGCTACTGCCTTTGGTGCTGTGCTGTGCTATGGTGCTCTGTATACTTGCTCAGGTACTTGTAAATTATTAATTTATGTTGAATATTTATTACAGTGCAGTGCACTGTAGTAGATATTTTTACCATAGCTGAGTTTTCCTTAAAAGGAAGCCTTTTTTTTTGTTTTGTTTTGTTTTGTAATATTTCACTGAACTTGAATAATTCTTCTCTGTTGGTCCTATGTAGATTTCTTAGTTTTGATCTAGCCTTTAAAGAGTGCTGATACAGATCAATGAAATGTGTAAACAACTCCAATCTCAGTGGTTCCTAACCAACTTCTGGATAAATATGGCAGGGTTAAAAGACAAAAAAAATCTCTCCTGGAGCTCGGTGAAATGCCCAGATATCTGCACACGAGGTGGAACCTGGATTTAACCAAAGGCTCACTCTGTGTTTGCAGCTGTACTGTAACCTCGGTTTTCATGTTACTGTTTGAGATCTTCCAGAAATCTCTTGTGCTGGAAGAGGATGCATCCACCTGGAAGAAGTCCTCTCACTGAAGAAGTACTGTATATCACAAAACTGTGGTGCTTTTAGCCTCATTTTTCCTCAAACACAGCCTGGTTAGTACATATTAATGCAGGTATCAGGCCTCCCTGAGCCATCTCCTTTTTGATGCTTTTGGTACCAAAATTCAACCATCTCATTGTTGTCCTGATTAGGCTGGCAGTGCATTACACCCAGGGCTGGGGGGAAGCCAAGAATTACAAAGAATTACATTTTAAGAATCAACTTTTGTATTATTTCCTTTTGCCTCACCGCTCTGCTTATCACCTGTATTTTGCATATTTACTACTGTTTTGTATTTAACTTCTACAACGTTGCTCCTGGTTTTCTTAATTCCCAAATCAAAATGTGTATTTTAATACATAGACATGGATTATCCAAAAGAAAAAAAAACCAAACAAACAAAGAAGTTCATCTCTGCTCTGTGATTACACCTGATCTCTTCTGTGCCTTCTCAGTAGCTCTGCTGGACACGGTTTCACCTGTAAAAACAGCAATTTCCAAATATCAGTGGAAGCAGAGGGAGAAGGGACTATCACCTTTAATTAGGATGGTTTCCTCATTGCTTGTGGTTTTTGTTTCCTTGAGCAAAAATAAAAGCATTGATAGAAACTCGCATCTGGCTTCGGGAAGCGTAATTGTCTTTCGTTTTCCCAGTCATTCCCCCTCGTGGCAACACAACCTTCATGTTTATTGATAGAACTGAACGAACCAAAATCAGCCCCAGCCTAGTTCGGTGCTGAATAGCAAAGGAAAAGCTTCACAAATGCATTTTAATTCTTCAAGCACCTCCAACAGCAGCAACAGGGATTTATGTGTGGAGGAGAATCACAACACAGGGATGCAAACACCCCGGGCTCAGCAATGCTGGGGGAACCAAAATGATGTTTTTCATGTACTTTCCCCATTTCTGCATTTAAAACACTAATTGTTTTTATCTACACTGGGGGGTACCTCCGTTTGAAGCAGCCACACGATCTCAGTTTGCTTTGTTTGAATGCTCCATTTTATCAGAATGCTTCTGCAAACTGCTGGAAACCATAAGGTGAAACTGTGAGCGGTGAAAGGTGACATGAAATGACTGAAAAGTGTCTGTCATCAGCATCAGGAGTTCTGAATTTAACAGAGGCAGCTTAGGCAAGACTTTACACATCTGTAAACTTAAACATGACCAACCTAGGCAGGCTTAAAAGTATAAAAAAATAGAAATATCCATACAGGGCACCCAGTTCTGTCTCTGTCACTTCAAGCAGCCACACAGTGTGTCAAATTTCTTAATGATTCCCACTAAAACAAGCACAGGTATCCAGTGGCATGTCCTACAGTTAAGAAGAACTATATTATTATAATTATATTATTATAATATATGATCTACCA
>VXBN01005888.1:74692-102002 GCA_013397395.1 Sinosuthora webbiana
AATCCTTCAGGTCAGCAATTTGCAAAAATTATATTTATATATATTTTTATATAAAAATATATCTATATATGTAAATATATGTTTATATATTCGTACATATTAATATATTTTAAATATTTATTTCTGTATTTATATAAAATATTTATTTCTATTATCAGATACAAAATTCTACAGGCAAAAAAAGACCTGTGGCTTGGGGGTGGGATGGGACAACAACACTTGACAACAAGAGATGACACCAAATGATCTATCAGATCCTTCTTTTGTTTTGGGGAATTTTATCAATAGTGGCTGGTTTGAGGTGGTTTCACACCCAATTAGTGCCCTGATGATTAGAAATGCAGGTGGCACGGCCAATTCCACTGTGGGAAGCGGGTGGGTGGTTTTACATCTGTAAGGGCAGTGTAAGGACATAAATAAATTCCTGTGGGATACAGCAGGGTGTGGAATCCAAGGTGTGCTCCTTGCACAAGCACAAGTCCTGTCATAATAAATTCAATTCTGTCACCGTAAATTCACTCCTGTCATAATAAATTGCTCCACCTCCCTTCTCCAGCAATCTTTGCCTTCTAAATCACCTTTAATAATTAAGGTTACGCCAACCTTTGAATCTTCAGTATTTTATGGCTCTCAATTTATCTTTGTGGGAGAGATTTTTTTAATGCTGATTCTTCCTTTCTGCCTTCTCCCACACCCATTTTCCAGCCTCCCACCTCTGGAATGCTGGAACAGCCCAGGCTCCTTTCCAGAGGGAAGGCAGGAACAGAGTGTGTTCTCCCTAAAGCAAAGCTGCCTTTATGCTAATCAATAGAACACAAAGTACAAAACACCAAAGAAAACGAATAAACAGGCGGCAAACAAAAGGGAAATTGCATATTTACCATCTTTCTCCCCATCAGGTCCCTTGGGATTAGTATTCCTAGATTGTTTGTAGAAGCTAACAATTATCAGGGTAGCAAGATTTATCTTGTTTTAATTTCATGGAATATTTTAAAAGCCTTTTCAAAAGCTCAGAGAAGAAAGAGATACAGAGCTGCTGCTGTTTTTTCAATTCTGGTTCCTTCTGATCATTTGAGTGTGCAATATTCTCTTTTATTAACTTCCAATCAAGTAACAGCAGTTTCCAATTTAACTATAAATTACCGTGTAACAGTAAACAAATCCATTCTTTATCTCCCCCTGCAAAACATCATTTTCTGAACTCGGTGAGGCTGGGACTTGTTCTGCACAGAGACCATCCTTCCACAAAATGAGACCACACAGAAAATGTGCCCCAGCAATTACAGCCAGCTGCCCTTTTCACACAACACAAATAAGGGAAATTAAAAATCCAGAGCAGATTGAACATTTAGAACTCTTGGAATTCAGGAATTTAATATCCAACACCATCATCATGATAAAAGATACTTTTCCATGACCCTCTTTTATTTTTTAAGCTGTGTGCAAGATCATGTGTGCCTGTAGAGGTGAGCAACACATTTTTCTGCTTTACTTCATGGTTTAATTCTTAGATATTCAAATTTATTGTTTTTAATGTGCTTAGGAACAATTGGAGAAGGGTCTGGGGCCACAGGAGGGGCTGAGGGAGCTGGGAAAGGGGCTGAGCCTGGAGAAAAGGAGGCTCAGGGGGGACCTGGTGGCTCTGCACAAGTCCCTGCCAGGAGGGGACAAGGGACAGGATGAGAGGAAATGACCTCAAGCTGCAGCAGAGGATTTTTAGTTTGGATATTGGTGATAAAAAATCTTCCCTTAAAGAAGGAATGTAAGAGAGAAGAGCATCTTTCTGCCTGTACGTTCTCACTGCTCCAAGAACCTGGAGCAAAAATTCAAAGTTCTGTCCAACAGATTCCCTTTTGTATGTGCCATCTATTAGATTACCCTGGATTTGCAGGAAAGGACTGATTTTTTTCTAATTTTTTTTAAAGCAACTTGAATTTTGCATTTCTCAGTGCTTTACTTTGGAATCTTGATGTTACTCGATATAAAGACTTCTAAAACTACTTTTTAAACCCCCAAACCATCACTTTCAGGAACAGATCTGAAAGGGTCTCAGATCATTTATAGATCATTTGCTTTTATTTAGCAAATATACCAGAATATTTTACAGTTAAAAATGTAAATTACTACTTAATTCCAAAAACCAAAACCTAAAATATATCAATATATCTATCTATCTATATATTTTTTTTTTTTACAAAGATTGATTAATTTAGCCTAATTTTCTATAAGGATTTTAGATGCCTTAACAATCTGAACATATTTTTCACTTCTGGAGCTGAAGCTGTATTTGTTGCACAAGCAGCTCGTGATTTGAAGTAAAGAAGCATCTCCTTGGAAAATTTAAAGACGAGTATTAACAAGGTTGGGGAAGAAATGCTAATTTTTTGTTTACTAAAGGGACAGTCATGAAAGCAAACGAGATCTTGAAGAAGAAAAGGGAGCAGTAGAGAAGAATAAAAAAAAAAAATATTCAGCATTTAATTTCCAGCAGCTTTGTAATATCCTCAGGGGAATGCCAAAAACCATTTTTGTTTATTTGAATTTCTTGCTTTACATCTAACTCTGCGTGCAGGGAGGTTCTGTGAGGATTCAGTGCCTGTAAATCCCATGGATGCACTTAAATACGGGAGGAGATGCTGAAGAGGAGGCTGGGCTCCAAAATTTAGAGTGCCAAGGACCCAGAAATCTGAATAACAGAGGTGAAACAGGCAAATTGCAGCATTTGGGGCCAAATATTCATCTTTTCACTTTCTTGACAGGAAAAATCAAAGTTATCTGAGGCATCATCTCCAAACTGGGAAACAGCAGCTTTTCTCTTAATTTTTCCTTCCTGACTTCCAGCAAATTGACCAAGCTCCAGAAAAGCAAAAATCATGACAAATGCCGACAAAAATACATTTTAAAAAATAAACTCAGAGGCAGAAAACCACTTTATAGACATTATTTATATCTACCTGTGAAATCTTCCAGTCTTTTGTAATACTGGAAGGTGAAGAGGAAAGAATATCCCTTTTCACAAGAAAAACAAATAAAACCTGAACCAGCAAAGTCTCCCAGCGGCTGCTGCAGCTCTGGGTTCCTTGTCCTGCAGGAGCCCAGAGTGGAAAAATCACCCTAAACCCTATTTGAAAGGTGGAATCTCCACCCTACACCTATCTAATCCAGGCTGCTGCTGCCTGAAATTAAACTATCAGGTCAGGTTTTAACAAAACACAAAGTACCAAAGTGCTTTAGTGGCCCTGCTGCTCCTCCCAGCCCAAGGATGCACAGCAGAGGCTGTACACCAGTACATGACATTAATTTGATTTTAGCTCTATGTAAAGCAGGAGGAAGTAAAGCCCAGTAATTTGGAAACTGCAGCAGGTAGATGGAGACCTGGTTTGGGGTTGCTTGAGGTCACAGGGGTCACTTGAGGTCCTAATTAGGGTTACTTGATGTCACCGGGGTTATTTGAGGTCATTGTAGTCTTTTTTTTAATTGATCTGAGGTTACCTGAGATCATCTGAATATTTTTTAAGTTGACTCAGGGGTCATTTGAGGCCCTGACTGAGGTTACTTAAGGTCATTTGAGGCCTGGTTTGGGGTTACTTGAGGTCACAGGGGTCATTTGAGGTCCAGTTTGGGGTTATTTGAGGCCATTTGAGGCCCTGACTGGGGTTATTTGAGGTCACAAGAGTTATTTCTCGTCACTGGAGTATTTTTAATTGATCCAGAGGTTACTTGAGGCCATTTGGGGTCACTTGAACAAATGTGGTTGCTCAGGTTGAACAGATCAGACTCTGCCTTTGGACTCTGGTGTCCATAAGATCCAGCCAGGACAGCTGGACACGGGTGCACCCACCACACTCAGGTCAAGGAGATTTGGAATTCTCAGCTGGAAGAAAAGGCTGGGAGACCTCAGCCATCAGTAGCCACGGACAAGGACCTTTAGTGATCAATGGGCTAAAATGTCACTGTCTGCTTTATTCTCTATTTATTTGCCACACCTGGTGCAGGGACCAGACCTGGAACAGTCAGGAGGGAGTGTTTCAAATGTTCCAGGTTGTTCACAAGGGTCAAGTTGATAATAACAACTGGGGTTTGTAAAGAAAAAATAATAAATAAGAGGAGGAGCCCCTAATTTAATCTCTCTCCCTTTATTCAAATAAAGAAGTAGGACTGCTCTGTCTCCTTCTGGCGTTTGTGGATTTTCCTGACACACTCTGGAAACAACATGAAAAAAGTCAAGAGGAAAGCTCTCAGCAGCAACTACTGAACAGGAATTTTCCCAAACTTCACCTCTCAGGACACGTTTCCCCCCAGCAATGCCTCCCAGACAACTGCAGGTGCCAGTAAATAACTTTCCTGGCTTTATTCCTCTAAAGTCACCAATCCATAAGCATGGACAGCAGGCTGTGCTGTACAGCAATGCACACATGCATCAAACAATAAAAATCATATCATTTCGAACACTTCAGCCATGGAACTCCTGGAGTAACAAATATCCAGCTGAATTAATTTATTAAGACAGAAACTCTGGAACCTCCTGCTGGCTGGGACAGTAATACCCAATAAGTGAGGATAATGGTGCCCCATCCTGCTCCCCGGAGCTGAGTCTTTGCTACCAAAGCTCCATTCCATGGTTTTCATCCTCCTTCCCTCTTCCCAAGCAGAATTTCTCCCTCACCTCAGGGAGCTGCCAGAACCTGCTCACCACAAGCTCAGGTTGATGTTGGGAGCTCAGGGACACAGAATTTCATCACTGCTCACAGCTTCCAAACGGGGCAGCACTGGGAATATGGGATCTGTGAGGGGAGAGGAAAAAAACAGCCTCGGTTCCACAAAATAAATGCAAAACTAAATTCTATCCCACAAGTTTTAAGTGATACTTAAAAGTTTTAAGTCCCATAACTATTATTGCACGTTATCCTGACCATCTTTAAGGAAAACATTATAAAAACTTCAGCTTATCCCACACCTGCCCAGCCCTCTCTGGCCCCTTGCACTCTTGCAGGAGCCTCCCATCAAGCTGATTTATTTTCTTTTTAAATCTCAGCTTGTTTCACAGGTCATCAATTTCATTTCTCAGTGCTTTGGGTGCTCCCCTCTTCTCATTTAGGGATAACATCACATCCATCAATTCCTATCTCTGAATCTCCAGCTCCTCACTCAGCCACCCAGCAGCCTTGATCAGAGCTTGCCAGCACCTTATCAGCTGCAGCCCTGTTGATTTAATTATACCACCCATTTGCTAATATTTACTCAGCCATTACTAAATATATCCCAATTTTGTTTGCTGACACACATCTGTGCCTGTTGTGAAACCGAATCCAGTCTCCTGTCTCATGGTAACCTGCAAATAAAACTAAACGTCGTAGTTTGATTAAAAATGTGGATTACAAGCAAGGAAGGCTCCCCTATTATATCCTGTATTTTACTCTAATTTTCTAACATCCTGTCCCCCATGCAGGAAAGGTGAAGAGAGGAGGTTTAATTACAAAACCACCACCATGGAAGCTGCACGGCCCTAAAGACTTTGAGATTATTCCAGTTATAACTTTGGTATCAGCAGGGTTTTATCCACTGCTCCATTTTCCAGTCAGAATTTCACAATTCCCCACTTTCCTGAACCCACAGCCATCATTCTTTTGGGCAAATGAGTTTCCATTGAGCACCAGCCCTTCTTTGCCCAAAGGATTCAGGAATGTATCAGGGCAGAATTAACATGAGGATAAAAATTAAGCTGCTCCCTTTTGGGACAATGCTGCAAACTTGTAGAGATGAAACATTTCCATTTCAGCACCATCAACCACCAGGCAACAATAGCAGGACCTTGTCCTCCCCCTGCAGCCCTGAAAAGTTGTGTTTGACCTCCCAGATCTTTGCCTTCCCAGGAAGCACCCAGTGAGCTCACATACTTAATCACATCCAGGTGACCAGCAAAAGTAGCCAACATCACCATGAAAAGTACAGAAGAAAAAGGAATTTACCTGCTGCAAAATAAGGACATCATTATCACTGTTAAAAAAAAAAAAAATCAATTAAATGTGTTCAGTGGCACGTCAAATTCTGAGCAAGAATGTGCCAGTGGTCACCCAGCTCTAATATGGGAGAGATCTGAAAATATTTGGCCTCTTGGAGACAAGGAACAACACCATGAATGTATTTTAAACCCTTGATGCACTGCTAAGAGCTTTCTGAAACCTCTGCCTCGTGTCAGAGCAGGGTAAGAGGCAGGCACAGAAACAAACACTGAGAAATCCAAATTCCAGTTCTCCTCCTGCCTTCACTGTCCATCAGCCCATAAAAAGGATGTCATTACACCCATCTTTTACACCAAATGTTCTTCTTCCCGCTGAATTCCTAATTCCTGCTCTGGCACAAGGGTGTGACCTTTATATTTCCAGACATCAGCTGGAAATTATCAAAATCTAAAGGACCTGGACTTACACCTCTGCTCCAAAACGACGTGTGGCTCTGAAAATATGTTTCTTTCCCCTGGGGTAAGTCCTTAAAACACCCTTTTCTTACTGAAAATCCAAAGGTATTTAAGATGATTTTATTCTCCAGAGATTTGTCACCTGTTGCTGAAGGCCAGGCTCTTCCTGCCACTGCCGAGGTGAGGCCTGGAAGAGCTTCCAGCAGCTGTCAATGCCTGCAGCAGCTCTCTAATTCCCATTATCAACAGCACAAACGGCCAGATCCTCCTCTCTGCACCTTTTCTGGGGTCAATGTCTGCACCTGCCTCCTCCACAGCACCAGAAAAGCAGAAATGTGGTTTTATGGAGCTCGGGAGGGCTCTGGTCCCACTCCTGGTCAAAGCAGGGGCAGCTCTGAAGCCACATCAGCTGCTCAGGGATTTCTCCAGCTCAGAGCTGGAAAATGCAGGGATGGAGAGGAGGGGGAAATGGGTTTGTAGAGGATTCTCCAAGCCTGACACAAGGCTCACACAGTGTGGATCTGTATGTAAATTCTGAGATTAACAACGCTGACTTAGAAATGCCACGGAATAGGACAGACGTTGTTTGAGAGAGAAATGGAACTGGAAACAAGTTCCAAATGATGGCTTTGCAAATAGATCAGATACTTTGGGGTTGGGAGAAACAAAACTGTGAAAGATGCATTGTAGCAGGACCCACGAGGGGTCATTTTAGATGACTGGCTTTAAGGCATTAACAGCAGTGTGTGGCAAAAGCTGGTAGGCCAAAAAACGCTTATAATGTAATTATAATAATTGTAATTAGGAAATAGTTTGGCTTCTGATTGTGGTGGCGTGAATTGTAACACCTGCACTGTCTCACCCTTCACATGAGCCTGAAAATGGAATTCAAGTTTTTAAAACACCTCTGGGGTGCCCCATCTCTGGGTCAGAAAAAGGAATAATCCAACAGAGAGGAGGCAGAAGCTCTCTGTGCTCCCTGCTCAGCAGAGCAGCCCTCCTGGGAAAGGCTTTTCCTCACACCCAGCCAGAAACCTCTCCTGCTGGAGTTCCTGTCTGCTGTCAACTTGTCAGGGGACTTGCAGGATCTGTAGGACCAGACAGAGTCAAGTTTAAAGCTTTAACAAGAGCGTGTTTTGCATTCTCATCCTTGCTCCCTTTTTTATCGAACCCTGTGCCTCAGATGTTCCATGTACACTTGTGGTTCCTGGCTGATCCTCTTCCCCATTAAGTGTAAAATTCCTCTGGTTCTCCAAACCTTAACCAGAAATGGGAAATAAAAATAGGTACAAGGGCTTGGTAATTAATAAGTAAAACAAAATAAAGATACTGAGAAAGGACCCTGTAATATTTTAGCCCTCCACCTAAAGAAACAGCTCATCAGATTAATTCTTGTATTTTTTTTTCTTAAATGATTCAAAGATCAGCTCACTGTGCTGATTTTCAGCTGACACCCCCTGTCAGTACGGTTCTCCTGTCCCTCAGGGTGGTACCGCAGCATCTGTCACGTCAGATTGCATTTTTCATATTTTATATATAATTATAAATCACAGAATCCCAGAATGGTTTGGGGTTGAAGGGACATTAAAGATCATCTAGTTCCAACCCTCTGCCATAGCCCGGGACACCTTCCACCAGCATCTTAAAATTTATGAATGCAGGACTTAAAAATATTCCAGATTATCAAGTCCACCCTCCTGCTGTTGCAAGCAACCGTGTTATTTTATGCCTTTCAAAAATTTGGCACAGAGAGTCCTCAGTGCAATGGGAATTTTGCCCCTGCTGGCTGGATGGCTACTCCAAAAATCTCCCTGTGCTGTGTAGAAAACCTGTTTGTACTGAGGAAATTCCCTTTTATTGGTTCTTTGCATTACAGTCAGACCCAAATCTGAGAGGTGATTAATTATCTGTATTCATGTCTCAGAGGTTACAAGTCACAGAGCTGTAGGAGTGTCTCAATTAATGAGTCTTCAATGCAATGCTTGGCCAAATAACGTTCAATCACATCAAAACCAAGGTCCAGCCATGTTTGTTTTTCCACTTCTAAATGAGAAATCGTTTATATTTATCACAGTTCTTTTCCAAATACTGGGAGGTATTTGATCCCACCGGCAGGCAGAACAACCCCCATGGAAATGTGCCAGTGGCACTCTGGTTAAATTCACAATAAAACCTTGCTGCCTTGGAAATAGCAAAGCATAATGTCATTCAAAACAAAACATTTTACTGCCTTACTGAGATAATCATTCAATACCACTTCAATACATTCACTAAATGTGTAGTAAAAATGTAAATTAAACAAATTCAGCTGAAAGGAGGGTTTCCAACCCTGGCTCCTTGGTTGGGAATATCAACTTTGACGGAGATGAAAACACGACAAAAAAACTTGGGTTTTTTACAAGCAAAGACAGACAATCAGAACACCCACTCCTTCAAGAAATGCAGAAGAAATCTCACAAATTCTGAGACAATACAGACATAAGGAAATGTTCACCAGTGACTCCATCAGTTCTTGGAATACATTCAGCTGTCCAAGAATGATGGACAGGACATGAAAGCAAGCAGGACACACCATTCCCTCCTGCACAATTCCCCAGATTTCCGGGCAGGCCAGCACAGCTGCATTCAAAATGCCCAGTAAATCCAGCACTGGTTACTAAAATACGGGGAAAATCAGCAGGAGGCTTTTGATAGACACTATTGGTGCTCCAACTACTGAAATTGTGCGGCTGTCCCAGCAAACAGGACAAAATTCCAATATTGGAATTTCGATTCCAAGCTAGAGCAAAGAGAAATAACTTCAGAGGATGACCGGAGCTCGAGAAACAAAAAGCCAAGAGAGTTTAAGGAAAGTCTTCAGCGGGAATTCAGGTGTTCAGCAGGGATTGCTGGAGGCCAACAACAGTTCTATCAGCTCGGTGATTGCCGGGGCCCGGGGCTCAATGGGCGTCAAACAATGCAGCAATCAGCACACAGGGATTTTTTATGGATTTACAGCTCTGGGAAGGAACAGCTGCTGAATCCCAAAAGAAGCCTTTGTGCTCAGGTTCTGTGGTTCCTGGGCTGCCCTGCCTGAGCCCCTTGAACCCCAGGATGGAGGTTCAAGAAATTAAAGACATAATTACCCGCTAGAGAACCCTGGGTTCGCTAAAGGGACATTATTTGGATGGTCTGCAGAAAAAAAATTCCTTAAATTCAGTCCAGGAGAAGCAGTGCCTGATGCAGATTGATTTAATTCAGAGCTGCTCTTCCTTCAGCATCCTGCTTTTATCCAGAGCTGCTGCACACTGAACTCGCCAGAGCTACTCACTCAACTGCAGCCCTTTAATCCTCCAGGAAAAGGGACTTAAAACCTGACCTCCAACAAGCAGAGGCCGGCATTTCTCTGCACTTTGGGTTTTCAGTGAAAATGGCCCAATTCCACCTCCGGCTCCACGGGGAGATGATCAGTAGGATGCAGAGCAGAGCGTACGGCGAGGCACTGCCAATCTTTGCTCTTGAATGCAGAGAAATGAGGTTTCCTTCACAAAACTCACATGAAGGGGAGAGGTCTGGCACGGGGGAAGAGCCTGCTGATCACCTGGCTGTGGGGTTGCAAGATCTGGTTTTAAAACATATTATTAGTGTAGTGTAAGTTTTAGCTTTTCTAGATGGGCCTCTTTGCCTTGAAACTTTTTCTTATCTCAAGTTGATAACGGTTCCTAAGCCATCCCTGGGTTCTGCCTGGAGACTGTTTCTCATTGGCAAACTCCCTGGATGATTTATAACTATCCTTTTGAAGGTAGCCCCTTCTCTCTCTGTCCATCACTGAATTTGTTATCTCTACGGTCCGGTAACCTCAAGAGATTTTATCCTGTGGTTGGTGGAAACCTGGAGACACCTCCTAAAGTTACTTAGATTTGCTAGCAATGTAGTAATTTAGTTGGCATTTATGAAATGGCTTTGTTTTATTGGCTCCTGAACTTTATTTCCTCCTCTCTTTGTTTGTAATGGATAAAACCCCCCGAAGCCCAGAGTGCGGGGTCTCTCCTGGAGCATGGGCTGAGGTGAGGGGTTCCCCCGCGTCCCCCAAATAAACCTTTGTTCCCTCCCAACCTTGGGGAGTCCCCTCTTTCATTTACACCACAGCAATGGCAACGAAGAATGAGGTGCTGCTGAGCCAAGGACCCACACGCTGGTTCTGTTGAGACGTGCCGAGCAGCCGGGGGGTCCAGCCGAGGGTTGGCCGAACCCAAAAGGGCACGTGCTGCGACGCCTGGCAGTGAAGGGGAAGCCTGAAAGAGTTGAGCTGGGGACAGACGGGTTCAAATAAAGGTCACAATTCTCTTTGATTTCTTTCTTTGGAAATCTGAGAATACACGCGTGGATTAGTGAAGGGGGAAAAAAAAAATATCATTAACGGTTAGAGCAAAGTCCCTACATGTCGCCCCAACTTTGCCTGCTTTTCAGAGTTTGCATTTTGTTCTCACGCAGCTTCAAGAAAACAATGTATATTTTTAGAATTTATCTTTTTGTTTACATATTTCTCCTCTGGGAGGAGAAAGGTGACTGATGGTGGTCTTCACCAACGAGGTCAAAGAGGTGGCGACCTGTGTAGACAATCTTGTGCCTTCTGATGATTTTGTGTATAAGATGGAGTCAGAAAATTAAATATAGAACTTTCCTGCTGACCTTCCTGCTGCCTGCCTCATTCTTTCTTGTCCCAAAGTGTGACACCTACAGACCTTCAGAAGGACATAAAGAACACCCAAAGCAGAATTCTCCTCTCCTCAGATGTTTGTATGCCTTTCTGCATCATACACAAAATAAATTCTCTGTATACCTGTCTTTTCCACCTCCTTTATTCTCTCCCTTTTGGATGCCTGCAGAGTGTGAGTTTTATCTAAAATTTGCAAACACAACAGCTAAGGCTGAGATAAAAGAAGATACACTGATAATTGAATTTTGGGAGCACAATAGCATCTCATTGATGGTATTTTAACATTGTAATAGCAATTATAATGTAAATGAAATTTACAGAACATCGTGTAACGCCATTATTAAAACATTTAAAACAACATAATAAAGCTATTTAGCACTTCTAAATCCGTTCTTGCAGGCCAGAACATTTTCTTACTCTCCTTGAATTATTTAAAAAAAAAAAAATGCCTCTGCATTATAACTACCAATGGAATTGTTCTCCATTGATTGCTTCTCCTATGGAAAGCAAAGCACAAAGCAATTTTTTTTTCCAAAAAATAGTTGGAACGTTCTTTTCAGTTACCCAGCATTAAGGCACTGCTGTAGAAGATTAATCTTCATGTTTAATAATATAATGCTCTGGTATTTAGTTTTACTTCATTATTTCAACAACAGAACTCCAATCCTCAGTTTGCTGATTCACGTGACAGATTATTCAAAGTCTGTAAGATCTGATATCACTATTACCATCAAATATTTCATGTATGGCCTTTGTCAGAGGCTTGGAAATGGCTGCAGAGCCTGTCTTGAAAACACATTTTAAAGGAAACAGAACAGGATCAAATTAAGTGTTTGTATCCTTTGAGTTGCCGATAAATTTTAACTTTTTCTTACTAAAAAAAAAAAAACCACCAAANNNNCAAAAAAAAACAATCCCAGAGCTGCTATAGATTTTATATTTTGTAAATGTAAAATTTACAAAAAAAGTTTTAAAAATTTTAAATTTTTTTTAAAATCTAGATTTTATTTCTATTTTACACTTTTATGGTTCTGTTTATCAGCCAGACCAAGGAAATATTAACCCGACATCAACCCAGAGGAAATATTTTTACATTTATTATTTTATATTTTATATTGGTAAATACCCAGCACTGGAATAATCCCAGGATGATGTGGAGGAGCCCCAAACAGCCTCACCGTGGATGGAAGAGGGGAAACCAGGACAAGGAAGGCTCAAAGAGACAAACTGCAAAATCAAAATACCAAGAACAAACCTGGAGGCAAGGGCAAAACAAAAGCGAAGAACAGAACAACTGAGCACAGCTGCTGCAAAAATTACTTGCAAGGAGGATGAAAAGAAAAGCGGATACAGGAGGGAACAAGAGTGGAGAGAAAAGGAAGGGAAGGAGAATAAATCACACCAACTTTGGTCACGTTGAAGTTCTGTGTTTCGTTCCTGTATTTCCCTGGAAAAGTTTGCAACTCCACTGCCAAGGATCAGTGAGAAAAGGGGAGCAGGGCAAAATCCCAACCCCAAAGTGGAGCTAGAAATGAAAGGAACGGAGAGGCTGTGGGAAATAGATAGATACAATGAAGAGGTTGTGGAAAATAAATAGGAATAATGAAGAGTTCTGGAGGAGAGGAAGGACAGAGATGATGGAGAGACCCTTCCCCCAGGTGCATGGTGGAAGGACAGCTGGGAATCACCCTGGAGGGTGGGAAATTCTGACCTGATGGAAGAAAAACAATTCATTTTACCCTGAAGGGAAAAAAGCTGGAACTGGAGCACAGAGAAGCTTCAAAACTCAACCAAACCAGAGCTGGAGCTGGATCCAAGCTGAGCCAAAGGCTGGACCCAGAGTCCTCTGAGGTCCCTCCCAGCCCACAGGGATCTCTGGCTCTACCCCAGAACCCTCTGGCACAGTGGGGAAATCTCCAGAGTTTGGGATCATTTCTAACAATAAAAGAACCTTTCAGCTGGAGGGATTAAATTTGTTTTCCCCTCAGTTTCACACGAGAGATCTGACCTTTCGCAGGAAACGTGATTATCAGGTGAAAACAATGAAGCTGGGAGGGTGAAGGTCACATCTTTATCTCCCGAAATAAATTCTCCACGTACAATCCGAGCTGCTCGGTCACCAATGTGCAGGCAGCCCTACTGCAGGGCGCTCACACCTTTGTTTTCAGCGTTGAAGGCAGTGAATAAATGATGAGTCCATTGGTGGAGGCATTCACCAATTAACCGGCAGCAGCTGTTTGTCTCCTTTTCTTAGGGTACAATTGATTAAAATTGCATGCTTCATTGAAACAGAATTCTCTTGTACTTCACCAAAGGGGGAGAGCAAACTTCTCTTGCTGATTTATAGAACGTTTTTCCAGCTGAATACAAATTAGAAACCCATCCTGCTTTGTTGTTTGTAACGTGCAGGCGTGATTTGAAAACCCAGAGGTAAAATATTTTGAGTGTTAATCAGACAGAAACTGTAACAAAGCCCAGTTGGTGCAGGAAGATATTTCAGGCTTAAACCATCCTTCTTTCCTTACTTTATTTCATGTGTGGAGTTACACAGACCCACACACCGCACACATGGGATATATGGATATATGAGATATCCACAGCCAAACTGCTAAAGGTATTTTTGATTTGTGCTGGTGTGAGGTATAAAAGCTCAAATGCTGTTAAGAAGTGTCCAAAGAGGGGGTAAAAAAACTGGTGCTGACACCTCAGCCCTTCAGTGTAGAGCCAAGGCAGAGCTGCATTGAGTGAAATAATGAAATAATGACTGAAATAATGAAAGCCAGCAGAAACAAGGTGCACCTTTGGAACAGGGGTGATTCATCCCTGCAATCATTTATTTACCTTCCACTGCTGTTCCACCTCAGCCAAGAGCGGGAATTTGGAAAGAAAATCCCATTTTAGCTTATGGCAGAGATGAGATGCTGCCTGGGATGGCCTGAGCAACGTGTCCAATACTTCTCAACTAAAAAAAGTCATTTTAACCGAGCTCTGATTACTTGGGAAGCTGAAGGTTTGCAACAAATGCACGAGGAAATAAATCTCAGCTTTGCAAGCTCTGCTTCAAAACAAAATAATTTATTTAAGCTTTCTTTATTGCATCTAAGTCTCAAATATTCCGTGCAACACTATCAGTTTAAATGATCTGTGCAAGCAGATATTCACATTTTGGGAGGAAAAAAATCTCCTTCACTGTGAAGAATAAATTCTCTTTCACTGGGGGAAAAAACTGCAATTCCAACTTGGAGATTAAATAAAAAAGGCTCCTGGTAAAAAAAAAAAACCTCATTCCTGAAGTCTTTGCAGGTGTTATCTAAAAATATACAAAATTCCTGAAAAACTTGAGAATGAGTTGGCTGTTTTCAAGCAGACGTCATTCAAGCCCAAAAACATCTTTTATTTATAATTTTCATTGTTAATGACATTCATATTTTTCTGGTTGCTGAACATCCCCCACTGCCAGAAGTTCCTCTGGGAGCTAAACTCTTCCTATGATTGATCTCATCCCACTGAGCACCTGCAGCACCCATTTTCCACAATTTCCAAAGTTCTTAAAGACATATTCAAGGCAAAATATTCACTGACCCATGGCCCAGACACCTGAAAACAAAAATGCAAAAAAAGTCTCACTAAACAATTCTAAGAACATGCAAGTCTAGACTTCCCCAGATAGAACCTGGGATCACAACCATGTTCCTCCTCAGCCCAGGCCTGAGATAATCCACAGAAAATCCACAGATGCTTCTCCCGCTGCTCACCTTGGACAAACAGCAGTGGGCCGAGGAAAAAATTATTTTAAAAATCATTAAAAAAAAAAAATCAAATAACATTTTATTCAGTATTTTTAGAATTATGTCAGGGAGCACTCTGGAGAATTTCATAAGTGTAATTTAATATACAGAATAACTTTAGTCCATATTAGCTAACCTGAGTATTAAAGTCAAATGATATTATTTCCCTCATGCCTGGCCAGAAATCAAATTTCTTAAGCTTTTTTAAAAATTTAAACCTATATAAGGAGGCCTTGAATTAGTAATTTCAATCAATATTCAATATTTCCAATAATAATTTCTATATTAATAATAATACCGAATATTTTTCAATATTCAATAATAATAATAGTCATTTCAATTTATAATTTAAAATCTGGGCTATTTTCTGGCAAGGAACACGGGGATAACTGGACTACAACTGACGACCTTTAACCCATTTCTGTAGGACGCTCTTGGCTCACAACCTGTAGCACATCCCCGAAAACGAAATTCAGATTGTTCCTTTGAATATCCCAGGGGTTTCAGCACACAGCAAGTGAGCAGAGACGTCCCTCCAACGTTTCCCAAACATTTGTTTTATCCCTGAAAAGAAAATCTCCAAGGGTTCTGCACAGGGCTGCTCCATCTGTCAAACCTGGGTATTAAAATATTCCAGCCTCCATTGGAACACCAGGATTGGTTTGGATGGAATAAACAGAGAGCAGAATGCAAATGCCAATTACAGAAATTTTTTTTTCAGTTTTACATCCCAGCCAGAGAGATTTCCAATTGGCCCACACAGGAAAAATCCAATTTGTAACATCCTTAACTGGGGCTGGGAACTGGGGGTTCTCCAAGGAAAAAATGGCATTTAGAGCCACCAAAAAAGCCATTTTCACAATAAATACCTCATCTCCATACGTGGGTGAGGCAGCGTCTGAATACTAGACGCCTTTGGGAAACCAACGTGTTTTTATTTACACACCATTAGAAATTTCGAGTAGTGAAATACTCCCAACACTCCGGCAAAAACGAGCAGGTTTGATCTCAAAGGGAATATTAATGAAATATTTCAGTGATTCTGGACTCCAGCACGGCATACCTGCTATTAAAAAAAACCACCAACTCATGGAAAAGCGTTGCATTTATTAGAATTTATTTGTAACATTTTGATGCTTTGGAATGCTGGGGATAATCAAAGGGGTGTTCAGGGAATAGAGAGAAGGGGATAAATCCTCAGGAATGCTGGCACTAACGCAGTCTGATCCTGCCACCTAGTGACAAACTTTCCTGGACAAATTACGATATTTCCCAAAAAAAAAAGCTTTTTTTCTGCAGGAAAACAACCAAAGTGTGGAGCCTTTATAACCAAACTCTGAATTTTACCACCACTTCGTGTTTCATTCAAAGGATTAGGTCAAACAGACTCAGGAATTATTTGGGACAGTAGCTAAAAAGTGAATTATTCAAGCACATAGAAAATACTGGTTTGGTACAAGAGGGTTCTGGAAGTGTCAAGGGCTTATTGTGAGAACAAATTTTATGTAATTTTACATTTTACTTCTGAAATACACATTCACTGCTGTGAAGCAGCATTTAGAGCATGGAAAGGTTGGGGTGGGAAGGGACCTTAAGGCTCATCCTGTTCCTCCCACCCAGCCTGGCCTTGGACATTCCATCGCTGCCAACCCCTCTGGGTAACCAGATCCTACCTAAAGACACTGAAAAATTCAAACATTTCCTGAGGGATTTTTAAAGCCATATTTGTATGACAAAACCTGGGTTCCCCATCCATAAAAGCCCCAAAGCTTATCTGCACTCAGATTTCTAGGAGTATGATTTTATTGCTTTAACGATTATTCCTTAAAAGCTTTTCCCCATTACCCCTTGACTTGCATCCCATTTGTCTCCTCTCTCTGGTGTTTCATCAAACATTGTTGCTCCTCATTAAACAGAAAAGCACGACAGAGTGCTCATTAATTGATATATTTTACCTACAGAGAGAGAAACAAACACAACCCCCTCCTTTATAACATCCTAGAACCAAAATGTGATTTATGGTCCCACTTGTACAAGATCACTCTTAATGATTTATTCAATAAAGGCCATGACTGGAAGTAACTTAAAAATAAAAGTGTGTAGGTGGATTTGAATATTCAACCCCTCATCCAAAGCTCATGAAAACCTGTGTAGTCCTTAAAAATAAATATAATTTATCCCATCCGATTATAATCCAAAGTGTAAAATAAAATACACCTACAGAAGGTAAAGATATTCTCTGCTCTCCATCCCCCCCATTTCAGCAGCTCTAAAATGTTTTAAATCACTATATTTATTATTAAAAGGTTTCAGGTTTCATTCACAACCAGGTTTTGCTCCCACGACCATAAAGCCCTTCCTAACACATTACAAAAGGTCCTAGTGCTGCAGTTTGCTTTAGCACAAAAAAGGCAAAATCCAAGCTGACTTTCAGGAGGCTTTCAAAGGGAAGGTGAAACAAAAGGTGAAGTGGTCTCAGAAGAAACAACACAGTTACTGAGAATGAAGAAAAAAGAATAATAAAGTGGGAATTTTTCTTTATTAACATGTAAAATTATTTCTGCTTTCTTTTAGAGGTGAACAGAAAATTAAGGTCAAGAGATGTTATCTGACATTGACTTTTTTGCTGGAAGCTGAAAACTCTAACAAAGTTTGACCCCACGTTAAGGGTTACTCTACCGCGATCAAATAAGCTGCATTTCCATAATCCTTTTACCCACACACCTCCCAGACATATTAACAATACTTTCTGAAAGAAAATCTGGGTTGATTTCTATCGATGCAAAAATTCCTGTTAAATTAAAAAAAAAAAAATTAAAATTGGAATATTAAAAACACTTCCTGAAAGAAAATCTGGGTTGATTTCTATCAATGCAAAAATTCTTGTTAAATTTTAAAAAAAATAATTAAAGTTAGAACTAATTAAAAATGAGTTCTGCATCTGTACTGGAGCAGACACTCATCCTAAACATTATCTGCACACTCCCCAGCAGGGAGAGCTGGAGTTGGCACAGCACAGCCCTGCCAGCTCACATTGGCTCCCCTCATTTTCTGGCTTGAATCATGACTGGAGAGTAAATCCAAAAAATGGAGGCTGACCTCACTTCTGTCTGCAACAAAACTCCCACTGACCTGGCCAGGGATGGAATATTGTAATAATAATTAAATAAAAAGGTGTCCAAAGGCTCAGTGTGGGATTTTCTGGGTGTTGAGTTGATGGTGACACTGTGACAACCAAGGGTGACAGTGCCCAAATGCACAGAGGGACACTGAGCCAGGGCAGTGTCACATGAAACAATCTCCAGTGGCCAAACAAACCAAAATGTTATTTCAGAGCACGCTGATGTGTGCCAGCTCCCTGTGACACAGGAGAACAGCCCTGGCATCAGCAGCTCAGTTCAAACAGTAAAGAGGAAAAAATGTCCAACCCCAGCAGGCAAAATCCTCATCCTTCCTAAAGGCAAAATCCTCATCTTTCCTAAAGGCAAAATCCTCATTGTTCCTAAAGTCCTCATCCTTCCTAAAGGCAAAGTCCTCATCTTTCCTAAAGGCAAAATCTTCACCCTTCCCTAAAGACAAAATTCTCATCATTCCCAAGGGCAAAATCCTCATCCTTCCTAAGAGCAAAATCCTCATCCTTCCTGAAGGCAAAGTCTTCATCCTTCCTAAAGACAAAATCCTTATTTTTCCTAAAGGCAAAGTCCTCATCCTTCCTAAAGGCAAAGTTCTCACCTTTTCCCCCCATTTTTATTTGCAGCACTATTTTGTGCAGGGTTTGTTTATTAGAAACATCTGTAGTAACGTGCAACATTTTCACATCTCATGCTCCATTAAATAAGTTATTCAGTTACAAGTTCCTTAGATGTTAGCATGGGTAAAAAAACTCCTGCTCGATGAACTTGGTGGGTCCCTTCCAGCTCAGCATATTTTGTGGTTCTGTAAGAAATAAAAAGCTTTAGAACGTGAGAGAAATCGATAGAATTTGTCCTTACAAGAAAGCAGCCACAAAATTCGCTTTTTATGTAATAATAAATAAAATAAATTACCTTTATGTATGTTTTCCCATTCTGCAGGATCTAAAGCATCAGGAATCCATACCCACAGAGAAAGGAATAAACCTCAGTGCAGAGCAAGGCAGGCACCTGTGCCATAAAAACACTGGGGGGGGTGTGTGTGTGTGTGTAATATATTTTATTGGGCAAATATAAAAAAGCAGCCACATCAATCAAACCCTAAAGAGGCATTTGGAAGACCTCAGAATACAGAAAATTAATTCTGGAGTACAGAGGCTTCTCACTCCACCATCCATCAGAGCAGCAATGAACATTTTCAAAGTCTCACGGCTGCTGCCAAGAGCCGTAAAGAAAACTGAATTCCCCGAACAAGGGCTGAGCCCCCGCTGCTGACACAGCAGCTCTGCCAGTCCCTGCAGCCACCTCTGCTGCTGGAAACCTCCTCTCGTTTGGGGAGGGCCATTTGAATAACCCAGCAAAGGGTTCTCAGTGTCCCTGGGTTAAATCAAGGCTCCTCTGCACCTCCTGCCGCAGCCTTTGGGTGACCAAAGCTTGGCCCTTCCACTTGCTGCCTGGTCAGCTGCCCGTGAATTGTGTCACCACCTGTATTTGTCTGTGATAACTCCACCTGGCTCATTCTCCTTTGTGTTGAACACCTTCCTCTTTCACTGCTCAGCACTCCCTTATTTCCTCAAAATCCACAAATTCACGTTCAGGGCCGTGAAAACATTTCTGCCTTCAGAGGAAAACATCACCACACCATCGGCACTTTCACAAATACAGCTCCTGACATGTGCCAGGAACCTTCCAGAGAATATCTCTCAGCAGTTTCTAAAGCAGCTCTCTCAAACAGCCCAAAGTCTCTCTCTTCCCAGCACTGCCACAGCTCCAGTTTTTGTTGCTGCCCCACCAGACATTTTGGCCCCCACCCAAACTCCTCATCCCTCGTTGCTGTCATGTGGAAAAAAACTGTGCTAATACTGCCTTAGCTGACTCTTCATCTCGTTTTAATCCAAATCCAATCTCAT
This sequence comes from Sinosuthora webbiana, assembly GCA_013397395.1. NCBI lineage: Eukaryota > Metazoa > Chordata > Aves > Passeriformes > Sylviidae > Sinosuthora > Sinosuthora webbiana. The sequence continues at coordinate 94,639 of VXBN01005888.1, forward strand.
TTTAATCCAAATTCAAAATATTTTTTATTCTCTTCCCAGTGAATTATCTTTGTTTCTCCCTCCTCCTGCCGCCCTGGAAAGTGTTAAGTCTATAGCACACATGAATATTGTACTCATGAACTGAAAACACAAAGCTGGTCTCGCTTTTCTGAACAACAGAAAGAGAACAGAAAACAGAATAAGATATCCCATTACACAAAAAGAAAAAAAAACAAATAAATTAGAATAAAACTTCATTTAGGCCTCCTATCATCTGTCTTAAGCTGTCTTGGTGTTTAAATTGTCCTTAAAGCCATTCTCTGAAACAGCTCAGGAAAGAAATGTGCTTGCAAAAGGCACACAGAGCTGGGAGTTTGTTTTGGATGTCACCATTCAAAAGCAGAATAAAAGCCCCGATCTGACATGGGGCTGACAGTTGTGTGGGTGGTGTCCTAACCCAGCTTCCCTGCAGATAATGAGATTACCAGTGGTTTTATTAAGCAAATGCTGATGAAGAGTATGGAAATATACAAAGAAAACTTGGTTTGAGCTGTCTTTTGAGTCTAATTATGAGCACTGAGGGCATTCAGAGAGACTGCTCCACACTAAACCAGCCCGGCCCAATCCTTTCCTGGGGCTGACCTGGGACTGAAGGTCCTGGAGGAACACCCCAGCCAATTATATTGGATAAACAGGCACAATTCCAGCTCAATCCTCATGACATTTCCATCCAATACTGGGCAACCAGAGAGTTAACATTACATATTTTTTTATATATATCCTGACTTGAAACACTTTGTTCTACACCAATCCATCACTGGCTGTCAGTGCTTTTAAGAGCAGTAATGAGAAATATTTTACCAGACAGCAGGACCTTAAGTGGGAATTAAAACACCACAGAAGGGTGACACATCTGTGCTGCTGGTGTCTCTCTCACTGGTGAAAACTCTCTGCTTCAGTTTTACACTTTGCTCAATAAACTGAAATTTAGTTACAGCCTAAGCGAGGTTAAATGCTGCTGTCTGTAGGCCAAGACAGAAGTAACAGAGTCTTCAAATGAGAAGGAGTTTTTTCGCATTTATTTGCTGCCTCTTGGCCAGGCACCAAGCTTTCATATTCATAGCAGCATAAAAAAAGGCAAGCAAAACAACAACAAGAACTCCTGCTGAGACTATTAAAGTGTCATTTTCAGCGGCAGGACTCCATAAATCACAGAGACACTCTCACCCCGGGCTCTGCCCCTGCAGTCACTGCAGCTGCTTTGCTCACACAGGTGACTGGATCAGCTTTGTTGTGTACAAGGAGGTCCCTGTCCCGTCCCCTGCCCTACTTTCAGCTCAGGAAACGTCTTTCATGAGGGTTTAATGTGCCAAAATGTAGCTCTCAGCCAGTTCTGCTCCTTGGATCCCCTGCCTTGGGCTGTGGGTGATGAGCTGGAGCTGCAGCTCCAGCCTGGGCTCCTCCTAATCCTGGCTACACTCACAGCCCTGGAACACAACAGCCTCAGAGCATGGAAAAAAAAAGAGGCTCAGGAAGATAATGCAGTGCCAGGGAATAAACTCAGGTGTCTGGGCAGGTAAAACACAGCCCTTGCTTGGCCTCGTTAGGAAAAACAAAGTTTGAATTGATTCCCAGCTCCTGATCTGAAGTGCAGAGGAGACATCAGGGCATGGATCAGCCACACAAACAGGAGGAAGAAATATCAAAACTTACCAGCACACATCTTCTGGGGGGTTTTGTGTTAAAAGGGAGAATTACCAGAGCCTTCAGGACTGAAATAATTCAAGGTGAGGAGCAGCCCCTCCACTTCCAGCTGCAAAGACGCTGCTCCACATCCCACTGGAGGGATTTGGCATCAAAGAGTCTGGGCTGGAAAACGGGATGGAGAGAGGAACTGCTCTTGACAGCATCTGCTGGTTCTCATTTAACCACAATAAACTGTAATTCTGCTTTTAAAAGGCAGGATGTTTCACCTTCGCATTTCACAGGCTTTATTCACTGCATTATAAGGTAAATTTAATATAAACCCCTCTATTTAAAAAATATTCTTGGGGTAAATAAAAAAAAACCAGAAGTGACGCCCTTAAATTCCCATTGGTATTGCAAAATATTTCTGCTGAAATGGGGGAGGAAACCTGGGGAAGAAAGATCTCTGTAATGCCACTGATAGCACAGATCAAATTCTTTTAAATTACACACAGAAAATCCTCCTCCCCCTCCGAAAGATTTAATAGCAAACCTGTAAAGAATAGCTAAGTATTAAGGAGTCTTTATTAAATATCCAGAATATGCTGTGTGGCATTTATTCCTTTCCTAGAGCGCATTATCATCAGCACTTGCACAACAATACAGAATTTAAATCAACAGCAAAGTTCTCATTGGTACCTTTGAAAGCAGCTTATACCCTAATTTACTAAAAGCACTCATCTGCAGAGAGTGTTTCTGTTATTTATTACACTTAATTAAATCCTTCTCTATTGTGTTAAAACGCACATCCTGTAAGTCCTTGAAGGCCTGGCTGAGAAGAAAAAGAAAGTTTTACAGGCTCTATTTTAGCAGAGATAAACAATGTCAGTCAGTCAACAACCTGGGCTGTTAAAACTTTATCATGAAACGAGTATGAGTTTCAAAATATTTCATTTTCAAACAGTAAAATGTTCTTCTTGATTTGGTAACATTTTAATCTGCTGTCTGGTATTACACATACCAAAAAGGGAAAACAAAAAAGAAATTGCTGTGGTATGACAATTCAAATTTGTTCAGTGAACCAGGAATATTGCTGTCCAATTCTCGGTGTTTAGGAGATGAGCCTGCACTGCAAAGGAGGAAATCAGAGTGCTACTGCTGCTAAATACGTGAAAAACAAGGAAAATGCAGAATAACAGCAATTCACATGCATGCTTCGTGACGTTTTAAGATTAATTTTACCCCCCCAAAAATCCTTCATGATATTTTATGATGAATTTTACCCAAAAAAAACCTTTTGTGGGATTGAACTTCCAATCCCCTCCTGACATTTCTGCCTTACTGAGTAATTTGGGAGAGGCAGAGATCTCAGTGGTTGGGAGTTTGCAACAAGAAGCAGGGAGGGATGGAGCACAAAATCAGACAAACAGGGTGGGATTAGAGGGATCCATGAAGGTCAGAGGAAAAGGGGAATCCAAACACAGCAGAACGACCCAACTGAGCACGAAAACGACATCATCAGCATCCTGGTGAGAACTTCCCTCTGGAGCTGAAGTAAAAAGTGTTATTTAATATTTCTCTTACAGCACAGCTCAGCCAAGATTAGGAAACTATTTTGCTACTTTTGAGTCCTCAGAGTAGGAGTTGCTTTCCATCAGCAATGTTTTCCTTCCACCACCTTCCAAGGCCGCTTCTGGTGCCCTTGAAGGATTAGAACTGGCATCACTGTGGGGTTTTTTTTCTTATATTAAGTGTATTTTAACTGTGGCAGAAGCTGTTAAAGACCTCCGGGCTCATCCACAGAGAGCATGAGAAGAGTTTTTGCTGCTCTGCCTGGCTGAAGCCCTGCGCAGAGCACAAAGGCAGTGGCTGCAGCACCCAGGGGTGCAGCCTTTGTGCTGGGATTAGCTCCCACATGCCAGCCCTGCAATCACAGCCAGAGCCTCCCACAGCAGCCACAAAGGTCAGGCTCAGCTGCTCTTCCCAGTTATTCCCCAGCCTGGACGAGAGCAAACACTGGGAGAGACGCGCTGGACTCAACGCTGAAGTGCAAAAGCTGCTCAGCTTCTCTTTTTGGGTTCCTCGCTGCCATTTGGAAGATTTTGGGTGATTATTGTTTTTTAAATATATTTCTTTGATGCTCACTGGGGTTGTTAAACCCCCCAGAGTGGGACAAGCAGACCAACAAAGGCAGCTGGACACCGAGCCTGAACTCTCAAACCCAAGAGCTGTGAAATACTAATCCTAAAATGGATTTGCTCAGGTTTAGGGGGCCAAAATGATCAAACAGCACACAAAGGACTCCTTCCATCACTAATGTGCTTTGGCTGGGAATAATATACGTAAGAAAAAAATGGAGTTTTTAACCTCTTCTCCAGAGAACCAGTGCTTTTCAGAATTACTCGACGGCAGCGACGGGGATGAAGAGGAAATACTTGTCTGTGGAGAAGATTTAGAGCTTAATCCTTTTGATGGCTTGCCTTACTCCTCCCGTTATTACAGACTGATGAAAGAGAGAGAGGAGCTCCCAATATGGAAAGAAAAACGTGCTTTCATGGAAAGTTTGCTTCATAATCAAATTGTGATCGTGGCAGGAGATGCTAAGACTGGCAAGAGCTCCCAGGTCAGTAGAACAGACTCGGTTGGGTTGTTTTTTTTTAAAAGTATTTTTAGAACATTTAATGAGGTATGAATTTCAGAGCCACTATAACTATTGTAGTCCAAGTATTAAGGCCAGAAAGGGAAAGTGAAATACAGAAGGTGAGTAAAGATTAAGGCAGTCAAATACAGATTGAAAATATGTTAAACATTTTAATAACTTTCTTCACTCAAAAAAAAAATTGCAGTTGCTTTGTGCTTTGGTTATGATTAGTGCTGTATCAGGAAAGAAATACAGGGGATTTGACATAAGATGAAGTGAAAAAAATTCCCAGGGCATGAAGGATTGAGATCAGCAGGGCTGCTTCTCAGGGAGAATTAATGGTCTTTCCTTCCCTTCAACCAGGAGCAAATGTTTTCTCCAGCAGCACAAAATTACTTTACAAAACTCATGTTAGAAGAAATCACTACAGCCAAGATCTCAGCTGAGTCTAGGTACACAAATACCACTCAGGACCATGAAATCCTGCTGTAACAATATATAACAACCCAGGTCTGCTGTCACAGTGAGTAGAAAAGAATTTTCGAGTAATTGCTATGAGCCAAAATATTGTTGTTTATGACTGGGATGAGGAAAAAAAAAAATCTCGCAGGTAAAGCTGCAGGATAATTACTGTTGCAGGACATCTCATATATCCTGCAGATTTGATTCTGGACACTTCTAGAGATCACATATTGAACTAGAGACATCACACCTCTCCCCGAAAATTCCTGTGTTCCCATAAAAATGATTCACACTCAAATAATTTTCGGAGCGCCAAGTTTTTACCCCTTGTTATTGACTGCAATTTCCACACAAAAAAAAAAAACTTGTGTAACAGTAAACAACTTGCCAAGAAATGTTAGCTTTTAAGTTGTCCTTTAACAAGGCCATTTTTATTGAAAATTTAATAAGATGTAGCACATTGCTGGTTGGTTTTTAAACATTTCTAGAAATGCATATAACTATAGAGAAATAAATTATATGTGGCTGATGCATCTAATCACCTTTAGATGTTGATTAAATGGAGGATTTGAAATCTAATACACCCATTATAATAATATTTACAATGCAACTTTAATTCCTCATAACAACAACACATGGATACTTTCCAGTGTTGATGTTCTGTAAATACATAAATTAGGGAGCTGCTGTGTAAGTTCCTGGAGCAGTTCAGTTTCAGTTAGGCGTGTGCAGAGTAATTCAGCTGAAATTACAGATACTGGCTGTGGCATTTGTCAGTTTGGAATCCTGGGATGTGTTTTTTTCCATGGATCTGACACAGCAGGAGCATGTTGGCTGCTGAGCCAGCCCTGAACACAACTGCACCGACCTCGCTGGGTCCATCAACACCTGCTTGTGGTGACCCTGGTGCCACCTGCTCCTCTTGTGCAGCAAATCCCAACCAACCTGAGCCCAGCTGAGCGATTCCCAGACTGACACAGGCTTACACCTGGCCGGAGTGCAATGAGCCCTGTGAAGATGTATCGAGTCTGAGAGTGGGTTAATAACATTGTGATTCGGCTCCTTTGGGTGTGTTTTGTAAAGCAAAGGTTTTAATAGAAGAGAAAATAACAAACAACACAGAAACAAAGAGAACAAAAGCTGTGCGCAGGTGCCAGAGGAGCATCTGACACCTGGCTAGGACACCCCAAAAAGCACTTGAGCACCTCTGTGCTCCTTCTTAATTAGACAACGATTAAGGAGGGATAATTTGGCTTGCTGCCTGCAGGAGCAGCCACAGGTTTTGAGAAGCATTTCCAAAGCCCAACCAGTGTCCCTGTGCTGGCACAGTGAGGGAAAACCGGGAAGTTCTGGTGCTTCTCCATAAAAGTCAGGGGTAAAACTGAACCCCCTTCTCCTTATGTGGAAAGGATTAAGGATTCCTTATTCCTGCTGGGGTGTGGGGGTGCATTAGAAGGTTTGTGCATTAGAAACCTTCTAACCCCTCACACTTTGGGACAAGAAAGAATGAGGCAGGCAGCAGGAAGGTCAGCAGGAAAGTTCTATATTTAATTTTCTGACTCCATCTTATACACAAAATCATCAGAAGGCACAAGATTGGCTACACAGGTTGCCACCTCTTTGACCTCGTTGGTGAAGACCACCATCAGTCACCTCTCTCCTCCCAGAGGAGAAATATGTAAACAAAAAGATAAATTCTAAAAATATACATTGTTTTCTTGAAGCTGCGTGAGAACAAAATGCAAACTCTGAAAAGCAGGCAAAGTTGGGGAGACACTAACCCACGCTGGGAAGCGAAGTAAATTCCGTGTGCTGACGTTGGCAATTCCCGTGTGAGGCGCAGGCGAGCGGCGAGCGCCTCAGCTTGGTCCCGCCGTCCCAGGCCGCTGAAGGGGCTCCAGCTGTTTGGAATCCCAAATGTTGGCGATCCCAGTGCTCACCCCCAGCGTTTTGCTGTCCCTGCAGGTGCCCCAGTGGTGTGCCGAGCACTGCCTGGGCCGGCAGCCCCGCGGGGCCGTGGTGTGCACGCAGGTGCTCCGGCAGGCCGCCCTGGCGCTGGCCCTGCGCGCGGCCGACCAGATGGACGTCAGCCTGGGCCACGAGGTGGGCTACAGCGTGCCCTTCGACAGCTGCTGCACGCCCCAAACCATCCTCAGGTTGGTGCCCTTGGAGGCCCCCGGGCCGAGGTGTGGAGAAGTTGGCAGCTGGCAGCGCTGCAGGCCTTGAGAGTGAAAATCGAAGCTGCTTTGTAGAGTTGTGCGGTGTTTTGAAATCGCGGGGTGCAGCGAGTTGGAAGGGACCCACAGGGATCACCCAGTAGAGACACCCCAACAATCCCACCCTGGGCATCCCTGAGAGCTTTGTCCAAACAGTCCTGGAGCTCTGGCAGCCTCGGGGCAGTCACCATTCCCTGGGGAGCCTGGGCAGTGCCAGCACCCTCAGGGGGAAGAACCTTTCCTTGATCTCCAACCTAAACCTCCCTGACACAAATGCAGGCCATGCCCTCAGTCCTGGCCACTCTTCTGCTCACATGGAAGTTTTAGACTGCAATGAGCTCTCCTCTCCTCTCCTCTCCTCTCCTCTCCTCTCCTCTCCT
>VXBN01005888.1:106716-125813 GCA_013397395.1 Sinosuthora webbiana
TTTTTTTTTTTTTTCCTACAAAACTGAGGTCCTAAGGGATGAGTAACTGTGCAGAAACATGAACTGGAGAGCTGCACTACTACAGGTTTTGTAACTGCCCTGGTTGAAATAAAAATTCCAGTACCGGGCAAAAAGAAACAATGCAATAGATTTCCTTTCCATAATACAGGGTGGAATAACCCAAATTGTTGTTAAAGTGTTCCTAAAAGTTTGGAGCAGGGATCGTTAATCCTGACTGGCCTTGCAAGTAGTTCAGGGAAAAGCTTGTGAACTACCAGTACCTTTCCTTTTCACTGCAAGAATCTGTCATTTTAAAAGGTTTTTAACTGGGAATTATGAACTAACTCAGTCTCAAGGCAAGCTTAAAAAAGGTTACAGGGGTTTTTTGTGGAAGGAAGAGGAGACTAAAAGCAGTTTTCAATTAGAACATGCTTATTTCCTAAACTTATTCCTACAACTGCAGTTTTCTTGGATGGCAGAAATGAATTTCACTCCCATGGTAACCTGAAGGCCAAAGTACAACTCAACCAATTAAAAATGTGAATTTAAAATACAAAGAAAAGGGAACAAAAACAATCCTGATATCTGTCATAACACCTCTATCAGGGGTACAATTTTTACCTTTAATTCCATTATTTTGTTTAGTCCTGTGATATTCCTCCGTCACCAAATCACAAATTCCCACTCAGAGTCGGCTGAGCACGGATGGAACAGGAAAAGTTCAGTGCAGGGCAAAATCCCACCTGAGCCTTGCAGCAATTCACCTGCAGGAGAAGGAATCTGTGCCCTGCACTGAAGGATATTTTATTTTTTTTGTTGTGAAAACCCTGCTCAAAGCAGATAGAGCTGGCTCAGATGACAGGAGGAGAGAGCTGCTTTATCCAGGCACTTTTATGTCTTGCTGGACACTGCAGGCTTGTGCCCAGAGCAGTGAGGGAATCAGCTCCCCAGCTGAACCAAAATAAAGCAAAAATTAAGAAAAATATAAAACATGGCACCACATATCTCCAACACAGCCCTCATATCTCCTGTGATTTCAGTATTAAAACAAAAACCTGGAGTCAGGGAACAAAATGCTGTCAGGACATGTCGGGATTCTGCCATTTGGAAGAAATAAATAGTAATTTTTGGATGTTTTTCTCCGTGATACCATTTTCTGCTTTAGGAAGGTACATTTCCTCAGGAAAAAAAAAGAAAAAAAAAGGACATTTATCTCAGAGCACACTTAGAGTGACCGCAGAACATCTGTCAGCGTGTCAGGGCGCTGAGCGCTCCCTTTTGCAAGCTGCTGAAACAAAACCCCGTGAAAACTGTCCCTGCCCTTTCTGTAAAGTGACCTAGAGGGAAATTCAGTACAGACCATTCATATTTTTGCAGCCCTTGTGTACTTATCTGATGCTTGGTGTCTCTTTCATTTAAAGGTGTACAATCCTAGAATCAGAGCAGACTCTGTTCTAACCCGGCCTATCAGCCAAAGTCAAGCAGAGGTGCATAAACAAATTCTGGGCATGTCTCCATCAGGTAGAAACATTAGCTCAAAATTTAAATCCATTAGCTGCAATAATTAATGCAATCAATGTAGCAACACGAGGAGGGAGCATTTTAAAAAAAAAAGGTCATTTTTTTTTTCCTGAATTCTCTTCCAGGGAAAATCTTCTGCTTGTATCCTGAAGAATTTACGCACGAGGAAATGAAGGCAGAAATTCCAGCTAAAGTTCAGGAATCCAAGCTCACCAGCTTGGTGCTGTTCCTGAAGAGGATGGACATTGCAGGCTTTGCTCACTGTGACTTCATCAGCAGCCCAGGTAAAGGGGGTGCACCGATTTTTTCCTATTTTTATTATTAGTTTAGAAGTTATTTCCGGGTTTAATTTTTGCCCTGTCGCTCACTGGATGGTTTTTTTTTAATTGAAAGACTTGTAATAATATCAGCCTGCTTTGCCCACTTAGCTGCTACAGCTCAATAGCACTTAGAAAAAAAGATCATAAAATATCTGAATGGGATTGGAATGTAAAAAAAATAATAAAAAAAATCAATATTCCAAGTATCTTCCCATCTAGGTTACATATTATTTTCCTGTAACCCACAAAGAAAATTTGTGCCCTGTTGTGCGAGGCTTTGTACAGATATCCAACGAAATGCATTCCCTTAATCAAAAGTTTACTGCCCAAATAAAGCAGTGTTGTTAACCTGGGGGATGTGTGGGGAGGAAATGAGCTCCCTCCTTATCCTGCAGCATCTCCCACCTCAGATTTACAACGGGCTGCTCCTTAAGGACAATACTCCTTATAAAATAAACCCAAATGTACTCTCAATACCAGGCAGGGAAGACACTGAATTTTTAGGTAAGGGTGTGAAGGAAATTGCCTTTTTTTTTTCCCCTCCCTGACTTCATAATTCAGGGTTTTTTTTCTACAGAAGGATATTTTCCTCTGTTCTGGCTTATCACAAAAACCCAAGTGTCGCTGCAGATTCTGCTGTTGCTTTGAAACCCATTAAAGTGAGGGAAACAGCCCTGATTTCATTGCTTTGGGGATTGCTGGCTTTTTTTGTGATCATTTTCCAGTGCAAACAGGAAAAATTCTTATATTATCCTGCCTTTCCTCATGCACATACACCAAATTGGGATGATCACTTCTATGTGTTGCTCACTGTAATTAATCAGTAATAAAGTGTTAATTCTCACTGTTGGGTGTTGCAATGGACGGTTAAGCGGAATTTTAAAGGAAAAATTATCCTACTTTTCCCTCGTGTGCCGGTTTAGCAGAAACATGCCTAAAAGAAATAGGAAAAAACGTGGCCAGACTGATGGTAATTAATTCAAACCTAATGAGAATTGGAGTATTTTGGCCTCGTGAGTGGCATCTCCTGTGCTGAGCCCACAAAACCTGCATGGAAAATGCTTATGGAATACAGTTTGCTCCCACTCAAATTTAAAGTGTATTTTACTATTAAAAAATTATATCATAAAACGTATTATTGTTTTTCCTGGAGATGAAGAAGTTTGGTCTTGCACTGTAGAAGGAATTAGTAAAATTATATGAGGGAAAGCATTCAGCATTTTTGGATTTAAAGGCACAATGGGGACGGAATTCAGAAAGAATGAAGTGCTGGAGGCACACAAGGGTCTCACTGATGCAGGAATTCTAAGTTTTGGTTTTATTTTTGGGTAATGCAGCTGAAGAAAGCACTGCCCTGATGTGTAAAAAATTGTAAAGGCTTTACTTGGATGGACATTAAATATGAAAAAGCTTTTCCTCACTAGATCAGGAGTGTCCAGTGCAGGTATTAGTAAAGAAGAGTTTTAGGAATGACTAAATAGTGGGAGGAATATTGGACATAGGAAAAGGAAACATTTTTTTCCTTTTTTCCTTTTTCCTTGAACAAAGGAAAAATCCCACAAACACGGCAGGGGGGCTCTGAGAGGAGAGGAGAAAGCCTGCCCAATTTCCTTGTTTGCTTCCTCCCTCACACAAATAAACATCTGAGACAGAGCTCTGATCCAGCACAGCTCTGCCTTCACCCAGGACACATCACACTTTGCCTTTCTTTCCACTTTGGAGCAGGCAGTGAACTTTTTTTCCTACCAGCCCTTGGAGTGACCCCTACACAATCTCTGAGAGCTCCCAGAGTCAGAGCACAGGGGGTTGAAGTGCCTGCTGTGAAATTCTCTGAAAGAAACTGCAACACCAAAGGGAGGAATTTGTCAGGGGAGCCAGTTCTTGTGTTAGACTAACCCAGAGAATTCAAAACACATCAAGCTTTCAAGTGCAAACGCAAGAATGGTTTGGGCTGGAAGGGACCTTAAAGATCACCCGGTTCCAAGCCCCTGGCATGGGTTTGAGTATTCCATGGCTCTTCACGTCCTTGGAGAAAAACTCCTTTGAGAAAAAGGAGTAAAAGCATTGAAGCATCTCCTGTGTGCCACAGGAATTCCTCAGCACTGTTTCTGTCCAACAAACACTCCCACCTTGTCTGTGCAGTTGAAACAGAGGGAGGCTTCAGGGGTTTTAGGTGAATTTCTCCTGAAATTTCTCATCTCTCAAGTTTCCACTGAGATGGCAGAGGGAAGACACAGCCATGAACTGGTGAACAAACAAATCAGAAGGACACTGAGATTCCTAGCAAGAAGCACTCCTCAATCTGTTTCCTGCACATGGCGAATATGCAGCAGACAAGAAACAAAAATTACATCAGTAAAACAATTTATATCTGCTCAGCAACCATGTGCACAAGGAAATTTTTTTTTTTTCTTTTTTTCTGCCGCTCTTTGAGGAGAAGTAAAAGCCTGGATTAAACCAGACTCATTACTGCATTATGAAAGCAACAAACATGTCAGCCTTACAGCTGCTGCATTTAATTCATGCCATAACAGAGGGGAGCAAATGCAGCAGAGCTCGTTCCCCTTCCTGGAATTCATGAGGCAGAGGAAAATGAACCTGGCACTGCAGCTCTGGAGTGCATTAATGGGATTCCTGAGCCCCTGGAACAGGGATGTGTTTACATTTTGATCAGTTAATCAGATAGATCCTTGCTGGGGTTTATAGTGGGACAAAAGGATTCCAGTCCCACAGAATGCAGCAACATTGAGTACTTCTGTAAATCACTGGGAAATCCTTATTTAAACTGAGCAAATCATTATAAAGATGAAGCCATGTACAATTTCTCTGCAGAACCAAGGGGAAAGCATTTGCAGGTTCTGCATTCATTCATTCAGAATTTCCCTAAACAGTTTTCAGATTAAAGGCTGTGTCGATGGTCATGACCATGACATTTGATTGCTTTGCTTTTACAACCCCCTGGAGAACATATTTCTAGAAAACCCAGAATAAAATCCAGAATTAAGTTGTATAATTTTACATAACTTCAAAAAGTTTCAGAAAAATAAACTGTTGGCATATTTTCACTGGAGAATGTCAAAGACAGAAACTCAGTGCACCGTGTAAGGTCTGCTCAACAGAGATCACTTGAGGGCAGATTTATTACCTTACATTCACTTGTTAATTCTTTGGTGTTTTAAATTGTTGATTTCATCACTTAAATGGTGTGTGCAGACATTATTCAGTATATTCTGCCAGGACAAGGCAGGTCAGGGCCTGAAAAGCAGAAAAGCACAGCAGGGACCATCACCAGCCAGACTGGAGGAGTGATGAAGCAGCACGAGGTGGAATGGAAAGACTGCGAAGTATGAGTTTGGGAAAGTAATTTTGAATGATCAACTATGATTTCAAAATAATAGTTATAGAGCTGCTGGCTTCAGAGCAAAACACATAAAAAATCCTGACTCAGAAGGTACGGGGGGGAAAAGAGAATCAGGAGGACACCTGAACAGAGAAACCTGTGCTTGCAGAAGAAAAGTCTTTGCACAATTTGAGGAAAACTTGGCATAGGCTCCTCCACCTTTTCAGTTTTCTGTCCAAGGAGCAGTGTTAGGAGCAGCAAACACCATTCCCCAGGACTGCTCTCCCTGCAGTAATTACTTTGGCAGCTCTTTCTGCTGCTCAGCCCAACAGAACCCGCAGAACCTGCGGCGTGCCAGGCAGAGCATCAGCTCCTTAAAGACAACATCCCTTCAGCTGACATCCATGGCAGCTCTAATTCTGTAAGTTATTCCTGTGGAGGAAGAAGATCTATCAAAAAAAGCTATTTTACATACTCAGCATTTGCAGAGTTGGAGACCAGAGCAGAGGAGCTCTGGATCTCCCAGAGGAGCACAAGAGGGCAGTTAAATGGACTATTAAAAATCATGAAATTGAAGTTTCATTCCTATCTCTAAGATCCACTTATTACAGAACTTTGACCAAATCTCTAAACCACTTGCTACCTAATGCAACAAGAATAACACTTTTAAATTGATTTGCTCACACCTTGAGCATTTGCATTTCAGCCACATGGGATGTGAAGACTACAGGTGTACCTGCCTTAAGAGACAGAATTTACTCTGTTCACATCAAAGTTACAAAAATATGAAACCAAGAACATCATCTGAAGTAGCTTGAAACGCTCAGGTGAACGATTCCAGTGCTAACAATAACATCCATTTCTATTTTTGCTTTCCTAAGCCTAAGAAGGATCAAAAGCAGGATCTGCACTTACATAAAACTGGTCAGGTTTCCTGAAATGAGTCCAGAGCAGCCCAATCTTGAGCAGCCAAAGAACACAGAGCAGAGAAAGAAAATATCAGGTTAGGAAATACCTTTTAACATTCCAGGGATGTGACAGCTTCTTGTTGAGAGCACAGGACACATCTTGAGAGGTTTTTTGAACTTTGCTCCTGTGACAGCAGCAGTGGAGTCACAAATCCTTGTGGTTCACATCTCGAGGCAGCTGGCCAGAAGCCCTAAAAAACCCTACTCCGTTTTTTTTTTATTTTTGCTTTTTTCCTGTTCCTTCACCTGCTCTAATCCACCTTTACTGTCTTGTCCTTTTTAGTGCAATAAAACTCCAGGAATCTTTTTTTTTTCTATTTTTTTTTTTTTTCCCCCAGAACACTCACAGCAAGACAGGGAAGTAATTTGTGCTTATAAATCTCAAGACAACTAACTCCAGGGCATAAAAATGCAAATTACTGATGCCATCAGGGGGTTGAAATTGGCTGCCACGTAACCATGTATTTTGTGAGCTCTAGCACAAACTACTTTGTTGACTTGTGGAAAATAGCTTTCCATGATCTCCTAGTAATTACTCCACATCTGAATGACCCTTTTACTCTCCCTGTATTTTCAATCACTGATTTTTATTTCCTGTCACTGACTCATATTCATCATCAGCTGCTACTTCTCATTTCTCTAAAACTCCGAAGCATTTTCTCCTCAGATGCTTCAGCTGTTGCAAGGGCTCATCATTTATCTCATTAAACCCCACATTTCTTATAATAAATGTCTTCTCTAGATAGAATTGTACAGGCAGAGGGAAGGACCCTGAGATTGAGATGAAGCAGGTCCACAGTTTTTAAAGGAATTTACAGGCCCCTGAGAGAATCTGTGTGAAAACTGGGTGTTCTAAACTTAACTGAAGTCACATTGGCAGATTCAGATGCTGGAGAACTTCTGGAAAAGCTCATGTAAGGGGAATTAATAAACTGTTTTTCCCTTCAGACCTAACAGAATGAGGTTAAAAACAACAGCTGCTTGTTTGCTTCCCATTTTTCTTTTGCCTTGACTACAAGTAGTTGATTACAGAGAGATGGCAATAAACAGTTCACTGCCAATGAAGTCAAAGCCTGATCTCAAGATTTTCTTGCAGGATGTGTGGGAAAAGTGTGGCTAAACACGACCTAGCAGCTCATTACTTCACTTTTAGTCTTGGTGATGCCGTACACATTCCCACTCTTAATGAATGCAAGAAATTATTTCTGGTCACCTCCTAATGAAGATCCAAGTGCAAACACACCCCCTGCCCGTGTGGGCAGCTGTGGCTGTGGTCTGGTTATTTTATTTAGGGGTTTTTATTCCCATTAATATCCAGGCTGACAGCAGCCCACAGAAGCTGACAAATGGCCAGTGCAGCTTCCCAGGGCTGGGGAGGAAGCCAAGCCCTGCTGGAGTGGAATTTCTGCCACCAACTTCAAGGGGACTGGAGTTTAACTTGATATCCGTAAAACTGAGAAAATATCAACCAGATCCTTAGGCTGGAGCAAGGAGAAAGTTGCTGCAGTGGTTGGAGAGCCGTTGTGAATAGAAATGAACTGGTGGCCATGAAAGATGTTGACCACTCAATATAACCTGGGATAGAAATCTACCTTGGGAAAGAGCTGGGAGGGGAGAACCTTAAAGAACCTTCACACTTGAGGAGTTCCCAAATCTCCACCAGTGTTTTTCATGCTCTGGCAACAATTTTTTGGAGTTTCCTCTCTCCACCCCCAGAACTGGAGCCACACAAAACTCTTCTATGCCTGTTTGACCTCCTTCTATCCCCATGAGATTTCCTACAGACTTGCTCTCAAGGTCTAATATTAAGTGTTGATTTGCTTAATCCTGTCCTCTCAGGACATTTCCCTATATTCCCTCATTATTTTTGCTGCCTCTCTGTGCTCACTTCTACCTATGGAGGTTGTAAGGAAGTTATAACCCACACTAAGAGAAAATTGAACATTGAATTTTGTGGAGTGAGGAAGTACAGCCAATTGCTAGGGAGACATTTTCTTTTACGACATTCCCATTTTTCTTCTGGTAGCATGAGAACCTATATAAAAGAAAAAAAAAGTATAATAATTAAAAAGGCAACCAAGAGAACTCCAAATACCTGCAAGAATAATAGTTATAACTTCTATAAATATCAGAATATCTCCTCTGGTTAAAAAAGACCTTTCCTAGACCTGTTCTGTATCTCAGCACCCCTCAAATGTGAGCACCCCTCTTAAAAAAGAATGAACACAAAAACCCCACCTGAAAACTGCCAATAATGGAAGCAGATTTGACAGTCTAGGGGCTAACACACCTAAATTGAGGATTGTGTCTGGGCTTTTGACAAAATTTTTTCTGACAGAAAAAGTATCACCAAGTGATTTGCAGCTCTGTGATTGTTACCTTTTATTTTCTTCCTCCAGAATTTTCTCAGCCTTTCATTCACCCATTACTTTTTTGCTCTTAATCACTGTCAAATAAAAGAAGTATCCTTTTCCCACAGCTGAAATATTCTAATGAGAATTCATTCATTTTTGTGTAGCCACTCTCAAAAACTGGAATTCTCTTCCCTTTTCCTCAGCTCCTGAAAACCTGATGCAGGCTTTGGAAGACCTGGATTATCTGGCAGCACTGGATAACGACGGGAACCTCTCTGAATTCGGGATTATCATGTCAGAATTCCCCCTGGATCCTCAGCTGGCCAAGTCACTGCTGGCCTCGTGTGAATTTGAGTGTGTGGATGAGATGCTCACCATTGCAGCCATGGTCACAGGTACTCCTGGCTCAGCTCTCACCTGCCCAATCCAGGCTCTTCCCAAATCCATCCACAAAAGCAAATTTTTGTTATTCTCATCCTGCTTATTTCAAGTAAATTAATAAATTTGGCTGTTCAAGTCTTAACTGCAGGAATACAATGAAAGCTAAGTAAAGAATTCCCATTTCCAGGCTTCGGCTGCCCGTTGGCTTCCTCCCCTTCAAAATGAAACTTTCTTTTAGTAATCTACATTTGTTACAGCTCAGTGCAGCAAAATAAGGGAAGTTCTATTTATAAAACAACATGGAACTGTTCACCTACAAAGAATTACTTTGTGATCTTGTGATCTACTTCAAATATTTTATAAAACTGACATAACCTTGGGAGTCTTGGGCAGCAAACACATGAACCACAGGATATCAAGCTGCAGGAGTTGTTCTCCTTGTAGGACAACTTTTTATGCCCAAACTGGGTTGATTTTTAGCTTGTGATAGTTTTTATTAAGTACATGTAGCAAATATAAATGATTGAGCATAGGCACAATTGGATTTTAGAAAAACTCAACCATCTCCAAAGACACAAAAGTAAAATACACTGGAAAGCACAAATTTCAGCATAGAGGGGCAAATTAAGGCATTAAATCAGAAGATGTCTTTTTATAATAAAGAAACCATTTGTCGGACTCTGGCTAAATTAGGTTGTGACATTAGGAAGCTTTTTTGGCATCAGCCTGGCAGAAAGCTGCTCTTTTGTGTTTGCAGCACGCACTAACTAAACAAGACTGGGAAGGACAGCCACAAAAATAAACCCTCAGTGAATTCAGCACCCATCCAACACTGTGGGTTAAAGGCAACAGAGGAAAGAAAACCCCAGAAACGCCAGTGGGGTTTTGTGCATTCACAAAGGTGTTTCCACCACTGCCTTGGTTTTCCCCTCAGCTCCCAGCTGCTTCCTGCAGGCCCCTCCTGGCACCGAGGAGATCGCTGGGACCCGATGGAGCCGCTTTTGCCACCCTGCAGGAGATCACTGCACCCTCATCAACGTCTTCAACGCCTTCAAGGCCGCCCCTGCCAACCCCACACGGCCAGGCAAGTGTGCCCCAGCCAAAATCTGACACACTGGGAGCTGTTTGGAAAGAAAAATCAAACCCAAAAATCTGGTGGTTCCTTCTAGAGCTGCTGATCCGCAGGGAGAAACCTATGGGAGTGGTTATTGCTGATGAATATTCATTTACTAATTAATGAAAAACGTCCTAGGACAGCTTCTCTTACCCAACAGGGATCCACAAGCACTCTCCCAAGTGTCCTTTGAAGTGACACTGTGCAAAACCAGAAGCACAAAATCCACATTTAGGATGAATAAAAGCTGTTGAGGAGGGCCTTGATTCCCCCAACAATTCTGCTGGGTTTTTGATAGCTGTGAACTGAAAGGAAAATTTAAGGGGAAAATGGAAAATAGTAAAGTCCACATCTGCAGGAACACAAATAAAAGGCAGGAGGCTGCAGAGCAGCAGGAGCTCTTCCCTCACTGCATTTTCCTGCTCTGGTTCACTTAGCCTGAGTCCAGTGCTCAGACAGCAGAGGGATAAATTTGCACACACTGAGTAAAAAACCTGAGTCAGGAAAGCAGGATTGTTTCCTGTTCACTCATGGGGAATGCTGAAGGGAACTCCAGAACCAGTCCTGTACCAGGATGCAGGATCAGCACCAGCACTATGGGTGTGATTTCAGCTCCATGTCCTGGCCTAAATCCACAAGGCCTGAAAAATACAATTGTTACTCATTCTCTGGGAAGCTTTACTTATAACAGAGCAAAGGAGGGATTTGATTCAGGAAGAAATAGCTGCAATTCTATAAAATTAAGTGAGAATATCACGTTTTACCCACTTTGTGAGCTGAGCCTAAGCAGTCTGTATGGCTCATCACCAGAATTTTGGGCATCATCTGCAGCAGTGCAAGAGCACTTATTTCACACAGCAGCATCTCTGGGGATTTCACCCATCAGTGAGATCCTGCTCTAAGCCAAAACATTGTGGTTTTTTTTCCCCCCACAGACTTCAGCACTGAGAAATGGTGCCGGGATCATTTCCTGAGCTGCTCTGCCCTGAGCATGGCAGGGGTGATCAGAGCCGAGCTGGTGGAGATCATGAAGAGAATTGAACTTCCCATCTCACCACCAGACTTTGGGTCAGAAGGAAATCTGCTAAGCATCAAGAAAGCTCTTTTATCTGGTTACTTCATGCATGTAAGGAAAACCACTGTGGTTTCATCTTTCCTGCACTGTTAAATTATGTAGAATGCTCTCAGAAAACTTAAGTTCATTAGTGAAATCTCTTGATCACCAGAAAGGATAAAAGCCATTTTTTTTTTTCCCAGTGTATCAAACACTTCTGCCCCTTTCCGCCTTTTCTCTGGGGTTCATCTCTCACTGCATGGAGTTCACACTCTCCACAGCAATAAGAAAACTGCCAATATGCCTTTCACTCAAAGAACTCTTTCACCTCAAAAAAAAAAAAAAAAAAACAACCTCTTGAACTTGCAATATTTCCTCAGGAATGATTTCCTTTTTGAAGGTGAAAATTGCCTGGAAATAGAGAGATGACTTGGATATATTCAGGTGTGCATAACAGACAGCTTGGCTCATCTCAGGGAGGTACTCAAACCGTAATTGTAAATGTAAACGAGATTGATTTATTCCCACTCGAGTCCCCAGGCTTTCCTTCACATCCCTGTGCTCCAGCTCGACACAAAAATTACCTCTCCCAACTGCACATTTCATGGCCTGACACATTGCATTTAAAAGTCTATAGGCTAAAAAACACATCTTTGTATCTTTACACACAGGCCCTTCAAAGCCAAACTCAGACACTTTTGTACTTAGTTGTTGCAGCTTCCACTTAAATACACAGATCAACATTTTCTTTACATTTCATGGTATCCAGTCCCCAGCTTTCCCACACAAACCTGGGGAGAGGTTCCAGTTGAAAGTGTCTGAAGGGGAATTTAATTTTTGGTTTAAATTCAATAGGTACTGATCAATTAAATAATGGATAACTCTCCACATTGGTTGTTTTTTTTTTAGATTGCTCGTGATGTGGATGGCTCAGGGAACTACTTAATGTTAACACACAAACAAGTGGCCCAGCTCCATCCCTCCTCATCCTATTCCAACACCAGGAGGATCCCAGAGTGGGTTTTGTTCCACGAGTTCAGCCTCTCAGAGGGCAATTCCATCAGGGTTGTCTCCGAGATCTCCCCCCAGCTGTAAGTGAACTGGGATGCAACTGCTCCTTCGCTCCTCAATCCACAAAATCGTCACTTTGGGAGGATAAAAAAACAAAAAAAAGGGAAGATCTGTGATCTCTGACCCTCACTATTCTCAATAGTTGCCACTGTAGCTGTAATTAATGGAAAAAGCCCACATTATGAGCTGCCAAAGTTTCTTACAAAGTAAAATATATAGAAAAAAAAAATCAGAGTTAACAGAGCAGTGTACTCACACATGAATCCAGCTGGAAAGGTCTTTGTTCCCTGAAAACCTGTTTTCCAGCAAATGCTTTTCCTAACTTATTTTCTGTACCCAGACAGCTGAATCATGGGCTGTTCCTGGATTCAGGGAGAGACCAGAGTCTTTCCTTCTGCAAAAATCTCTTTACACCAAATACACATTTCACTCTCCCATCTTTCCTATTTCCCATGCTCCTAGGAGAGCCTTTTTCATAATATTATTGAACCACTCTGTTCTAAAGCAGGGAAATTCCCATTTAATGCAAACTCCATCACTGGGAACTGCATTGCACCTCAATGCTCAGGATTTTCAGTGCAAGGCTACTGAAAGCACAAACTCCTACTACATCTTGCAGAGAACCTTGGATCCTTGCAGAGTTTTGGGCTGAAATATCAACTTTGTAGCTTCTTTAAGATATACCTGGAAAGAATTATTCCAAGATTTCAAAATTCAGTTAAAAATTAACAATGTTTTGTGTGATTTCCTCCCCAGATTTGCAGAGCTGGTACCTCAGTACTATTTCAGCAATCTCCCTCCAAGTGAAAGCAAGGATATTCTGCAGGGAGTGATCAATCACTTGGCTCCTGCCTCAGCCACAAAGGAGGAACAGAAAACTGCCAAGGACAGCAAAGAAAATGAGGAATTTCCCCAAACTCCCACTGAGCAGAGATGTGTTATTCAGTGAATTTAGACTGACCCATCACATATTGGACAACAATAAATAAAAGCAATATATCCAAAATACATCCCCCACCTTAACCCATGTAATTATTTCAAACTTTTGACATGAATGTATTTAAGAGAAGAAATAAAGAAGAAGCATTTTTCTCAACAAAAGGAGTTGCATGAATTATTTTGGAACAAAACCACAATGGATTTAGCTTTGGTTAAAAATACATTGAGCAGATATTCAGGTTTTCTTTTGACACTGGGTTTTTATTGACTGCTTCATGATGATATCATAGCAAAATAAGATGCAATATTTAAAAAATATTCATCTGGTGGGTATTTCTGGTTGCACAAAACCGTTGAGTCGACAGCAGTTCTGCAGATATTGTGAGGTCACAGTCCTGCATGGCTGCTCCACAAAAACCTGGTGTTTGCAGGGAAGAGATCTTTTGTTTGTACCTCTCAGAGTGAGAGATAATCTTTGAGTTTTTCCATAATTCCATGAATTTTATCAGCTGGAACTACAATGACTGTCCTCAGAGGCTTCATTGGTACGTCATCAAAGGACCATCTGCCACCCAGACAGGTGTCACTCTCCTCTTGCACAGAGTAGTTGAATTTCAGAAGGGCTTTCTAAACAACAGAAAAAAAAAATTCAGATTAAAATGTTTAATTAGCATGAAGATAATAATACATCATCTAAACAAAGTGAAAATAATGAACCTCTTATGCCCATGCTTATTAAGAAGTTTTTTTTCCCTCTTGAAGTGTCCACCAAAAAGAACAACCAAAACTTTACTATTTAAAGTGTTTTAAACAATTTTCTTTTCACAGAATTCGTATCATTCATATTAAATTCTGTAATGATTGCTACCATTATAGTTTGGGATCAGAGAAACAACCTAGGAGGAAGGGAAAAAAATAAGTCAATGTTCTGAGGCTCTGCTGCTTTCAGGGCCTAATCCTAAAACTGCCCAGAATCCTAAAAGGTAACAAATCTGTAAGAATACGAGTAGAAATCAAATATAAAGGGGATGGGAACCAATATGGATCCTGAGGAGAAATTCAGAAAGCTCTTGGAAAGGTTCCAGATGGCTGGAGCAGCAACTCCAGATCTATTTATGCTCCCCCAAACAGGCAGGTGTCTAGAAGGTGCATTATTTCTTTTCAGGGATGTAAAGCCCATACAGAAAGTCCCTTTTCATCAGCTTTCCTAGACAAAATTCCTGATGGGTAAGAAAAACAACCTCATGCATGTTTCCAGTTCTCACACAAGTCAGACTGAGAACTCTGAGCTGAACCATCAAGTAGAAAAACTCACCTGACTCCTCCCCTTTGGGGGAAAATGAAGATCCACCCTCCTTTTAGGTTTGCTTTTCACTAACCATGTATCAAGGCTTTAAATCTCATTTTGGTGAATTCACTGAGCCACATTCACTGAGTGGCTTTGCCCAAGAACAACTGGAGCTCCACTAATCAATTCCAAGTCTGGTTGTAACAGATTTTCTGGTTATAATTTTAAGGAGCAGAAGGAAGCCCAGGGCAGTGCCAAGTGCAGGCAAAGGCTTCTCTCAGTTTGATATGGCTCCAAGTGCCTCACCACATTTAATGTTGTTTTATGGCAACCTAATTAACATTATGTGTGATCAGGGAGGACAGACACTCAGCACTAATTTAACACACACACATTATTAAGTACAGAGAGACATTTCATTTAATACCCTACATAATGTTTGAAATGAATCTTTTTTTTTAAACACTGAGAAGGAAGACTGTTAAAAAGAAAAACATGCTCAGCTTGAGTCTGTCCTTTTGAGCTGAGAATCACTGGAGCTCAGATGAAAGCACACAATTAGCCTTTGATAAATAACAAAGCTGAGATAAATAAATACAAAATGGGCCTTCTAGAACAGAACACCCAGGGACACACGAGCACCACAGGCTCCTCCCCAGCAGCTTCTCAATAATATTTTACACAGAGCTCAGCTTCAGCTGTTTCAGCTGCTGTGGCAGCAACACAAAAACAAAATCCCCACCTTGCTGCTGCACAGAGGCTACAACACAATTCCCTGCAGCTACCAGTGAATTCCCCCACTTCCATCTCTCTCCTTCCCAAGAAATAAAATTACAGCCCTATCACAGCCTGTGTCACAATGATTACACACAGGAACCTTGGCCATTAACCACCCCATGCATGTGCAATTCCTTTGCCCTGCAGGCACTGCCAGAAATGAAAAATAACAGTCTCTTGACAAAGTAATAGTGTTGTACTATAGTGGTTTTAAAGCTCTGGGAACAAAAAAAAAAAAACAACCCAAAAAACCCCCATGAAAAGTTCTTTGCATTCAAAGCTCATTTGAAACTTTATTTCCTGCATTTTCCCCTCACCTGATCTGGCTTGGGACCAGCAGAATGGTGTGGCCACGTTGCCTTAGGGAATGGGAAGTAATATTTTCATCTCAGTGTTTCACCACTTGTTATTAATATACTTGCCCTGGGTAGAATAGAGGCAGAAAAGGGAGGCAAGAGCCACTTCTTCTCTGTGAGTTTTTATTCTGAGCAGTTTTTGCAAGTAACAGGAACCCAGGAGGAAACAGATAAATCAATACACAAGAAGAGCTTGGTTGCTCCTCTCTCAACACTACTCCAAAACACCCTATTTATTAAATTTTTAATTAAAAAATATTTGTGATCATCTTGATAAAAGCTCCCCCTTGAAACATCTCTCAATGATATGTAAAGAAAAAGAAGCATTTTAAATTAAATCATCGTGTTACCTCATGAAAGAACTCTTCCTCTGCATTTGCAAACATTAATTCCTCCTTTGGCTGATTTCTCCCTTCCTTCCTCTTTGCCTTGCTCTTGGTGGCTTCTGTAAAGGTCTTGCTGATAAGGAGGTAATAGTGGCACTTCCCACAGGGTTTGTTTGTTCTCTGGGCCTCAGTCAGCTCCTTCCTAATGAGGAATAAATATTTACACAATTTAAATCCTAAAACAAGCCTGTAAGTAAACCTTAAATGTATTGGAAAAAAAAAAGGATATTCAAATTGCAGCCTATTCTTTTATGAGCACCTCAGAAATCAATTTTGCAGATGCATTCGTGGTACTTAAACCTACTATTTGTACTTTAAACTGTAAAAATATGGATTTTTTTTCCCACAGCTCACAGGATAACTCCTTTTTCCCCAGAATCCAGTTCATGATAGAGTGTCTGTGCAATGATTCTAAGTGGAGCTCTCCTTAAAAATACATCACATTTTCACTTCCTTGAGGAATTGTAACTGAAGAAACAGAAAATACTCCTGCCCACCCTTGTGCTCAACATGTCACTCCAAAACCTTTAAGACAAAGAGGCTGAGGTCTGATTTTGAGCTGTGACAAGTGCTGGATTTGTGGTGACCCTCAGTCTGATTTCTCATCTCATCTCACATGAGAGGAAAGAAGGCAAAAACGAAAGAAGAAAAAAAGATGATCTCCACTCTATTGCTGGTTCCTTATCCAACAAAACTTCCTTGTTCCCAGCTCTCAGCATGGCACTAAAATAATGTAATGCTGTGTTTCAGTGGATTCATTTATTTACATTCACCCAGCTTTTGATATAACCCATGAATTGCAGAGATCAACCAGCCCTTCACCTGCTTTTTCATGACTTGAAACTACTCAAAACACTTCATATTACATGGGCCAAAACTAATTCACCTTTTAATCCTTTCCCTCAGTCCAAATCCCCATTCCAGAGCCAGACATTAACACAGAAACAGGAACACCCAAGCTGCTCATTATCAGCACGCTAAAAAACTTCTCACTTTTAAATTTTATTATTAATTTAACTATAATTTTAATTAATTAATTTTAATTTATTAAATTTAAATACAAGGAAAAACTGCCACATACACACAGCTACTTCTGTAGAACAGCACGTGTTATTTTATTATTATTAAATTATTATAATATATATAATATTATATATATATAATTATATCAAATTCTCTATAGAATTTTAGAAAGTTTTGTACCTTTATAAAGATACAAAAAATATTTAAAGAATTAACTAAAGACCATGTATGAGATATTTTTTTTTTTGTTCATGCTTTACTCCTATTGTAGCATCAACTCTCTTAACCCAGCTCTATGTATTTAAGAGTTCTGAAAAATATGAAGAAGAAACATCATTCAACATCCTGCAAGGGAAAAAAATAAAACAGAAACAAAACTTACTGGAGCTGCTGGTGCATGGGCAGAGCGATCTGGGGAGGGACATTGATGAACCTCTCACTGAGGATGAGCCCCACAGGCTTTGTGCTGTCGTTGAGGAGCTGGCCCAGCTGCTCCAGCACTCGCTGCTCACAGCTCTGCTCACAGCGATTCAGCAGCAGCTCTTTGATTTGCTCAGCACACTGAGTGCCCTGCAAGCAAAGGGGGCGTTTTCTTCACCTGCTACAACAATTATTTACACAAGGAAACCTTGAATGTCAGCTTCAGGGGAACTCTCTCTACAGGCCTGGTGGCGGTTTCCCCTCAGCAGCCTCTAAAGCACAATTGCTTTGGAATCATCCCCCAGCCCTGAAGCTGAGGGCAAACAAAGGTTTGTGAGGGGATGGGAACAAGGAACTGCATCCCCACAGCAAAGGGAAGAAATACAGGAGCCTGAGAGCTCACCCTGCAATTACCAGGCCCACTTTTAACTCTCCATTCCACTCCTTGCTTCGTGTGTGACCCTCAGCAAGTTACTGCACTCAGAAGAAGCCAAGCCACTTCAAGTTTTATAACCCCCAGTCCTCCAGAGTGGAATTCCAAACCCTGGTGCAGCTGTCCAGGCTCCTTTACACAGGATGCAGTCTCATTTATTACTGATGTTAATATTTATAACCAGGTGTCACTGAGGAATACCAACCTTCCTTTCTGTTAAGTTCAAGCAGCTTATAAACCCAAATACTTCATCATCATCTTCTTCATCATCACTACTGTCTTCCTGCACCTCTGCTTGCTGTTGAATGAAAGGAAAAGCAACAGCTCATGTTGACATTCCACTTCCACTCTGCAGCAAAAAGATGTTTTTCTTTCCAGGTGATACCAGCAGATGAAAAGCATCGAGGAAACCTGTACAAACACACCCTGCAAATTCTGCTGCACCACTGAACACCTCAGAGGCAGCTTTAGGGAGGGCCAGGTCATGCAACTTCCACAGCAGAGCCCTCTGGAAGGCACTCAAGGTTGATTGCTCACATTTAATAGCAGCATCTCAGCCCAGGGATATTTGCAAATTATCTTAAGCAAAACCAATTCCCTTCAGTTTCTAAGGTAGGGAGGTAAACCTGGAGTGTTTTGACAACCACAGAGCAATAAAGCTCTGGTAGGGAGGGGGACAAAGAGCTGTGTCCTTGTAGGGAAGTCACAAGCTCCTGTTTCTCATGGAGATGGTAACAAACCTCTCCATTGCATTTTCAGCACCACTACACTGAAATCCAGGGAGTGAAAAGACTCCCATATGTCAAAAGAAACCGGCAAGAACAATGGATCAAATTCCTTCTTTGCTTGAAAGCAGGCATGGAAAATTTCAGTTCCCACAGAAAAGTTATTCTTAAAGCAGACAAAACAAGGAAGCACACAAGTAACACAGACAGGATCCCCTTCTGAAACACAGAAATCATGTCATTTCAACAAAGAAAGTATTGCATTTCAACTACAAATATAACACCTGTCTTACCTTGATAATGCTCCCAATATGGTTCTGTTGTATCAATATGTCAGTTAATTCAGCAGTGTTAACAGGAGCTTTCAGAAACAACTGGAAGACAGGGAACAAGGATTAAGTTTCAGGCACTGAGGGTATCTCATGGACCACTTAGTACAAAATAAAGTGAGCTTTTTANTTTTAAATGTTATTAATAATTTAATTATAATTTTAATTAATTAATTTTAATTTATTAAATTTAAATACAAGGAAAAACTGCCACATACACACAGCTACTTCTGTAGAACAGCACGTGTTATTTTATTATTATTAAATTATTATAATATATATAATATTATATATATAT
>VXBN01005888.1:126015-216930 GCA_013397395.1 Sinosuthora webbiana
GGCCCAGCTGCTCCAGCACTCGCTGCTCACAGCTCTGCTCACAGCGACTCAGCAGCAGCTCTTTGATTTGCTCAGCACACTGAGTGCCCTGCAAGCAAAGGGGGCGTTTTCTTCACCTGCTGCAACAATTATTTACACAAGGAAACCTTGAATGTCAGCTTCAGGGGAACTCTCTCTACAGGCCTGGTGGCGGTTTCCCCTCAGCAGCCTCTAAAGCACAATTGCTTTGGAATCATCCCCCAGCCCTGAAGCTGAGGGCAAACAAAGGTTTGTGAGGGGATGGGAACAAGGAACTGCATCCCCACAGCAAAGGGAAGAAATACAGGAGCCTGACAGCTCACCCAGGAATTACCAGGCCCACTTTTAACTCTCCATTCCACTCCTTGCTTCGTGTGTGACCCTCAGCAAGTTACTGCACTCAGAAGAAGCCAAGCCACTTCAAGTTTTATAACCCCCAGTCCTCCAGAGTGGAATTCCAAACCCTGGTGCAGCTGTCCAGGCTCCTTTACACAGGATGCAGTCTCATTTATTACTGATGTTAATATTTATAACCAGGTGTCACTGAGGAATACCAACCTTCCTTTCTGTTAAGTTCAAGCAGCTTATAAACCCAAATACTTCATCATCATCTTCTTCATCATCGCTACTGTCTTCCTGCACCTCTGCTTGCTGTTGAATGAAAGGAAAAGCAACAGCTCATGTTGACATTCCACTTCCACTCTGCAGCAAAAAGATGTTTTTCTTTCCAGGTGATACCAGCAGATGAAAAGCATCGAGGAAACCTGTACAAACACACCCTGCAAATTCTGCTGCACCACTGAACACCTCAGAGGCAGCTTTAGGGAGGGCCAGGTCATGCAACTTCCACAGCAGAGCCCTCTGGAAGGCACTCAAGGTTGATTGCTCACATTTAATAGCAGCATCTCAGCCCAGGGATATTTGCAAATTATCTTAAGCAAAACCAATTCCCTTCAGTTTCTAAGGTAGGGAGGTAAACCTGGAGTGTTTTGACAACCACAGAGCAATAAAGCTCTGGTAGGGAGGGGGACAAAGAGCTGTGTCCTTGTAGGGAAGTCACAAGCTCCTGTTTCTCATGGAGATGGTAACAAACCTCTCCATTGCATTTTCAGCACCACTACACTGAAATCCAGGGAGTGAAAAGACTCCCATATGTCAAAAGAAACCGGCAAGAACAATGGATCAAATTCCTTCTTTGCTTGGAAGCAGGCATGGAAAATTTCAGTTCCCACAGAAAAGTTATTCTTAAAGCAGACAAAACAAGGAAGCACACAAGTAACACAGACAGGATCCCCTTCTGAAACACAGAAATCATGTCATTTCAACAAAGAAAGTATTGCATTTCAACTACAAATATAACACCTGTCTTACCTTGATAATGCTCCCAATATGGTTCTGTTGTATCAATATGTCAGTTAATTCAGCAGTGTTAACAGGAGCTTTCAGAAACAACTGGAAGACAGGGAACAAGGATTAAGTTTCAGGCACTGAGGGTATCTCATGGACCACTTAGTACAAAATAAAGTGAGCTTTTTATCTATCTTCCTTCATTATAATACTGCAAAAACTAACAGTCAGCTGCTTGAGGTGCTTGCTCCAGCACCTTCCTCATGCTGATATTTCCACACTGGTACCCTCTGGAGTTTGGTATGACCTGAAAGCTGTGGTTATTCCATCCCTGAAGCGCCTAAGGCCAGGCTGGATGGAGCCTGGAGCAATCTGGGACAGCAGAAGGTGTCCCTGCCCATGGCAGGGGGTGGCACTGGATGGCCTTTAAGGTTCCTTCCAGCCCAAACTATTCTGGGATTATCAAATAAAAGGAAGCAAAGTAATATATAAAACTATAAATCAGAACATGATCTGATGTCTTTGCATAACTCCTTAAACATTATTTATCAACCAAGCTAACAAGTAGCCACAGTACCTGCTGCAGTAACTTCTTTATCCCGTTATAGTCATTGTCTGATATGGAATGTGCTTCAAATTCAACATTCACCTCCTGTGGGGTAAAACACAGAACATCACACACACTTGGCAAGGAGTTACATCAGAACAAAGCTAAACTGTGAGAAACTTGAAGACAAGTAATGGCAAACAGCAGAAACAGAACTTATTTCCACCTTGCAGTAATCTCAGCAATTATTATAATTTCTTCTGTCATCTTTAGAGAACATCTGTGAAAGCAACTTCTCAAAACTGACCCAGCAGTTGTGTCAGGAACAAACCTTTAATGCTTTGCTCCTGCCATCTGACTCTCCCAATTAATTACTGTAGCCACAGACTCTTCCTGTAGAGAGGTTTGATCCAGGCAGTCAAACCCTGGGAACTTCAGGGCTGGGGTGAAATGCCTCAGCTAAAGGTGAACATTGCTGTAGACATTTAAATAGTTACATGCAAACCCTTGTGCTGTTTCCCCAAGTCCTCCTGGCACCACTAACCCCACTGTGGAGCTCTGCAAATGATGAGCCCCAGGCACTGCAGCAGCCACAGTGGGAACTGCTGCTTCTCCCTCCAGAACAAGTTCTCTGTGTCTACCAACACTTTTATTGGTACACAGCAGCAAAAGTCACACCTGCCGAGGTTACTCTGCCCACCTATCCCACTGCTCAAGATCATTCAAAGTAATTAATTGTCAGTTTCAATTAACATTTCCTGAGTAACCTCAACAGCTCAGCCTTTCTTTTGCCTCATATTTCCCTCCAATCCCACATCGAGGCCATGGCCTCGGCTGTCCACTGGAAAAACAGTGTTAAAGACCTGCCTGTAATGTAGAAAACAGGCAAACAAGCCCTTGGGAGGCAGTAAAATTCAGGAGACACTGGCACAGGTTGGCCCTGGAAGTGTCCAAGGCCAGGGCTTGGAAAACCCTGGGATAATGGAATGTGTCCCTTGCCCATGGCACGGGGTGGCACTGGATGGGCTTTAAGGTCCTTTCCAAACCAAACTATTCTGGGATTCTATACTAAAAGAGCGCAAACTAATATAAATGTAATAAAAGAGCTACTCCTCTGTGCCGGCAGCACCATTTCCAAGCAGCCGCCCTCCAGCCCCACACCCGAGCGGACACGCCGAGGGCCGGAGCTGAGGCCCCGGGGACCCCGACGCTTGAAAAAGCGTTAAAAAAATTAAGAACTTTCAGCAACAACAACGCAGTGAACACACTTTGGATCGCCGACCCCCAGCGAACCAACAGGACACGACCTGGCCGGGGCCCCGCCGGGGCACAAACCCCTTCGCGAATATCCTTGACAATGCCACACATGAATGAGCCGTGTGGGGCCGTCCCGCTCACCTCAGGGGCACAAACCCCTTCCCGAACATCCCCTGACAATGACACCACACATGAATGAGCCGTGTGGGGCCGTCCCGCTCACCTCAGGGGCACAACCCCCTTCCCGAACATCCCCTGACAACCTCGTCCATGAAGGAGCCATGTGAGGCCGTCCCGATCGCCTCAGGGGCACAAACCCTGTCCCAAACATCCTCTGACAACCCCACACATGACTGGGCCGTGTGGAGCCCATCCCGATCACCTCAGGGGCACAAACCCCTTCCCGAACATCCCCTGACAACCTCGTCCATGAAGGAGCCATGTGAGGCCGTCCCGATCACCTCAGGGGCACAAACCCTGTCCCAAACATCCTCTGACAACCCCACACATGACTGGGCCGTGTGGGCCCCGTCCCGATCACCTCAGGGGCACAAAGCCTGTCCCAAACATCCCCTGACCACCCCGTCCATGACTGGGCCGTGTGGGGCCCGTCCCGCTCACCTCAGGGGCACAAACCCCGTCCCGAACATCCTCTGACAACCCCACACATGACTGGGCCGTGTGGGGCCCATCCCGCTCACCTCAGGGGCACAAATCCCGTCCCGAACATCCCCTCACAATGTCACCACACATGACTGGGCCGTGTGGGGCCCGCCCCGCTCACCTCATCGATGGGCCCGTCCGAGTCGGAGCCCTCGGAGCCCTCGGAGGTGCTGCGGGAGCCCTCGGAGCTGCTGGAGCCGCTGTGGGGGCTCTGCTCCCCGGCGGGGCCCCGCGCCCGCCGCTTGGCCGGCGTGGCCATGGCACGCCAAGGGCGCTGCGACTCGCGGGTTATCGCCGATCGTCGCCGAATGTCGCGACAGCGAGCGGCGGGCAGCGCCCGGGGAGCGCCGGGTGCGTGTCCCGGGGCCCGGGCGGCCGGGAAGCGTGGAAGGGGAGGCGCGGCCCGCACCGCCCCGTCCCCGTCAAACCCGGATTTCCTCCTTGTGCTCTGGTGTCACTTCCTTGCGAAGGGAATCCCTGGCTGGGAATGGTTGTCAGGGATTAAATCGCGCTGCCCGGGCGGGCCTGGGGTCCCCATCCCTGCGGGAAGGTCGGGTGGCACTCAGGGCTGGGGACGCGGTGGGGATCGGGCACAGCTCGGCCTCGATGATCCCGGGGGGCTTTTCCACCCTCAGCGGTCCTGGCATTGTGTGCTTTAAAAGGAACACAGCGTCCTGAGCATCTCCAGCACTGGCAAAAATTGCTGTGAGTAAAAACTGGCCAGCTCGTTAGGAAAAATCGCCGATTAAACCAGGAATCAGGCGCCCGCTGCTTGCTCTAAAAATTGTGTCCCGGCTTCCCCCGAAGCGAATTCCCTGGATAATTCCGGACAAACCGGCGGAAAAGGGTCATAGGGAGAGCGCAGTAAGCACAACGTGATTCCGGGCTTTATAAAAAAATGCCAAACGGGGAAAAAAAAGCGTTGAAATACCCTAAGCACTGAAGAAATGCTCATTAATGATCAGTTCTGAGTTATGTGGAACGTGTTCCATTTAACACTTTGTGTCTAATTAATGAAGAAGGGTGGGTGTTAATGAGGCCATGGGAAGGACAGCATTGGGCACTCGGTGTTGGCAGCCAGAAGAAACGCAAGGCGCAGAGCCTTGGGATGGAATTCCAGCTTTATAAATTCCAGCTTCAAGTAGGTTCAAATGTTCGTGTTCCCTTTAAAGCGTCAGACGCATCCGTGGGTTTTATTTTGTTTGTTTGGGTTTGGAGTTTTTGTTTTGTTTTGTAAGCTGTGTTTGCTCCGGGAGCAATTAGGTCATTGCCAAAATTTGAATTTTGATATCCAGGGAGAGAGTTTAGAGGAAGATGAATTTTCTGATGTGTGTGTGACCCATCAGGAAAATACCACACTGGGAATTGGGGTAAATGTGCACGAAGAGAGTGGATTTCTGGTTGTGTTATTCATGTGTTTCCTTAGGTTTTGTAACTTTGAATTTAGCACCAAAGCTGGTAAGGAACTGAGCAGTATCATCTTCCATTTTTATAGATGTTTTCAGTCCTGCCTTGTTTCCTAGAATATCAGAGAAGGCATAATGAATATTATCTGTGTTATTAGAGATGTATAAATGTCTGCATATAGACTAATATATTAAATTAAATCACTGTCTTTGCATACTCGTTTTGATGAGCAGAGGGTGAAAACTAGCATGGAAATTAATAGAGTAAATAACTTTTTTATAGATAGACAATTACTCAGTGCAGAACTTGCTGGCGTTGTAGGTCCTGTTACTGCTTTTACAAAATATGCTTTAAAATATGTTCCCCTTGATGAGTTTCATTAGAGCCTCTTCCTTAAGCAGGGTTATCTAAAGGCAGCATATTGTTTTCTGCCCTTATCAGGGTGGGTGTTCCTGCCTGGAGAATGCACAATAACTGCTTACTCATTGTGTAAGGAGCAGTACAACTGGTAGCAACCCAGTCCTTGGAGCTGTTAAAGTCACTGTTCCAGTCAAAGAGTCCTCTAGATCTAATTTAGATAAATTCCATTCTTGTATTTCAGGGTTCTGCTGTGCTGCCACGGTGAACAATGAAGGTTCTGCTGCTGAAGGAGCCCAAAGACAAAGATTCAGGACCAGATCCATATATTGAAGTGAGTAAATGTCAAGAAAACTAAAAAAAAAAAAAGTGTCACTTTAAATATGAATACAGCCGTTTCAGGTGGGAAAAGGGGCTAAATCAATATTAGGAGTGCACATCTGAAAGGATGCTAAGAGAAAAAGTATCTTAGAAAACATGCCCTTGCTGCAAAAAAATTCATTAATTATGGGACATTTGTACTGAATTCATTGTAAAGCTGTCAGCAAAGTACTGATATTAAACCAGCTTCATTTGAATATAATATTAATTACGCTCATTTGGACAGAATAAAGATTACAGAATCTTTGTACAAATTCTTTGTATTTTCACTGGGAGTGTGGTGTGAAATAGAGGCTACCTGTTGCTGGGGTCCCTTCTGCTACTGTTCTTGGTTGTGTGAGTAAATCTCACCCATCAGAGTGAGAATTCCTGATAAAGGAGGATTATTTCTTTAGAAGAAACCTACTGACAGAATTACAGAGCTGTACAGGGATATTTGCAGGACTGGGTGAGCACTTGGGGACCTCAGAGTTGTGTCTCCTGTACCTCAGGAGGCCACAGTCCCACAGCTGTTCGTTTAACAAAATGTTGGAATATCAAATAATGAACAAATCCAAACTAGACTTACCAGGGGAAGGAGATAAAATATCTCTTTATTTTGCCTTAGCAAAGAGAAATGCTTGTGCTGACTGAGTCAGCTCTTTGAAAAAGCAAAAAATCCTGTTTGGAGTTTATTTCAAGAGCTGCAAACCTTTTCCTGGTAGGAATTAGGATCATACAGCTTGGAAGCGACGCTGATCCCAACTTTGTCCTTTGAATTCACCTCTCTTGACAGCTTATTTGGCAAGGTAAGCTTGAAATTCTCTCAGTGGTCTTATTTCCAACAGGGTTTGGTTGCCAGGATCATACTGAGTCATTCTCTGTGTGGTACCTGTTTCTGTGTTGCCACAAACCAGCTCTGTGCAGCAAAATTTCATGGGCAGCAGCAAGGACCTCGCCCCTGCCTGTTAAAGATTTAAATTGCTCAGGCAAAATTCACATTAAAATTGTGTGACCATAAATTGTCACAAGTATTGGGGCAGTTCAGAAAGTTATTGAAGCTGTTCTGTTTGTTGCAAGGCTATAAACGATTGATCAACGGATATTTTAAATTAATTTATTAATTAATTTTTAAAAAACTTTTCTAAATTGACTGTTTCTAAATAGCTGTCCCATCCAGAGAGCTATGGAGGCCTTGTTTTTACCAGCCCAAGAGCATTAGAAGCCATCAAAATATGTTTAAAAGAGAAGAGTAAAAATGAAGGTAAGTCCATCCTGATATTCCCTGGTCTTTTTCTTTCAGCGTCCTGTGAAGTTTGAATTTTATTGAATTTTATTTCACCCACCAGTAGATATTTGGAGCATGATTTTTTTTTAAAAAAAACCCTGAATTTCGTAGTTCTTTTAGCATCATAAAGGGCTCATGCTACACTGAGCTTTTAAGGGTTGTGTTTTCCACACTTAAAAATAAAAACAAGGAGCTTTTGGTGCAAATTCCTAATTAGTGAGAGCTTTGCCAGCTCTGCTTCTCTCATGCAGGAGGAATATTTTGCTGCATTGCCTGGTTTGTTTTCTTCCCTTGAGGAGAAGATCCCCTCAGAAAATCTGGCCTTTGCTCCTGTGCCTGTGTAATTCCTGTGAAATGCTGCAGAGAAAGGGAAGTTCTCTGTCTTGAATAAGAAATTTCTCAAGTGAATTAATTATTAGCTAAAAAATACTGAAGGAGTGCTGATGGATAAAAGCCAACAGGTGAGGAGTGAGGAAGAATCCTGTTAAATAGAAAATTCCCACCACAATGAAATGTCGAATCTTTGTAAACTCTTCCAAATTCTTCTGTTGGGTGTTTCTGGCATGGATCTGCTCCATTTTTGGGCTGTGAGTAAGGTTACACCCTTGAGTAAGCACTAAATGCACTGAGACCCTCAACTTATTGTAGCATTTGCAGCAGCAGAGGACAGTATATTAAGATTTTAGGTCAAAAGTCATCTCTTCTCTAAATTTCATCCCTGATCTTGATTAGGACTTTTGGAAAATAGATAATTTCATCATAAAAATGAGTCTGTAGCTCCTGTTTGGGTTCCTCTCAAAGGCAATAAATCCTTGGGTTTTTTCCTTCTGATTTTTTTATTTTTACTGTTGTAGTTTGTATTTCTTTTTTCACCCTCAGGAGCCCCAGAAAAAGACTCAGTGTCCTGTGCTGCTCTGGTTAAAACAGTAAAAAAACTTGGTGTATCTATTTTTGATCCTTGAGGATTTCTACATCCAGCTCTGCTGAATGTGTAGTGGAGTTTTAATTATTATTATCATTTTGCTGTGTCTGTGGATTCAACAGAAGTCCAAATAGTCGTTCAGCATTCACATCCTGTTGCCATGTGCTTAAATTTCATTTAATTTAGTGTCATTTAATGTTTTTCAGCCTGGTCAAAATCTCTTAAACAGAAGTGGAATATCAAACCAACATATGTGGTGGGAAAAGCTACAGCTTCTTTAGGTAAGCTGGGGTTTAAAAAAAAAGCAAAATTGGCTTCATCTGGCCTTGTAAGTACAAATTTTGGAGGAGGAGCTGCTGTTCAAGGGTGCTGAGAAAAAACAATTTAAGTTTTAGAAGTGGATAATTTGGAAGAGAGGTTATGATATAAACATCAGAATTATCCAGCCAAGGATGTCCATGGACATAATCCAGCCTCTGGATTTCTGCTCCTTATGTTGTAATGTGATGGCCACTGCTTGAAAAACTGGGTCAAAACAGGAAAAAAAACCCCTTTGTTCTTGATTTGAATGTGGTTTTGTCCTTGCCTTTGGAAATGGAATGGGGTGAGAGGGGTTCTAACCTGGTGGAGGTTGTGCACAAATTATTGCACAAATTATTTGTGTGTGCTTGGGTCAAGCTGTGCCTCCCGTTCCATCCCAGGGGTCTGGGACAGGAAATCTGAATTGTTCTCGTTGTTCTCCATGGTGGTTGTTTTTTTTTTTTCCTTTGTTGCTTTTGGTTCTAGTGGAAGAAATTGGTCTTGTTCCACAAGGAGAAGAGGCTGGAAATGCTGAGAAATTAGCTGAATATATTTGTTCAAGTAAGTGGCTAAAATGTTGGAGTTAAATTAAGGTAATGTCCCTTCAATCATTTCAGAATTTCCTTCAGGTAAAATCAAGTGAGGCAAAAATACTCCAAAATACACATACAAGACATTAATTTACGTGTCATCTTAGACCCTCTAGTTAATTAATAAATACCATATGAGCCAGCAGGAAAAAGTTTTATTTTTTACTGGAAGATCAGAGCTGTAATGGTTGGAAATTGCTGCTAAATCAGATTTAAATGCTGCTGACTTTCCCCAGAATTACCCTGTGGTTTCTGAGGGATCTGGTTTTCAGCACCAAAGCTCAGTGGTTTGGAAGAAATGAAAGTGATGCTTTAAGTTTTGTTGAACCATTTTGTTATGGTTAAACCTGTCACTCTTCTCAACCTTTTATCAGATTATTGGGAAATTTTTAAAGTCTATTTGCTTCTATCTGTTTTTACTCTAATTTGTTAAAATTTCCAG
Organism: Sinosuthora webbiana; assembly: GCA_013397395.1. Classification (NCBI taxonomy): domain Eukaryota; kingdom Metazoa; phylum Chordata; class Aves; order Passeriformes; family Sylviidae; genus Sinosuthora; species Sinosuthora webbiana. The sequence goes on from VXBN01005888.1 coordinate 135,514, forward strand.
TAGCAACAAGGAAGATTTTTCTGAGCAAAGCCTCAGAAAAACCTTCTTTTCCATATAAATCTTCTTTCTTTTCCCTATAAATCTTCTTTCTTTCCCCCATAAATCTCTGCCCAGTAGCAGAAAAGAAAAATGGGGTGGGAGCTGGAAAGGATTGTTTCTGCTGGGCACAGTGCTCTCTAATTCACTGGCAAATAAAACACTTCAGCCCTAGGGAATATTTAATGATAATAATGAGAGTTGCCAAGGCGAGATCAAACAATAAATTCTGAAAATTAAGAATACAACAGGAATGTGTCGTAAGTGAAGAATGACCCATCTCCCCTCTTCAGCAGATGCATTAGAGCAAAGAAAGGTTTCAGCTGATTTTACAGTGCTGGAAAATCTACTTCTGGCAATGAATTAATATTTGCCAGGGATTTTTTTTTTTTTTTTTTTCGAGCAGAAAGACAAGAGAATAAAATAACCTGTTTATTGTGTTGTGTGAAGGTGAAAAAAAATCCACCAAGCAGTGAATTTCAGTCACTGGAGCCTGTTTGTTGTTAAGACATAGAAATACCCTCCAGGATTTATTGGGCTGTGCATATTTAAATGCTCTCAGCTGCTTTATAACAACCTTGGAAGTACAGATTAAATTATCTCATGTTTATTAGGTATAAATTCATTTTTGTTCCTGTGTAAGTAAGTAAATGAAAAGAGCAGCTCTGAATTTCTTGTATCATGAGAGGTTATTGCCAGAATGAAAATAAAAGCTGAAATAATGAGATTTTTTTTTTTTGTGCTTTGCTACCCAATTCAATTTAAGGGATTGGGAAATAAAAGAATTTACTCCAAGACTGTCTGCCTTTACTCTTCTCAAGGCAAATATTTGGCTACAGAAGCAGGAGATCCCAGTCCTTGTTGTGGTGTTCAGGCCTGCAAAGGAATTTTTCTGGGCCAGAACAATCAGTGTTTGTTTGCAGGTACCACACTGACATTTCAAATAACTGCCCTGGCTCGCAGGGGAATTGATGCTGGAACAATCCAATTTGATTTCATTTTAAAATCTTCTTTACATTCTGAGGCAAGTTCATTCTTCCTCTAAGTTTTAATTTTAATTGAAGAATATCTGTGTGCAGTCAGGACACTCAGGTGTGTCTGGGTTGACTCCTACAAGGATCTTTACATTTGATTTTCACTCTGCTGCCCCCTTTTTTTCTTTTTTTATCCCTGAAGAATGTCTGCCTGCATAAACCAACAATCTCCTTCCAGCACTCTTTCTGTAGTAACTGTCTCTTAAAAATGTATTAACAAATCTGAATTAGTAATAAAATAATTTCATTTCTTTGGAAAGCTGAGTGCAAAGCTGTGTCAATCTGTGTAGAATTTCATCTTGAAATTTTATCTGTGTTTCTTATTTATAGAAAAGGCAAAACCTGTGCAAAGCAAGTCTGCTGTCAAATTCCTAATTTGACAGAAGCAAGTGAGGATATCCACTCCCACCCCAGAATCCAGAATCCTTTTTCCTTGGGGAATTAAGAAAATGGAATTACAGATAGACCAAAACTTTTCAGCACAGAATTGTCCTTTTCTTTGTCAGCCTGAATATTTTTTTATACAGAGCTCTGTCATTCATTGAGTGGGACAGATTTTAAATACCCAATTGAGGCAGGTTGTGTTGAGGAGGAGATAAAGTGCATTTCCATTCCCCTTGCCCTTGTACAAAGGAAATTATCTTTTTTAGGCAATATTCATATTGTAGTTATGGAATATTTTTAATGTTCCTGCTAAGTAACCTCTGTCCTGTGAACTGAGGCTGCAGATGTTTTCAGTTACCTTAGAGCTGTGTCTGTGGTGAGGCATTTGATAAATCAGCATTTGATACCTTTCAAATGTATTAAATCACATTTGCTCTTTAATACAGGCCTGAGTTAATTAAAGTTCTTGTTTGTGTTTACAGGAGAGAAACCCAATTCCTCTGCTCTCCTGTTTCCTTGTGGAGCCCTGAAAAGAGAAGTGCTTCCTACAGCACTTAGAAAAAAAGGTTGAACTTCCCCTGGAGACCCATTTTAATTAGTCAGTGATGAGAAAAGTTGGATCTAAAGCTTGTGAAGCAAATTGGAAGAAGTAAAAGTGGAACTTGCTGGGGAGAGGATGGGGGAGTTAAACCCTGGGAGCTTGGATGGCTGCCCACAGCTCTGGGACAAACCCTTCCCAGAACTTTCATGTGTCTTTTCAGCCTCAAATAGTTACACTTAAGTGCAATTAGGATGTTAATTGAAATAATAGAAATGAATTAATTAATTAATGACTGCATATCTTGATTGCAGGCATAGCCCTGGAAAGCCTCACTGTTTATCAAACAACCCAACACCCTGATCTGCAGGAATCTTTGAGCAGTTACTTCTCCCAGCAGGTACTGGACACTGATGTGGTTTGGGATTTGCTGAGGCAGGTGACAGTGCCTCCCAGAATGTTCCTTTTTTTGAAGTAATGTCACTGAAATACCACTGGGATCTTTGCTGTGTGTCACAAACCAGACTCCAGGAGTAGTCTGCCCTGTGTAGTCTGTGTAAAAGTAATCATGGCTTTTAATTTTTCGAGATTGGCTTTCTGATTTTTTTCATTTTAGCAGCCTCCATCATAGAAATACGGAATCATGGAATGGTTTGGGTGGGAAGGGAACTTAAATCCCATCCAGTGTCACTCCTGCCATGGGCAGGGACACTTCCCACTGTCCCAGGGTGCTCCAGCCTGGCCTTGGGCACTGCCAGGGATCCAGGGGCAGCCACAGCTGCTCTGGGCACCCTGTGCCAGGGCCTGCCCACCCTCCCAGGGAACAATTCCTGCCCCAAATCCCGTCCATCCCTGCCCTCAGGCAGTGGGAAGCCATTCCCTGTGTTTGGAAAGCGTGTCCCAGGGCAGTGGGACACTGCTGCAGGAGGGAGCTGTGCCAACCTCTGCTCCTTCCCCCAGGGCATCCCTGCCAGCGTCGCCTTCTTCAGCCCGTCCGGGGTCAGGTTCTGCCTCCAGCACATCCAGAAGCTTTCAGGGGATTTGATCGACCAAGTCAAGGTATCTTCTCTTAAAAATGCTGGGATACAAGAGGCAGTAAATTTGGGGTGGGATAAATGAGATGGAAAGGGTGCTACAACCACTGCAAACCTTGATTTTCTCTTTGGTTTGTGTTCATTACTCTGAAGAAAACCCCAGCTTATAGCAAATACAAATGTTATTATATAGAATTATAGAATCCCGGAATGGTTTGGGTTGGAAAGGACCTTAAAACCCATCTTGTTCCACCCCCTTGCCATGGGCAGGGACACCTTCCACCACACCAGGTTGCTCCATGTCCCATCCAACCTGGCCTTGGCTGGATTTGAAAAAAGAAATTGTTTTCACCTGGAATGTTTTCCCCAACCAATTTCCCCCATCTCCATTGGGACAGACTTCATTTTCTCTTAGTGATACAATGGTGTGAGGAGCTGTTGCTTGCACCAGGCTGCAGCTGATTAAGATTCCTCTCACTTTCCCCCGTTCCAGGGGACTCGGAGCTTTCAGTGTTTGTAATGGCAAGATAAATACTCATCTTCCCTGAGTCATTGCTAAGTAGCTGCATTGATGGGTGCCTTTTAATGCTGCAAATCTTCAGCCTGAGCTGCTCAGTGCTGCTGAGGAGGCTGAGCTGGGGGAGTTGGTGGCTGGGAGGACCCAGAGGTGAGTGCAGGTGCTGTTCCTGGTGTTACAAACCAATCAGCCAATTTAATAATTGAAGAGAATTTATTAAATAATTAAAGGGTAAGTTTTGGAGAAGCCACAAGCAACGCAGTGCCGAGCCAGGCAATCGCCATGGGGTGAACCAGATTTGAACTCTATCGCTCCAAATCCCCGTGGTTCACACTTCTGCTTTCCCAGGGTCCTGTTTTATACTTTTTTTTGGCTGAACAGGGGGTTCTTCTCACTCCCCTGTTGATCTTACCCTTTTAGCATAGTCATGTATTTCTCTCTTCTTGCTGCTGGTCTGACAACAAGTTTCCCAGAATGGGTGAATAATGATTAGTTTCCTGACTGGAATTCTGTTTGGGAATAAACGTTTTTGGCGAGGAATATTATCGTTGGTGCGTATCACTAGGGCGTGTCAGACAAAGAAATCCTTTGGAATCAACATTTTTTTTGGAGACAGCTTCTCCTTGCTTTGGTATCTGCATTTCCCTTCCCTTATCACCTGGTGCAAACCGCTCGTTTCCCCGTAACCGGCTTTGCTTTATACGAATGCTGTCGTTTTTAATTTATCTAATTAATTTATTTCATTAATTTTATCATTTGGTTATACAAATGCCGTAGTTTCTAGCTCTTTTGCACGAGTTACTTTGTCACATCCATCACCCCGAGCAGTGACAGTGGCAATGTCGTCCCTGCAGTTCGCTGCCATCGGCCCCAGCACAGCGGAGGCGCTGCGGGGCGCCGGGATCGCCGTGAGCTGCACTGCAGAGAGCCCCACAGCCCAGGGCCTGGCTGCTGCCCTCCACAGAGCCCTGCAGCCCCACAACTGCCCCGTGCCCCACTGACAGCCCCACGAAGCCACTTCTAATTTGCACACCTGTTGTCCTACAAGAAAAGTGGGGTTTTTTTTGGGGATTATGAAGCACTGTCCTGGTCAGGGGTGGGTGCGAGAAGGTTGCAGCTAAGTATCTTCAGAAATCTGGAATCTGTCCAGCATCCTTAAAGCATCCAGCTGCTCCCCTTCCTCCTGTGTGCTCTGTGAACATTTTATCCTTGAAAAGCAGCTCTGAACACTGAGACACTGGGATCAGTCCCACACCTCACTCACCTCAGGTATCCCCAGCACACAGCTCAGGTTTGAGTTGCTCTGTGTGATCAGTTTTACTTGCACATTTTCTTTTGTGGGAAAAAGCCCCATATTCCAATGAAGTATTTTCTTTTGTAAACTTGTTCTGGTTTTCAAATATTTGTGTAAAAAGGGTAATTGTAGAGTCTTAGTGGAACAGAATTCTTACAGTGAAGTTGCTCTGTGTGGGGCTAATTCAGGGCAGCTGTTGCCCCTTGTTACCCTGACAGGGTCTTAAAAATGAGCTTTTACTTTCTGTTCCTGTGAGGAAGGAGGATTTATTAACAGGGAAATAAACTGGCTTATCAGAGTTAATAATGGTGTTAGAGTTGTCTGTTTTGGATGTGGTTTATGCTTTAATTGTTTATCTCTGTAAGGGGAAAAAATAATCCTGTTTAGCACTAAAGCTCCCTCCAGCTAATGCCAGGGGCTTCACAGGAGATTTGAATCGTAATATCCTCATTTATAATCCTCCTGAAAGTCATTTGTGTTGTTAGCACAGTGCTGAGGTCCCTGCAATAACACAAACCCTCCTTTGCTGCACACTCCAGGTGAAGCCTGAGGATGGGACCTGCATTTCCATCCCTGGGAGAGGCTCCACACCTGGGACAAGGGGGAACCTGAGCCCAGTTCTGGTCCTATAAAGTGAATAATTCCAGTCACCCAGGGCACAGCAGGATGAGGGTTTGCCTTATGAAACACTTCCCTTTCTCAGGGTGAAATGGAATCTCAGGAGGGGAGATCACAGAATCCCAGGATGGGTTGGAAGGAACCTTAAGAAGCTCATCTAGTTCCATATGAATGCATATAAAACCCATTTCTACCTTTACATCAAGTGGTTTATACTGTTATTATGCAATAATGAATCACATCTATTTGTAGAAGAACATCAAGACATCAGATGTTAAAATTTTCCAGGATATATCTTCAAATAATACATGTTAGCAAAAAACCCCAGAGTTTTCACATGCTGAGGTAAGACCCCACTCACTGTTAGACTGCAGTTCACAGATTTTTTTCTGTCCTTCAAATAGTTTTAATTCTGTTGAGCAGTTTTGATGCTCTGAGGAGGATCATAACCAAGAAAAACAAGGCAGACTGATGTGTTTATATGTAATAAATAAATTTTTATTTAAAAATAACCTCTCTTTTATTCACAGTTTCAAGTTTGAAAAAGGTAATACTATTCTTGATCAACTCCAACACAGCTGAAACCATTCACTTTTCCAAACCCAAATCCCAGAGATGGCTGATAAACTGCAAGAGTCACATCGAAGCTACAAAGGCACAGGTTTTTGTGCAGGATCCTCCCTGGGATTAAGAAGTGCATCCACACATTCCACAGAAATCTCCTGGTACAGCCCGGGCTGCCTTTAGCAGTGGAAGTGTTCCAGTGCAGCCCTGCTTACAAAACATTCCATTAAATATCAAACCAGAGCAGCTGCGAGGTTACATCTTTATGCAAAACGCGGATTTCACCGCGAAAGGAAAAAAAATCCGGAATTTCCCCACGGTGCAAAAAGTTACATCTCTATCTGCGGAACTCCCAAGCTGGCATTTCGAACAAAGAAACGCTGGGAGCTCCACAAGGAGAGAGCTTTGTGGGGATCAGAAGGGAATCCCTGTGCTTGGCCAGGTTCCAGCGGAACAACAGAGGTGGGAACTCCCCCGAAGGAACACAACCATCCCCTGGGAGCGCGGGCGGTGCTCGCAGCAAGGCGCCGCCCTCAGTGCCCGCCCTCGCCGCGGGGACACAGCTGCTCCAGCAGCGTCAGCATCAGCTCCGTGCGCTCCAGCAGCGACAGCCCCTTGTTGGCGGTGGCGCGGAGCAGCAGGGAGTAAACCTGCTTGTTGGTTTTCACAGCTGCCTCTTCCTCGTTGCTGCCCCTGCAAGGAGAGAGAGAGAGAGCAGAGGGTCACAGCTCCTGACCCTGACTGATACTGACACGTGGGTCACAGGGTAATAACCCACGTGCTGATTTATCAGTCTCTGAGGGTCCGGCCTGCCTGCAGAGAAGTGGCTGTAATTAATTAGGGAGATGGTAAATCAGAAGGTTTAATAAGGAAAAATACCAAAATAACAAACGTTACAGAAAACAAAATAATAAAGCCACACACAGGTGTCTGAGAAATCTCTTGCACCTTGCTAAGACACCCCAAAAAGCCTCTCACATCCTTAGTGCTGCTTCCTAAACACTGACTGTTCTAGGAGGTAGAACCTGGCTTGCAGCCAGTAAGGTCACCAAGAGGCTTTGGGTTCCACTCTCAGAGCCCAGTCCATGCCCCTGTGCTGGCCCTGAACCAATCTCTGTCAACAGGGAATGGAAGTTTCTGGGTTCTTCACCTTTACCCTAAACTTCTCCCTATATGGAAAACACTTGCTGGGTGCAGGGGATGCTTTACTACACCTGACCACAACTCTTCGGTCTGCAAATCATCAACAGTGTTACCAAAGAATGCTGATGAGTTTCCCTGGGGATGTCCTCAGCCCCCACCATTGCCTGCACTGCAGTCAGAGCACTCTGTTTCTACTGCAGGCAGGAACATAAAATATAAATATAATATAATATGTACAAGCAGCAGTCAGGTTAATTGCAAGTGCTTCAGGAATGACTGAGAGATGCTGAAGCAAATTAAATTCATCACGCACTTGGCAGGAATCAGGCTCATTTATTAAACAGAACAGGTAGTCAATAAAAAGCTACTGAAATGCAAAGTATTTCTGGGAGAAGTTACAGGTATTCCCAGAACAAAGTATTACTTTCAATTACTTTTCTCCTCCGATTTGCACAGCCAAGTTCTGTTCTGCTCAGGATTCCACTTTGGGAGGGTAAAACTGATTTTATGCACTTTGACTGCCAGGCTGCAGGTTTGGCTGTCAAACACTCCTTTTCCTGCACGTTCTCCTGGTTTTTTGCCAAAGTGCACCTGAGACCCTGAAGCAGCATTTCAGCTGCAATTTCCTCCCTTTTACCCCATTATTAAAGCAGAAGGCAGAACTTCCCCTCTGCACAGAAGGGAGGAAATGCACACAGGATGTACAGAAGGCACAAGAAATGTTAAACCAAAGGTAGTTCTAAGCTTGGCCTCGAAGTTTCAAGGAGCTGAGCAGATTTTAAAGAGTCCCATTTCACAGCACTCAAACTGTAACAGGTTCCCTGTGTGGAACCTTCAGTGCAAAACCTCAAGGTAAATGTGGGGGTAAAAACCCTCCAAAACAACGAAATGAGGAGTTGCTCATGTTATGAGACAACAGAACTAAACCCACTTACTCAGTTAGCTGTGACATCTGCTTGGTAGCATATAAACTATCCTGTAAAATTCCTCTGTGTTTCACATATTCACATTGCCACCTTGTGGAAGCTCTTTTTTAGGAGGTGAAAGCTCCTAACACTGCCTGAGAAACAGCTAAAAACGCACCCAGGCTGTGTTCTCTTCTCATGTTTTTTATTTACCAGACTCCCACTATCAGCAGAAAACTTCCTGGGCACAATGAACTCATTTCACAGTTTACTTTTAGCAAAAGAGCTCTTCCATCAGCAGTGCTTCAATCCCCAAAACTATTAACCCAACTTCCAAGCCTAAAAGGATCCTCTAAAATTAATGCCACGTTTTCAGAACTTCACTTTATGTAACATTAGCAACAGCTCCTGCAATCACACACTTGCTGCTGGGGGGAGTAAAAGGTATTTTCTGGGTCCCAAAAGGAACACCACACACATTCAGATCACAGCACCAGAAGGAGTGGGGGAAGGAATTTGCTGCCACACCAAATCTCAACATTCCTTCAAAGTCAGCACAAAAAGAAGTCAGGTTTGTCCTGAATCCCAGCAGCAGGACAGAAGGCTCCATTAGGAATTAGTAAATTCTCTGACCCCAGTGCACATCTCCCCCACATCCATCCCTCTCTCTGCAGCATTACTGATGTGCCTGAGTTCCTTCTCAAGTGCTCTGCTTGCCAAACTCCACTGACATTTGAGCAGCAAGATGCATCAAGAGCAGCTTCTCCCCCTGAACTCTGCTCTGTCACACACCAATCCCATGTCAGCCAGCATCAAGGACACCAAGCTTCAACTTACCCGATCTTTTTTTTGCTTGAAGTTAACAATTTAATGGATTGGAGGAGAAGGAAAGACATCCTGGACTCAAAAATCCCAAGCAGTTTCAAGACTTCCTCTTTGTTAAGGCCTGCAGAGGAATCGTTCACTGACACACTCTCAGGACTTTTATCCTTGCTGATCTACAGGAGAGAAACAACCCAAAACAATTTGACTGAATTCCACCTTTTAAATACAGGCAGTGATTTTAAAAACTCCTCTTGCAGGTGAGCTTTTACATGTGTTACCCCAACTGCCAGCAAGGGACACACACATCAGCACATTCTGCAAGTAATTCTCGACTGAGGCACCAGGAAATCCATTCACAGTGGCTGCAGACAGCCCTGCATCTTTTAATATTTAAATGTTAAATATACCAGAGAGAGAGAGAACTTTTTTTATTATACACAGATTCTGAAGTTCTTAGAGATGACTTTTAAGGGATAGCAGAGAGAAGTCCATTCACACAGTTAGGCAGTCCACATCTGGACAAAAGTATGTTTTAAAGGAATATTTTTTTATCCACATCCAGGTTGAGGGATAACTGCAATACATCTAACTCTGTCCACACTCTTTAAGCCAATGGCTCTATGGAAAAGTAACCAAGGGATATTTTGACTGCCAAATGACCATTGTTTTGTGAAGGCACAAGCCAGAGGGGAGCAGGTATCACACCACCTGAGGTTCCTTTACCTGTTCAGTTTCTGCCACAAGCTCCTTCCTGATGAGCTGAAATGCACCCTTGGTTTTGGTCATTATATCAAGGGCCCCAGAGAGAGTCTTTAATTTCCCAGCACTGCTGTTCTGACCTAAAAAGACATAAAAATGAAGGACAAAAGGCTTATGTTACAGGCTGTATTCTTCTTCCATTCCAGACTTCAAGAGTTAGAAAGAAAGCACACAGTGCCCTAGAGAAAGCACACAGTGCCCTAGTCAGCTGAAAACCAGCAAGATAAAAGTACCTTGTCTCCTCTCTTGAGGAAAATTCCATTCTGAGCAGCAGATTGCTCCTGCTCTCATATAAATTTAGTTATCTAAAAATGAAACTAAGTAGGCAGTGGTGGTTTGGAAAGCTGTTTCAAGGCAGAGCTACACTTACTGGCCATCTGGAACTCTGCAAAGGCCACTCTCTCCAGCTGCACACGCAGGAACTCACAGGGGGCATCCTTCAGGAGCTGGAAGAGCCTCACTGCTTTGCTGTAGTGGAGATCAGCAAGGACACGGTGCTGCTTCCTCAGGTGTTCATCACCAACCTGCACTCACAGGAGGGCACACAGTAAATCCCCCCTCTCTGGGTGGTCATGAGGAGCCACTGGAAAGGTTTACTTGGAGAAAGTTGGGAAACAGCACTTGTTTCTTTGGTTAATGTAATTGAAATAATGAAATTGAGAATTTCACGGAATTATGAAGTTGAAATAAATATATCCCAGCTACAGGTAGAGGGATAAATGATCAGCTCCACACATATTGAGCATGTTAAGGATGGGATTTGGAAAACCAAAGGGCCTGGAGCAGTACCTGGTTCCTGAGGCAGCTGTGGTACATGGAAGCCAGCCTGTGGTGGATGGTGGCAGCTCGGTACTGGCACAGGGGCTGGCGTTCAGACACTGTGTCAACATCACAGTACTTGAGGGACTTCATCATGGCTTCACTCACTTCCTTCTCTATCTACAACATAAATAAACACAAAGGAAAAAAAAAAATCCCTGAAGAGGGGCTTTTCACAAGGGCATGTAGTGTAGGACAAAGGGGAAACAGCCTCAAGATGAAGGAAGGAAGATTTAGAGTAGATATTGGGCAGGAATTGTTCCCTGGGAGGGTGGGGAGGCAAAGGGAAGCTGTGGCTGCCCCTGGATCCCTGGCAGTGCCCAAGGCCAGGTTGGACACTGGGGCTTGGAGCAGCCTGGGACAGTGGAAGGTGTCCCTGCCCATGGCAGGGGTGGAACAAGATGGGTTTAGGGTCTTTTCAAACCCAAACCATTGTATGATTCTCAACTGCAACAGCAATTTTGCTCCCTGTTCAGTTTTCCAGGATGCCAACAATGCATTTTGTCAGACACAAAGAATGCCCTCTGTTACCTGTTCCTGAGCCTTTCTGGACAAGGGAGCATAATCCTGCTGCAGAGTTGCCATGGTGAAATATGTTGTAGACAGCTCCCAGTTCACAGAATCCCAAACAGCTGGATGCACATCCCTCTTCCCCAGAGACCTCAGTGCCTTCAGGTAGTAGTCAATAGCCTACAAATGACAAAATCATGCACACACACTTACTGCCTGCATTTCTAACAACTACAAATCAACTTCCCTTTACTCAAAATATCTCCCTGAGCCTTCTTCAGTATTTCCCATTTGAGAATCACTTCAATTCTGACCATGCAATTCTTCTCCCTTGTGTTGGCACTGTATTATGTTCAACATCAGCATCTGAATGTCGCAGCAATCAAAGCTCAACACCTCCACCAAAGCCCACAGAACAAGGATTAGGATAGTATGGAAGCAGGACAGCTATCCCAGATTATTGCACCCAAATTTAAACATATTTATTAGTCATAAATACCTCACAGGAAAAGGCATTTTGGGGTCTGGGCCCTGCTTAAAGCAGGGAGGTGTTACCTTATTGTAATAAAGGGCCTCTTCTGGGGAAAACTCCCTTTTGAAGTCCCCTTCAGCTGCACAGTGGGCCTGGGCACAGATCCTCATCAGCCTCCCCGTGTTGCACAGCAGCAGGGCAGCATTGGTGGCATCATCAATGGATTCAAAATTCTGAATTCCTTCCTCAAAGCAGGAGAAACTTTTCTTCCAGAGCTGCTGCTCTGTCGTCGAGACGTTTTTACTCACTAGGGTGAAGCACAGGGCTTAGAGACTCAAAATTCCTCAGAGGTCCTGAACAAACCCTCCCATTTTGTCTCCCTTATAAACCATCTCTTAGAATTACACCAGGAAAAATGATTCTGAAGGCCCAAGTCACAGAAAATACTCCTAATCTCCATATGGTTGAGGGTTTAATACCTGAAGGGCACTATTAACACCCACTATACTTCCAAAAGAATTCCAATGATAGGACACACAGAACACCAGGAAAGTAACAGGATGTAGCAGATTTTGTTTCCACAGGAATAATTCAGGAGACTGGAGTTAGTTCTATAAATTTTCAGTATGAAGCAAATAAAGTGTGACTGATACAGACAGGTAAAATTCAGCATTTTAAGCTTTAATTTCAACTAAGTAACCTCTGCAAAAACAAAGAGATGATGACCAGTCAGAGAACTGGAAGTCCAAGCCAAAATTCATCAACTAATACTTGGACAAAGGTCACAGGAAACAGCTGGCATTTGGGTAAGGGGAGCTGTTTAGACTGAACCACCAGCACCTCACTTCTATTAAAGAGAACTCTGACTGCTACACAGTATCAGGGTTTGCTTTCAAAAACAAAAACCCACTGAACACCTCACCCTGAAAAGCTTTTCCTCAAAAAAAAACCCTATTGCCCTGTTCTTCCAAGGATTTACTTATCAAAAAATTCACAGGCTGACTTTACTGAAGTTATTCTTATGCTTAAATTAAGCTGCTGCTTGTTCCTGCTGGGCTAAACCCAACACATGAAGAATGCAACGTGGCCTCCCTTTCACAACAGGGTTTGAAGTTTCCCTGGTGGCTTTTTGAGAGCATTTGTCCTACGGTGACGTTATGAGGTTTGTAATCCCACTCATCTGTTGGGTTTGTGTTGGATATTGCCCTGTGTGCCTTTGGTGTTGGGTCTGGGAGCAGGGGGAGGGAGAGGTGCCCAGTTTGTTTTCAGAAACTCTCCCCAGCTGGCCTTGAGAGTCGGAGTCAGCAACACACGTCGCCGGATGGAGAGCTCCTTTCTTTCTTCCCTTTTTTTGGTAGTTAGTTAGTTAAGTGTGTAGCTAGCTGAGGGGGAGAAACTTCACTTTTTCTTTTCCTCCTGGTTTTTTTTCTTTTTTTTTTTTCCCTCCTTTATTCGCCTTCCCTTGGAACTGTTCAAATCTCTCTGGACTGAGGACCCCGGGGAGCACATACAGCATTCTACACATTTAAAGGAATTTCTCCAAACTATATTTTCCATTATTCAGTTTAGGCTCAATTAACTACAGTGTACAAGCCACAGTGATCTACTGTAAATAAATAATCACAGTGGACATTAATAAACAACCAAGTCATTTAAATGTCCTGTTTATAATCAGAAATAGATTTTTCATGCAATTAGTGAACTTGATCACTGCTGTAGCTCCATGAAATGGTCAGGAATGGAAAAAGGATACTTGCCCACTCTCTCAGTCTGCACTGCAGCTGCCTGGTTCATGTAGAACACTCCAATCTCATTCCTGATATTGCCCATCCTCTTGAGCACCTGGATGTGCTGCTCTGGGTTTTGGCTTTTTAAGTTACTGAAGAGCAGGATTTCATAAGCTGCTTCATAGCATTTACAGCTGACAGAAAGCTGGTATTCCAAGTCTGTGGATAAATCTGTAGCCCAGGCGAACACTGGAAAACAAAATGCAAAGCCTTTGTGTCAAACAGTATTTCTCTAAATTAAGTCTGGGGAAAAATGCCCAGAGAAAGTACAAGACTCATGTCAGGGAGATTTTATTTATTACTGAAACAGTTACTGCCTTTAGTTGTTTCACAGCTTCAGGCCATGTCATACAATACCTTGACAACCCCCTTCTGTATGACAGGCAGGAGGAGCCTTCTCTGAAAAGAACAGAAGTGCAATAATCCCTGTGCCACAAGTTCTCCTAGAGCATGGTTTTGAGGAAACCCAGTGGAGTTATTTATGTCTGTCATGTACCCAAAGTCTGGCACTTCTCCTGTGCCAGGACCATACCTTGGCACCTGGATTCTCTGTGAAGGCTGTGCAATATCTCCTGATCTTCTTTAGTCTGGTAATTATATTCCTCAAGGTAAGCTGCTCTGTTGTTTGCATTCTGAGCCAGCATTAACTGGATATCCCCACAAAGGGTTAAGCACTGACACAGGAACACCAGCACCTCGGGCAGCATGCTGCCACACAGACAGCAGTAGGTATCTGGTGGGAATTAAAAAAAAAAAACCATGGGTGAGGGAGGAGGAAAGAAGAATTACACATCAAAAGGCTTGACACAAACTGACAAGATAATTGGGTTTTATGTTACCTGTCTGCATACAGAGAACAAGTGTGACAACATGTTATCCTCAGAAGAAATAACCTATTTTAAAGTCACAGTTGCTCTAGACAGCTGAGGGTTTAAAAAGAGCTCCTGTGCTGTCCAAGATGAGCAGTCACTGTGGTAATTACAAATGCTAACCTCAGATTTCACCAAGGGAAAACTGACTTTCTGTAGATTAACTCAAGGGAGATACAGCCTGAAAAGTTCATTTCCAAAAGGTAGAGTCTGAAGTTGCTTCTCGGGTCTATAAAAGACTGAAAGCTGCAGAGTCCTGTGAGTTATTGAGAGGTCTGTTGATGCTTTGTGCTAAGATCAAATGGGTTTGCTTTATAAACCTCCTCCTGCCCTAAGACAGGAGCCTTCCCTTATGGCAGGGAAACAGCGGCACTTCAGCACTAAGCCACTACCACTTCCCAGTTAGTTACTCTCATTATGGCAGTATTAGTCTAAACAGCCTGATTTTACTTTTTTCCTTTTCCTCAGTAATACTTCAGGATGTATTCTATTTTAGAGGAGCACCCAATCCAGCTGCTGAAGAGGTTTAGCATTTCTCAGTCAAAGATATATTTAAATAACAAGGGAACCACCAGGGAAAAAACACCAGCTTGCAGCAGCACCACCTGGAACACAGAATAATGTCTTGGCCTTGGCACCAGGGGAGACTCTCCCAAATTCAACTCCTCTGGAGCTCCAAACACGCCCTCAAGTTCCCAACCCATCAAATTGGGATGGTCTTTCTGTCGATCAGTGACAAAAGTTATCCTCACTACAGACTTCTGCCCTGAATACTGAGTTTAGTTAAACACAAGCTTGTCAGACTTGTCACTGCACACCACAGGGGAAAATCATGCACAGCAGTATCTGAAGTGGTGACAGGTATCTCCAGGCAGCGGCACAGGTGACAAACCCAAAAGGAACTTACCATGGCACTGCAGCGCCAGCTTGATGTACCGCAGGGCTCGCCCGTATTTCTGCAGGATCATGGCGGCATCGGACAGCACGTAATAAGCTCTTGATGATTTCAGGATGAGCTGCAGTTTCATTTTATACTGCCACGACCCAGGAATCATTCCTGACTGACTGGAATGCTTCCCCTTCTGGAAGGAGCCCACTGGAAGAGGAACAGAACCCCGTCAGTGAATGTCCCCTCTAACACACGCCAGAGGCTGGACGCGGCTCCGTCAGCACGGGCAGGATGGGAATTGCCCGATTACAGCCCTGCACAGGCAGAGCCCTGCCAGCTCCTCTGCCACTCCATTATCTTCTGTAAAACACACCCAACACGTGGCACTTGTCCAGGCACTGCGCCTGACAGCAGCATGATAGAATCCAGGGGGACACTGACAGTGCAGGTGACCTCTCTGACCTCAGAGCTTGTGAAACACAGGAGCAGAGCCCAACACTAACTCCCTCAGGGAGCAACAGGAAAGAACAAGAAAGCCACAGGCAGAATTTGTCATGTTCTCCACCAAATCCTTAAGAAAAATGCTCAGCTTCTGTATGAACAGTCTCAGTAAGAAAGCTTCCATGTGTGGCTTTAGCCTCCAGCACACAAGAACCTGGATAACCTGGTCCTTCCCACAAGGAAAACCAAGCCCTTTCTCACACTCATTTCAAGATATCCTCTGCACAAGGTTATGAAGCTTTTCTTTGATGGAACCAGAAAGAGCAGGTCACTGCTCCTGATTTAAGGCCTGTCCCTACCAAGGGACAGAATTTTACCCTGGCAGTATTTGCACACAGAAATGAGTCTCTTGCATAAGGTGGATTTACAAGGCCTGACTTGTAAACCCACTATCTTACTAAAATATATATATATATTTTAAGTAAATATAATAAATTCTTCAGCACTACATGTTCTATTAGGACAAAGACCAATCTAAACCAGTAACACCCCACCCAGCTAAAGACACACACACTGCACATACCCTGTATCCATACACTACTCACAGGTAGTTCTCTTGAAGTTAGAAATTCCAGGATTTAGAGCTCTTATCCTTTCCACATGTATGTAAATATGTACATGTGGCAGAGAAAATAGATAATTCACATCACAGAAAAGAAACCCATGGACTGGGAAGGAGAAGTGAACAAGTAGCATTGCTGCTACTTCAGGGATGGACTCAAGCACAGATCCAGCAATCTGTGTGAGTGTGAATAACTCAAAGCTGAACTGGCTTCTTATTCAGACATTTTTCAAAGGGAGAAGGGAGGAGAAAGGAAAGAATAAAGAACTGCCAAAGTGGGCAAGACAATTTTTTTTCTGGGCTATGCCTACAGGGCTCCTTGCTCTGCAGAGAACTCCTCTACTTTCAAACCAAACATCTTTCCTGGAACTCATGTCACTCCAGAACAAAATAAAATAGAGAGACTGTAGTCTGAAACTTCTGGAGTTTGAGCATTTAAGCAAACAAAACATCTTTATTTGCTGCTTCCTTTCCCAGCTGTAGAGGTACAAGAAAGAAAACAAAATCCTAGTTAACATTTTATACGCAACTCAAGCACCAAGCCTAATGTGGGAACACAACCTGCCAGAAGGGAGAAATTCTTCCACAAAACATCCAGGTCCCACACACACACAAAGAGTATTTTTAAAACAACCCACAAAACTTACACTCCACATAGCAAACCTCGAAATACCAAGCCCTTATGGAAGTCATCTGAAAGCCACATCTAAATAGGGTCCAGCAAAATCATGTGTTGACTAATAAAAGATTCTTTGCTATGCAAAGTAACTCAAATGAGCTTCTCTTTTCATATTTAAAAAGGAACAGACTGTTCTCCAATTTCCAGTGCACTTTTCCTTAGGCAATGGTGTAATTAGTGACTTAAACACACTGTTTTGACAATCAAAATGAAGTAGCAGCCGTTTGTGTTGGCACTGGAAAGGTCTTATTTGCACAACAATGCAACTTACTTTTGTCTAGAAATAAGGCCATCTGTTTTTCCAGAGACTCAGGACCACCACTGGTGGATTCATCCTCATATTTCAGCGGGATGGGAGTGCTGGGGTCAGCTGCAGGAAGGTCACCCTCTTTTTTAACGCTGCTGTCAACAGACTTCAAACCCTGCAAAAGGGAGAAATCATCTCATTCACCTTGAGAGCAATATTTAGCCACCACAGAGCAGCTGAAGCAGTGGGTGGGAGGTGAAGCACCCTGAGGAAGCTGGCAGTGAACTCACCTCCAGGACGTGGTTGAGCACCAGCCTGCAGCGCTCCTCGGTGCCGTGGCAGACAGGGAATGCACAGCTGGGCTTCAGTGGGGCACCAGGGAGGGGAGAGAAGGAATGGTCAATGCAGGAAAATATAAAAATGACTGGCAACAAGATGCAAATGAGAGGTAACATCAAGAGAAAGTGGAATATGGTAAGGAAAAAAAAAATCTACATGAAGCCTGCTCTACCATAAAATTCAAACCCCTCATGTTTTATGAGCAGCTCATGAAGTGTTTCTTTGCCCACTCTGGTTAACCTGAAGGCAAAACCTCCAGGGAACTGAATTTCAGTGCCCACTTCTGTCCCATGAACTCAATCCTCCAGGAGAACCCTTAAATACCCCCCAGAGTCACTTACACGTATTCGATGCACAGACTTGTACTTCTCTGGTACTGACAGCTCCCCAACAGATTTGATTATTGCCACTGCTTTATTGTCATCTGGGGGGTCAGAGCTGTTGCTGTAAGAACCATTTTCATCACTGTCGGGCATCTCTTCCTCTTCCTCACTGTAGCTTTCATCAGAATTTCCATTTATAGGGAAGTCTGCACTGTCTTCTTTTTTAGGTTCATCCAGCTGAAAAAGCTCTGATAACATGTAGTTTGCTGAAGCAATGATCTTTGCAAAGAAGAGAAAAAAAATGATTCATTTTCAAGTTAATTTTTTCTTTTGAGAGGGGAGAATAGAAATTATCTTAGAGTAAGGAGGACAGAGGACATGCAGAGAGGTGTTTGATAAGCTGTAAGTACAGCCTGAGCAAGTTCCCTGGAAGGGAAAAGGATCCAAGCTGATCAGGTTTAGAAGAGAATAAAAACCAATTGGTAGAGAACAAGTACTGCCTGTTCTAACAGCTTGCAGATCACAGAAGACAACACAAGGATCTTATGCAAGCAATAAAAATTAATTAAGGAGTTTCCACTGGGATTTTGAAAACCTTTCACAAGTCTAGAAGGAATCCACATTCTTATGTGCCATGTTTCCTCTTGAAATCCATTCTAAATATGACTCAGATTTTTCACATCCCATTTTTGGGACTCGTTTTCAGTTGAAAACAGCTTAAGTCATTTAGAGACTCTCTAGCCCAACCCACTTATCAAGGCAGGTTGCTCAGAACTGTGTCCAGTTGGGCTCTGAGTATCTGAAAGGATGGAGATCACAACTTCTCTGGCTGGCCTGTCCCATTTCTCAGCCACTTTCAGAGTAAAAACGTTCATATATTCACATTTTACACTTTTTATCCAGGATCTGTTCCCAAAGGGCTCTCAGGCAGCAGGAACAACAGAGGGAATGTAATGAGAAATTCCTTTTCAGAGCAGAACACAAGACTTGTGCTGCAATGAGGGGCAGCAAAAAAACACTAATTAAAAAAATAGCATGGGAATTCTTTAAAAATAGAATCAATTTTTAAGTTTGTTTATAAATTTAAATTCTCTCCTCTGGGAGGAAGAAGCAGCACACTATTTATTAGCAGGTTTGTTATGGTTACAGCATCTGTTATATTTACACAAAAGTGCAGGGAAACATTGAATTCTTACCTGAGGATGCCTGCCATTGTCCAACAACTTGAGACAATTGAGGAGCAAGGTTCTGATTGTGCCATAGTGTTTCTTATTCTGGTTTTTCTTCAGCATCATATTGCAAGCAACTCTAAGAGAAAATTGAACAAAAGAGTGAAATCCCTGGATAATTTCTTTGTGCTAGAAAAAAAAAAAAGAGAAGCTCTAAACAACATTCTACAACTGCAGATCTTCCAACCTTTATGATGGGTGTACAAGACTTTATCAGCAGGGAAGTTTACATGGAGAAATGGTGAAAAGGAAAAAGTCTGTTTTGATCTAGTGGGACTAAGATTTAGCAAGTTTGTGTATGACTGACATTTGATCATGATTTCTGGTCTGTGTCCTGAATAGAATTAAGTATTGCAGCAAAAATGAAAAAAAACTCACTTGTACAGCAGGATTGCCACTGGCATTGTAAAAGGGTTTTGGTATTTGTCTTCAGTCTCTTCACAGAGCGTGGTGAGGTCATACAGCTTTACTATGTCACTCCCACTTGCTGAAAAGGAAAATCTTTCTTTAATCAACATCACATTACCATCAATCTTTTCAAACTGATCTAAACCTTCTTACCTTTAAACAGCCAATAGGTGTGGCCTTCTTTGGTGCAATTTGATTTCAGGAAAGATAAGATATTTTGAGCAATATCTTTTATCACTTTGGTAGAAAAATTGGAGTTTTCCAGATTGGGAATATCTTCAGTCTTGATCATTTCATACTTCTGCAAAGAACAGAAGTTAAAACTCAAGCTTAGGAGGGTTTTGTGACACCAAAATTAATATATCAGTGTCTCTATCAACAGCTAAAAGAAACAAAGGCTGCTATTATGATAAATTGAGTTAATTTCTATGATTTACTTTAAGCAAGCACATCTTGACTACACCACTCAATCAAAGCTTTAAGAAGAATCCATTTCTGTCACAAACACGGTGAATGGAGAACACAAGATGAGGAAAAATAAGGGGGAGAAGGTACAACAGCTGTTATTTCAATGAAACCCAGCCAGCTGAGGAAAGAACTCCAGGCTACCAGGTAGAACAGAAACACAGCTGCTCTACAGTCAAACAGCATCAACAAACATTCACAAGCTTGCATCTGTCTTGGCAAGGGAGCACTGCAGATTTCAAGATGTAAGAAACTTCTGATTTCTGCTGTTGCATTTTTTATTTTTGCCTTCACTCAAAACATCAGGGGAAGAAGGAATCTTGCAGGCATGAAAGGGAGGGGAAGAAAGAACACACTATTTTTAGATGATTGCTGTAAGCTGTCTAAGATGCCTCTCATTCTGCAGCACAGGATTTTTGTCATCTTTGCTCAGAACAGTGTGAAGGATCTGTTATAACTGAGGCAATTTTAGAAGATGAAGAATGGATTATTATTTTAAGGCATAATGCAAAGAGCCAGGCTTACCTGAACAATTCCATTGACATGAAAGCACATCACAAGCTCTGGTACGTTGCATATTAAGTTGTCCAGCCAATAGTCAATCCCTGTTAGCACATTTATTGGCTTGTTGTTATCCCTAAAATAAAATATTTCTAGTGTTACTAAAGTCTTTGTTTACCCTTCAGGAAATATTTGGGATGTTTACTAAGGGGATTTAGGTTTAAGTCACCTGAGAGTGGATGAATACAAAAACAGTTATGTGTGAATTGCTGTGAGTTATAGGAAAACAGATGTGCTGATCTCCCCAGTGGAATATGCTCACATTCCCTCAGCAGTTTGGAGGTTTTGCCCACATTTAACAGGCTTCAGGTGTCACACTATTACCAAGACAATGAGTACCTCTGAAGTTCTAAAGGAATAGCATTTTTAGCTGCAACTAATTATAGCACAAACCTACTCCCAGACCTTCCAAAATTCCTTGCAGAGCAAGGTACTGTTAATTCCTAAATGTGTCTTAAAAAGATGACAAATACACCAAATGAGCTTCAAGTTTTTGCTCATTCTTTGCCTAAGCATTGGCAGGAACAGGAAGAGTGGTAACGAAGGGACTGACATTAAATTGGGACTGGAATAATTCTGTCTCACTGCTCAGTAACATTTTAAGTGCTTATTCCCAACAAGCAGCTACTGAAACTCAAGACTCCCAGGAGGAGAAACATTACTGCTCCCTTTTATAAAAATAGCAAAAAATGCAGAGAGCTAACCAGGAAGCAGAGTAACAAATCAGTCGAGGCTGGTAGAAATAGTATCCATGAAATTCTAAGCTCACCTGAGACGCAGGCTCACAGCAGGGTATCTCCCACCTCCAAATATTGGCATGTTTGATCCCACCAACATGTGGATATCCTCAAAGGTCCACAGGATATTACGAACAAAGTCATTTTTAAGTCCCTTCATGAAGAGAAAACAGAATTGGCCTGTAAATCACTGGTTGTAACACTTGTTCTCCAGGACATTCTGTGGAATTAGGAAGACAGCAAGAAGCCAAAGCAGCAAATAAAAGGCAGCACGTTCACAGGAACTTAAAATTGCAGATGCCACAAAAGCCAATTGTACAGGGACTGAGGTTTGCCCTTGGATCCAGTGCAGGCCCAGCCTGGAGGCCTTGGTTTAACCTGGGGGTTCAGCTCTCACATCAAGCATACCTGACTGTTCTCCCCGTCATTGAACAAAGGAGTCAGGTTTTGTTCTCTGGGGGCTGAGGCCACGTGCCCCACTAGATATGAGGGTTCAAGAGGCACATTTCCCTGTGGAGAGCACAAGGATAAGGAGTGATTCTGCTGCTGAGGTCAAGTTAGCCATTTAAAAAGATACGAACAACAAAAGCATGTAAGAGAAAAACCTTTATCTCCAACACCTTTAAATAAATCTGCATTTAACTGCAAAAAAAAGCCTCTAGGCAGTGACTAGGATGCTTCTTTTCTATAGTTAGTGCCAAAATGTTGTATTTTGTGATAGTCTCAGAGGCTCTGGGAAGAAACCAGGAAGTATTTACAGGAGCTCCTTATTAACCCAGGGTCAACACCAGATCATCACTGTCCAGAAGCAAAACCTCTCTCCTGGTTTATTTATGAACTGAAGAAAATGGCACTGTGCAAACGCACAACAGCTTCTTTATGATAAACAGTCTGCTGAACTGGGCAATGGTTCCTCAAGAGGGTGGAGGAGAGAGCTTTTTCTAAAAGCTTTCAAGCACTGAAGTATTCCTCCACTTCACACAACACATGCAGTTACAATTTTATGGCCAATGTAGGTTAGAAGCTCCCTAAATTTGGCAGATCAGTTGGTAATACTGTGCAAGCACAACTGTAGCATCGTTATTACATTAATGCAGACTGAAGACAGCAGATCTTTCAACCTCTCCAAAATTTAATCAATTCCTGTTTTATATTACTCACAAAAGCCACAGGAATCAACAGCTTTCATAAATAAGTTTAGCCAGAATAGAAACCCTGAATTAGGGCCTGATACTAATCATAGTTTGCTGCCTAATTGCTGTAAACATCTCCCCCTTTCACTTGTGTAATCTCATGGCAAGTATTTTTAACTACTTAAACAGCGCTTAACTGTTTTCCCTTTTCAGAAATTTTGATTTTCCTCTTCACCTAATAAATTCAGGGCCACCAGAAGATGTGTTTTAATGGCAGATTTAAAAAGAAAGGGCAGAACTTTAGGCTTCTTCTGATTATCAGGATTTCCCTACTTTTAGGTAAAGGCACTGATGAGTACTCTCAGCCAAAGGCTTTGTTCCTCAAAGATGCTGGGATAAACAGCAATTTAACATTACAGTGACAGAACAAGCATCTGAAATTTGGAGCTCTGAACCACTGGCAAATCTGGAACTGCACCTCCTGCCAAGTTCTCCTCAAGCCTTAGCTCAGCTCTTTCAGCAAAGGGAGCTGCAGCAGCACTTGTGAGAACCTTCCCACATCTGTGGCCCTACACACACCGTGGTGCCACGTCAAACACTCTCCACACCAACCTGGTTAGAGGCACCTGGATCTTCAGATAGCGAGGAAGGCATTTCAAAAGGAGCTGGCCAGGAGGCCCTTCCTGCTTCATCACCCTCACCTGCAACAGGACCCTCCTGGTGCTGCTTGGATGTGGAAGGAACAGGCTGAGCAGCTCCATCTCCATTAATGCTGACAAGGAAACAGTTACAAGTTCAGCTGACGGGATGCAAACAGATCCATTTTTAGAGTTGTTATGTTTGATGCACCCTTGCCAACAAATGACTTGGCTGATGTGTAGTTAATTAAGTCATGCTGTTCATTTTAATTCTTTCGTGTTTCAGTTTTAAAGGAAAATACTTCAATTTCTGTGAAAACATTTCATGTTATACCCTGACCTCACCCCTCAATTCCCTCTGTAAAAGGAGAAAGCAGCAAATAAGACAGACCATAATGGAATTTTAACATTTACTCCAAGCAGTGGTGCAGAATTCAAGTTTCATGCAGACAAAAGGTTACCTGTAATACAAAAATTTAGAAAGTATTGCCTTCTGGTACCAATGTTCTTTACTCTTCTTTTTTCTTTGCCACTTCTGATCAATCAGCCTTTGATAAAATTCTTTCAGCCACGTCCAGTCCCCTGTCTAGGCAACAGAAGAAATATGAAAATCATGTCAAGAAGCATCTTCAGAGTAAACCAAGTGCCTTACAAACTTACAAATACTCATCCACAGGAAGAAACCCAGAAAACAACTTCAGAACTGAAGTCCTGAATTAGTAATTTATTAAAAATAAATACTAATTACTAAGAACATAAGAAAACTTATGTTCTTACTGAAAATTTGACTTAATTAGAAAATCAGATACATAAGAGGCTACACAGAAAGAGATATATAAAAAAACCCCAATCAAATGGCATAGAAATACTGAAGTAATTACACAGAAGTGAGACAGAGAATATTAATCCTACAATACCATAAACACAGGATATCAGATGTAGTTTGTGGGAAAACTGCTGCAGAAGAGAACACCTTTGGTACCTGGAAATTCCCAGGAATTTCCAAACATTTTCTTGCTGGCTGCTCTATTTCTGAAATGATGCATTTTGCCCACGTGCCACAGGTATCAAACACCAAGTGGCTCACCTGAGATGATCTCATGAAGAGTTCCTGGATATCCAGCTCATCCAGCAGGAGTGTCCTCCCAATTCTGTGCACTGCCATGCTCACGTGGGACTTGCTGTAAGGGATCTTCAGGAGTTTTTTGATGTTCTTGCAGAAGGAAAGTGAAAAGAGAGAATATTCAAAATATTGGAAGACAATGCTCAGGAAATTAAGGCCCCACCATGTGTAAGTGACTTGGGGTGACCCCAAGTTTAAACACCAAAGATTCCCCCTCCCCTCATCTTCCCCCAGCCCCTTTNTCCAAGTTTAAACACCATCACTCCAAAGATTCCTCTTCCCTCATCTTCCCCCAGCCCCTTTGGTCAGTCAGGGTCCTGGCTGTCTCTTCCCTGTTTTCCATGCACTCCCACCCCTCTGCCAGCCCAGCTGGATGAGAAGCAGGACAGCCCTTGGTTCTGTGTAAGACCTGCTCAGCAGCAACAAAAATATCTCTGTATTATCAACCTGTGCTCAGGACAATCCCAAAACAGTGCTTTAGCAGCCACTGGGCAGAAAATCCATTCTACCCCAGCACACGTGGGCAAATAAAACCTGACACTGCCAGGGATTTTAAAACCATTCCCCAAGAAAATGTGTTTGCTGAGGGCAGAGAACACAAATGATACAGAGCCCAGGAAACAGTAGAAATAACACACATCAGTAGAAATAATACACACGTGGCTTAAACACATTCTCTGATTGGATCACCATGAACAGGTACCAGCAAAAATGACCAAAACATGCAAGCAGATGATTTGGATTGGAAACCTTTATTTTCACAGCAGGAATATCAATTCTTAGTCAGGTGTCCAAAGCAATCCAGACAGAGATATAAGTCTGAATATAAATCTGACAAATATTAACAGGAGTGTGTTTCCTCTTCTGAGTAGCCTCATCTGAATTCTACAGATATTACCAGCACCAAAAGAGCTGACAAAAATCAGAGGAAAGAAGTTGGAGGGGAGCTCTCTCTTCTAGATAAGAATAGGAAAAAAACATCTGGAGAGTAACAGTTTGTATCAAAATAACTGATTTCAAACACAAGACAACTACCTTGCAAGACAGATGTGCTGCATTCACTAAACTGTATACTTTAGCTGCAGGTTATTTACAGAACACCAGAGGAAATAGGATTTTCTCTCTACATTTCTTATTCAGTGATCACAAATCCCTTACTTGGTGATCTGTGATTCATTAAGGGATCTTTCCTTTTCCCCAAGGGCCACAAAGATGCCAGAAGCCATCCCAGGATCTTAAAATAAAAGTTTACACAACGTAAGAATCTGAATGAGAGAATCTGTGTCCATACCTCTGAATCAGACACGACATCCACATCATTTCCAACTGAGTCAATGAAGTCATAGGCCATCCCAAAGCTATTTAAAAAAATATTACAAGTTAAGACAGTTCCAGTGTGACATTGCAGACCTGGCTTTTGTATCTATTAAATCTTTAAAAGGTTTCATAAAAAAAAAATAACCCATATATTTTTCAAATATATCTTTGAAAGTGCTCAGATCTAATTCCAGGACATTCTAAAACACTTGCAAGTTTAGCTGAAATCAAGAAAAATCAGAGAAAACCAAGGATTCTTTTTAACACTGAAAATAAGAAGAGTTCTTCAAGGAGTTTCTCTTTAAGGCATTAAGCATAATAAAGACTTTAATTTTAGCAGCTGTAATTGAATTTTACCTCTTATTCACGTTTTCCAGAACTGCCCTACATGTTGTAACAGACACACTGGCTCTTCCTCCACCCTCGTTAAGGAAATTACAAGGTACTTAAATTGAAATATTTCAATGTACAGATCATTGTTCTTTAAAACAAACCCAGATACTACTAAAATCCAAAACATAAATGATGTGCAAGGTACATTCTCATTATCAGCCTTTTAATACTGGCACTAGAGGAAGAGATTGAACTGCCAGCCTCTATTTGTCAAACACAGAATCTAAAATAAACGTGAAAAATTCATAAAGCCCTGGAAAACATGTTACTCTGCTCTGAAAAGTACAGCTCCTAAAAGAGATGATGAGGATGTAAACACAGACCTCGAACAAACTGTTAAATTTCACCGACTGCCTGACTTGGTGTGAACTTGTTTGTTCAGCACAGGATTTGAGCCTCCTGTTTATGAGCACACTGAACTGAACTTATTCAACAGTTCAGCAAACATCCACACTGAAAGCTAACACTGCTTCTCGGGGGTGTGTGCCCCTCATTTCACCCACAGTGTGACAGAAACACGAAATTTCATTTGCCATCACTCAGGTGCAGTTTCTAAAGATCCAGAAGAGCCACAAATGGGTTTGCAAGGGGAACCACACGTTCCATTTTCACCTGTTATCAAAGGCAGAAGGGCTGGCTGAACCAGTCCAGTGTGATCTGGGCCAACCAGGGAAGAACAAAAAGTCATTTTGACTGTCTGAGGTGTCAACACGCACGTGAGCAAAGTAATAATCAACATCAGCAATCATCTACAAAGGAGACAAGATCAGAGCAGGGGGGCAACAACTCCAGATGAAAAAGTGGAGAATGATTAAAACAAAGCAATACGTAGGTGCTATGGTAACACCTGTACTTTCTACTTGAAATGACACAGGATCCAAGTTCACAATCAGAATTATTCTTTAAGAATAAAAAAAAAATAGGTGAAAACAACCAGGTGCTGCTGTTATTTACCTTGAGAAGGGTTTACTTTTTTTGCTGTTGCCCAGAATGCTCGTCCCTGCTGGTCCCAGCTTGGCACTCTCCCGTAACCAGTTGGCAGGTGGCAGCTTCAGGTCTGTTTTCTCCTGCAGACGGGCAAAGGCTGCCTGAGGAGGGGCTGAGGAGTATTTCACCACAGCACTGCTCTTCACCTCATTGCCTCCGAGGAACAGCACGGAGCCCTGGTTTCCAGAGAGAAATCAGCCTTCTGTTTAAGTGTTGGCAATTAGAACTATCAGGCTTGCTCTGTGAGAAGTTATTGTTAATGCTAAGTGAGCAAAATGCAGTCCTATACTCGCTTACCTTCCCCCAGCACACAGTTTTCCAGTTATCCCAATTCCAACTCAAGCATAAGCTTCACTTTAGGAATTATCACAGAATCATTTAGGCTGGAAAAGACCTCCAAGATTATCAAGTCCAATCTGATGGATCACCACACGGTCACTCAGACCAGAGCACTGAGCAACACATCCAGTCATTCTTTGGACACCTCCAGGGATGGGGACTCCACCACTGCTCTGGGCAGCTGGGCCAGGGTTGGAAAAACCTTTCCATGAAGGAATGAATTCTTCCTGGTGTCCACCCTGAGCCTCCCCTGGCCCAGCCTGAGGCCGTTCCCTCTCCTCCTGTCCCTGTTCCCTGGGAGCAGAGCCCGACCCCCCCGGCTGTCCCCTCCTGGCAGGGACTTGTGCAGAGCCACCAGGTCCCCCCTGAGCCTCCTTTTCTCCAGGCTCAGCCCCTTTCCCAGCTCCCTCAGGAATCCTCCAGCCCCACTCCCTTCCCTGCACACATTCCAACCCCTCCGTGTCGTTCTCCACACAACAGCTCCAGAACCAATCCCAGAAATTAAAGCTGGACCTCAGCAGTGCCCAGCACAGGGGGACAAGCACAGTCCTGGTTCTGTGGCCACACTGCGGCTGATCCCAGCAGGTGACAGTGGCTTTCTTGCCCACCTGGGCACACTGAGCCATGAGAATCAAGTGCCACCAAGGTCAGCTGCCCACACAATGTAAAACCAGAAAGGCTAAAACGAACACACACGACTCCCACTGAAGTTTGTGAAAGTAGGTGCTCATTAACACCAAGTGTTCACTAACACCAACGTTACCATCAACATTAAACCTAAACACGCTTCTGCCTTAACAAATAATAATAAATAAGCCTCGTGTCCGCCTATTTCTTTCCAAACACAGCAAAACACGCAGCTGTCACCCGTGGGCGAGGAGCTTTGAACTAACACATGTCGAGGGAAAAACAGCTCCACAGGACACCACTTACGTAAATGCGATGTGTTTAGGCATAACAACAACCAACACTGCTCGCAATTAACGCTTAATCATAATTAGCGTGTTCCCTACCGCACTCCGGCCCTGACAAACTGGAAAGAGGATCAAAAACACCGCTTCAATGAAAACACCACTGGGGCTGCGTCGGCAGCCACGGCTCGACCCCAGCTCAGCCCCGCTACCTCAACTACCACGGCCCCCCCTCAGCGCCGCTCACCTGCTTGGGCTCCTCGGCGTCTCCCCTCAGCGGGGCAGCGGCGCCCGCGGCGCAGGGCTCCTCCATGGCCCGGGAATGGCCAGGGAATGGAGCGGGAATGGCCCGGGAATGGAGCGGGAATGGAGCGGGAACAGAACCGGGAACAGAACCGGGAAGGGCGGCGGGAGCGGAGCCGCTTCCCGGGGGCGGCCGGCCGGGAACCGCCACCTCTCGCGAGACTTGTCGAGAAGGCGCGGGAAGGGCGGGCTCCGAGGGCGGCGCCGTGAGGGGCGGGAGGCGGCGGCTCCGTGAGGGGCGGGCGTGGCGCTCCCGGCGGGATCTCAGAGAGTCTTTGAGGGTGGCAAAACACGCGTCCGATCTGTGACCGATCCCTGCCCCAAAGCATGGAGTGTCACGTCCAGTCAGTCGTTCCTCAAACACATCCAGGGATGGGACTCCACTGCCTCCCCGGGCAGCCCCTTCCAATTTTTGGCCACCCTTTCCGTGAATAAATTTTCCCTAATCTCTAATCTAGGCCTCCCCTGGCACAGTTTGAGACCATTCATGGCTGAGCCAGAAGGTCCCCCGGAGCCTCCTTTTCTCCGGGCTTGTTTGGTTTTCCTGGATAACTGGGACCTTAATGAAACAAGTGAAAACTTGGTGATGGGGTACCTCAAATTGCAACATCCTGCTTGTACACTGAGTTCAACAAAAGCTAAGATGTGTAAGCAAGTAAGCAAGTAATTACAGTAAGCAAGTAATTCCAAAATAGTGCCCATGGGATTTTTAATATCTATTATTTTCCTTGTAGATTGTGTTCCTCATTCTTTAAACCACAAGAGGCACTACACTTGATGACTGGTCAGGGAGTACAAGACTGCCTCTTAAATTACGTGTAAATCTATCTACAGCCACATACGTCTTTTAATATACACACACACACACATATATATAGATCATGGAATCACAGAATGGTTTGGGCTGGAAGGGATTTTAAATCTCATCCAGTGCCCCTCCTGCCGTGGGCAGGGACACCTTCCCCTGTCCCAGGCTGCTCCAAGCCCCAATGTCCAACCTGGCCTTGGGCACTGCCAGGGATCCAGGGGCAGCCACAGCTTCTCTGGGCACCCTGGGCCAGGGCCTGCCCACCCTCCCAGGGAACAATATCTTCCTAAAATCCCATCTAAACCCAGTCTCTGTCAGTTTGAAGCCAAAAAGGACAAGGACACAGGTGTCATCTTCTTTACAGTCTGTGAAGGCCAAGGAGGCAAAGACTTGGTTTGTGCTACACTTGGCCCCGTGTGCTGCAGTTAAATGGTTGGGATGTTTCCAGACCAGCACTCAAACTCAAGAGCAAAAAAATCCTTAAGATGCAGCCAGGTTCTCTGTAAATATTGGGTATGTGTTCAGTTAAGATGTGTATATGTGGAAACCCATTTTCAAAAGAGCAGGAAGTTACATCTTAAAAACTCTCTAACACCCTTTGGGTTTTCCTCAAAACCAGCTCTCCTTTCCCCAGCGCGTTCCCATTCAGGCTTGTAAAGTGTCACTGAAGTGATTGTGCAGAACCGATCTGGTTTTTTTAACATTCAATGCTCTGACGAGCTGTCGTTTCCCTCTCCCCGCGCCCCAGCACAGCAGCAGGAGCAGCGTTGCCCGGCGTCGCCGTGGGTTGTGTGTGGATCTCCCCGGAGCGCCGGGGCGGCTCTGAGGTCACAGCGGGACGGTTCCACACAACGCCCGCGGTGCCAGCAGGTCTCCAGGGAGCCGCGGTGGCCGTGGCACAGCGTCCCGGGCCGGCAGTGACATCGAGCCATGGCTGACAACGGGGGTAGGAAGCCCAGCATTCAGCACGGCGCCGACTGGGTAAGGGCCGAGCAGGCCCCCACAGGGCTTCTTTATCCTTCAGCTCTCAAAAAAAGCACCGTGGTAAGGGGTGACTTTGTCCTTTAGTCGGAAGTGAGTCTTCCCATTCCTGAGGTTTATGAGGAAAGCTTGTCCTACGTATACAGAGGAAGTGTGCAAAAGTTCTGGCTTGCTAACTAACCCTGGCTGGATTTTTTTTCCCCGGTTTTCCAGCAATGCTGGAGGTGTCTTATTTGATAGTTAGCCCTGGTTGATTTTCCTTCTTTTCCTGGAGAACTCCAGCCAAGGTTTGCCTCAGTTCTCGTCTCCAGGAGAACACTGTGATCCCATCAGAAACGCTGGGCTGGGACATCTTGGCATCCCAGAGCACTGTGACACGCCTGGCACAGGCTGTTCCTCACTCTCTGAACTTTTTGATGGGATGTTTGGTTGAGCTGTTCCCAAAATTTTGTGCTTTCAAGCCTGTACAACAGCAGAGGAGTAGCACGGGTGTGTGGGTGTGTGTGGGGGGGGGTGGTGTGTGTGGATGTCGTTGTTTTCCGTGGTGGTTACTGCTGCATAAAAAGTTTTCAGAAAGTTCCTGGACATTCTTGTCTTGAAGATTCCTAAAACTCTTGTCTGGTTGTTTTATCTGTGTTCGAACTTCTTTATAGTAGAGATTTGTGTTTTGTGTGTGTGTGTGGGAGACTCCTGATTTTTCCAGACGCCGCTAGGTGCTGCTGCAATCCAAGGAAAGAAAAACAAACGGGCAAATACTATTTCGCCCACATTTCTGATCAGGTTTATATGCGAGGTTGTTTTGTTTGTTTGTTTGTTTGTTTGTTTGTTTGTTTGTTTGTTTGTTTCAGTTGGCTTTTATTTCAAAGTATGATCTCAAAATAATCTTCATTATTTTCTAGTTTGTTCACGAAGGGGAGCAGGGCGAGCTGGAATCAACAACAAGCGCTTCCCTAAGACACGTCCTGGACACGGCAGCCGCTCTGGGCACGGAATACAGGCAGCCGCTGGAATACAAAGCTCGGGTGGAGGTGAGTTCCTGCGGCAGCGCAGCCCAATTTCGGAGCTCTTTTGCAAGTTGTCACTCGCTAAGTTGTGAGTAAGAACAGCGCTCAGGGTCGTTAAGCGGAGCAGTCACAGCGGGCTGGCAGACTTTGTGCCTCAGGGGATGGAGTGATTGCTGCCTGCGCTGCGGAAGAAACATATTTCCCCGTTACTCACTTAGAATTTTAGTTGCTCAAAGTCCCGCTGTATTGTTGCTGATTTTCTCTTTTATAATCGAGACGCTGAATACATTACGATCAATCTGAGCCCGCAGCCCTGTGTGTAAAGCCCTGTAAGAAGGTTTAATGGAAATTTGATCAGCTGTTTGGCAGTGAAGGTCGGAAATTCACATAATTCACACAAAGGAGTGTTCTTTTTGATCGTTAAAAAGTTCGAAGCTTCTCATTTCAAACGTTTTTTAAGGCTTGCTTAAAAATGAGATTTGTAAAAAAATTAAGGGTGAAAAGAAATTCAGTGTTTTCTAAAATCCCAAGAATTTAAAATGTTGCAGTGTTGTAAGCACCTTTTCATGATCTTATTTTATCATCACACTGAGCTTTACTTTACCCACCCACTTTGTCCACAGAACATTTTCTATTTTCGTTTTCTATAAGCACAGCAATTACAGTGGGTTCACTTCACAGGTTTTGCTATCATGAAGGGCAGAAATGGGCTTGGAAGGAATATTTTAAAGGAAAGCTTGGGACTACAGAAAAGGAGGATATAGTGTAACCTGAGTATACACTGTGTTAATATTATTCCACTTTTCTGGGGCACATCTGGCCTTAGCCACAGCCTGAAAAGGAGAACCAGGGTGGAGGGACCTTTTAGCAACAGCATTGTGACTTCACCTGGTGTTTCATGCCTTGTATTTAGCAACCCTCTACTTCTAAAGAGAATTGGGGAAAATCTTTTCTGTCAGAAATTGAGAATTAATCTGAGATCAGTGGTGAGAGCACAGAGATGCACTAAAGGTTAAAATGGGACAATCGGAGGCAGTTTGTTTAGGCACTGGTAATAAACACTATTCCTGAAACACTGAGATTAACATTTAAGTGCAGTAGGATGTTTTAGTAAATTTACAGACTCGGGAGATGCTTATTTTTAAACACCTGTGTGAGAATGTATTTGTTGAATTTACTTATCCACTGAACTACGGTCTGGGTGAATCAGTATGAGACAAGTGAACTTGTGAATACACCTAAAAAAGGAAGAGAACCTGCCTAGTAAACCAAATATCCTGGGATCTGACCATGCAGCTGACCCCACGCAGGCACATTTTGTGTCCTGTGAATCTTCTTGCTGGGTCAGGCCTTCAGTTACACTGATTTTTAGAGCTCATTCAGGTTCCCTACTTTTGAAACACCTCCTTTAGACTGAGTTACATTAAAACTTGCTCTTTTTTAGTGGAATATTGCACTGATATATAACAAACTTTTAAAAAGTCAGATGTGTTCATTGTTTCTAAAGTAGCTCTTTTTGCAGTTGTCCTTTTTTGCTTCTGAAACTCGGGTTTCATTTAGAGACTGGATGAATATCATTTTAAAGAATGAGATTATAAATCAGTTAAGCAATTAATACCTCTTCCACTTCCCCTGCAACAAGCAGTGTCCATGACATTCAGTTCATAAATCACAGGCTAATTCAGTTTTGAGGTCCCTTTTGTAGTTTATTTTAATTAGCTTTAGGCCTACTACTAAATCAAGCAAGGCAATCCTGATATATATCTAGCATTTTCCTTCTTTGCAGACAGAATGTATCATTTCTCATTTGAAAATTCACACTTTTATATTAACCATGTATATATTCAGCAAATCCTCCTGATCACTTTATTTCAAAAAAATTGAAAGTCCACATTAGCCCTATAAAATCACATGCAGGTGAATATTTAACATAGAAATATGACTATGCTAGAACAAAGACAGCTGAAATCTTACAATATAAGAATGAAGACTAATGGACTCAAGACAGAGTTGATGAAAATTAATTTTTTTTTTTTGCTATAATTTGTTTTCTTTCAGAAAGCAGGAAACAACCATTTCCCGTTCTCTTCTCATGACAACAGACATGAAATATGCAACGCAGTCGAGTATTTTGACTTGGTGAGTTACCCAGCACTGAGACAAATCAAACAACATCACATCTATTGGTCTGCCAGAGATTAAACGGAGCATCTTTTCTGTGCCCTGCAGAAAAAGAAAAAGAGATGCTAAAACTTGTGAGAAGAGAAAAATGTAAATAGCAAAGAAAAAGACACTTTTTATTGGTGTTGTTCATAGACATTTCTGGGACTGTCACACAGTTGTTGAGAATGGCACGATTCAAAGGGAAGAAGAAAGGCATGATTTGGGTCTCTGACAGGCATTTTCTGATATTCCTGTTTTGGTTTTGTACCCAGTTAAATGTCCTGTTAGTCTACTCTAGGTGATTTGCCTTGCAATGAATTTTTGTAGAGATCTCAGCCACTTCTAATTTGCAGTCCCAAATATTTTATTCAGACTCATCTTTAGCATAAATTTAAACAAAACCCATGGGATACCCACAATATATCTCAAGAATGCATTCTTTTCCAACTCTTCACAATACACCTGCTTAAATGTGTGCTGCAGAAGCCACAACTTTGACTAGAACTTAAATTGTTTTGGGCTTTTTTGTGTGGAGAACACTTTCACGTTCTTCCATTCCCCTTAGATTGTTGATCTTATTCCAGGCAGCAAAAGAAATAGTGCAGTTCACAGGATAATGAGTAAAGGAGGAAGCAGTGAATTGTGATAAAGGAGTTTGTCTGACTTTGGGCTCTGTCCAGCCTAGACTTTTTGGAATTGATTATTCCCTGAGTAACCTCGATTTCTGTGCACTTTGGGCAGTGTCTTATAGTTTTAGAGATACTGATCAACCATAATTCCAGCTAAATTTCCTGCAAGCTGTGGAGTGTGAAAATCGGGTTCTGTCTCTCCAAGTTTGGACACACAAGGGATGGCATTGAAGATTCAGATTTCATGGTCTGTTTCAGTTTCTTTATTGCAGTCCAAACCTGGAATTATTAACCTATTTCTTTGGGTGCCTCTGAAGAATAATTTAGCAGAGTGTAGCTAAATAGCCTTGAGTAGATGGTGAAATGCAAAGTAAAAGTGGTTTATTAGCACTGAGAGGTGGAAGGTCAGCAGATTTCCCATTATAAATGCAACCAAAAATGTTCATACAGGCAAGTCTGGCAATATTATTTTTAACTTGCTAAAGATCAACCGTGAGTTCTTGCAATCACTGTGGTAACAGCTTCGTTCACTTCCCAGTGGGGTAGTGACTGCTACAAGATTCATCTGTGAAGCTGTGACTGGAAGTCATATGTTTGCATGAAATTTTCTATCCTTTTTTTTTTTGTTTTTTTCCTAGGGCATGGGCGTGAGGAAGTTGGATCCGGAGAGGCGGAAACAGAACTCCCACAACTTCCTCGAGTGGGCCAGTGCACCAGGCGAGGGCGGCAACGACGGCTTGCTAACCATTTACCAGACCTCGTTTGTGGCAGATCAGACCCCTGCGGGGAATGAGGGCTGCTGTGCCCGGCGCTATCCCAAACACCACACCCAGAGACAGTGCACCCCCCAGAAAGAGTGCACCGCCCATAAACAGTGCACCGCCCAGAGAGAGTGCTGCCGCGACAAACCTGCTCCTGACGACGACAAAGCCCTGCAGCTGTACAAGCCGTGTTAAATCAGCAGAACACCTCTGACCGACAGCTCCGAACAATGCTGAAGGAATAAACATTTGTGTAAAGTGCACGTGGCCGTGCGGCTGAGAGTTCATTGTGATTGGTACCATTCATTTGTTGCGTTCATTGTAACAACCTTACATTGCTCTGAAAACATACATCGCTATAAAGCCTTTAAAGAAGAGGAGCCATATAAGGGAAAACAGGATTGTGCGTATTTTTTAGCCATACCCCTGCTAGGAGAACAGGGATAGGGATTGTGCTTGTGTTACCTGATACTGGTTGACCCTCATCTTGATACAAAAGCTCCTTCAGCTTCTGGATCAGTGGCAGGGCTGTACCTCAGGCAGCTGACAGCGCCTGTACTGACACAGGAGCATAATGGAACTGGATCCCCGAGGGATTTCCACAGCAGGGAGCCAAACCCTGTGTGTTCAGGTAAGAGAGAAACATTCCTGAAAGGTTTTGTGGCTGAGAAAGCAGGTGACCAGCCACTAGAGAAAGCAGATAAAAAAGCTGTGTGTGTCCTGTTTGGTTATAGCACAGCAGTTGCAGAAATGGAAAAAGGAAAGAGTGTTGTGAACAACATTTGTGCACTCACAAATTTGATTCATGACTGTAAGGGGGAAAAAAACTCTAGCTGAAGTGGAAGGCTGCATAGAGGTTTGAGTTTGGGGTGGACTGGATCTTAAAAGGACTCATGATTTTATAGTTACGTGTCCACAAGGGAGATAATTCAAACCCAATCCTCCAAGCACTCTGTCCAAGAATATTCACTGATGTGGCATATGAGTATGCAGTAGAGTAGTAGAGCTTTTTCTACTGCCTACTGCTCTACTGCAGTAGGCAGTAGAGTCAGACCTCCAGATGTGTTTTCCTCTTCTGGATCACTTCAATTAATATCAATAAAATAATAAGCTAAACTGTGTGTCTTAAAATATCCTATAAATAAGCCTGTTGCTTTGCAAAATAATGTTGACTAAAAAAAAAATTATAAATTTATGAGATGATTTCCTTTATTTACAAGATAAATGGAAAAATAAACCCTTGACCCCTAGAATTCCCTGCATTGTAAGAGCTGCCTTGAACATGAGCTCAGTTAAGAAATGACATTTCTGCCTTTCAGTGAACAGATACATTTTTTGGTGTCAACATTGGCTGATGGCCTTTTTGTGTGCCATCAAAATAGATGGGATTAGATTCCCCAAAAGTGTAGCGTATTTATTAGCACATGTTGAAATAATAAACCCATTTTTTAAATGGAGTTCCCCCTGTTAGAGTTCTTGGGGTGCTGCACACAATACATCAAAATCCAAAACATCCATGGACAATGTAAAACCAAATAAAAAGCCAAGTAACACAGTGCTATTAAAAAGAATTGCTTTTTCTCAAAGTAGACATTTGCCTGACAGCTCCAGAGTCAGAATTTCCAGAGCTTTAGCCAACAGTTTCATCCCCAAACTCACTGAGAGCTGAAGTGTGTGCCAATCACGTGGTGAATGAAGTGCCCCACGCTGTTTGGCAAACTGCAAAGGGCAATCTTGGAGCTCCATCAGAAGGAAGGAGCACATTCTTGCTCCATTAGTAATGTTTATCTGTGGTTTAGCATTACAACTGGATGTGGTGAAATAAATTGCTGTAGTTTGTTATGCCTTAAGACATCAATAGAAACACTCCAGATTTCTTCACCCCCCTCTTAATACATATTTTCAACTATATTGTAATAAAGATTGCAGAAGAGAAACTGAAGAGATAATGAAACCCTTATAAACTGAAATACCCTATGCTGGGTTGAAGAAAACAGGTGATTCCCACATAACTCATGCTCTGCCAGTGTTTCTTGGGTAAATAACAAGAGACAAAATACACTGAATTTGGAAATGACTAATGAATTCCTCAGATAAATTTGTGTACTTTGGATAGAAACCATCACTTTGTTTACTCTTGTGATGAAAATGTCTCTGTGAGGAAGCTCCTATTGAGTTAAAACACTTTTGGACATGCATTTTATTTGTTTGTTTGTTTGGGAATGGAAGAGATTGAAATAAGGTTGGTAACTCCCCTAAAATCTTCTGGTCGTTGCAGGAAAGTGCTCCTGGCTGGGAGTTCACCGGGATCAGGTGGGTGTAGGTAGGCCCAGCAGAATGAGCATGCTGTGGGTTAAATCAGCCAAATACTGTTCTAAGTGCTGCTGATAAGGATGGACTTATTTTGTGCATTATTAACAAAAAAAATAAAACCCAAACATGCTCTTTATAGAAAGAACAGCCTTCCTCCTCTAATCCTTCCCAAGGAATATTGTTGCCCTCTGTTTTTTCTCCTGAGCCTGCATCAGTGTGAGGACTGCCTATACAGCATTTTTAGGAAATCTTTTTTGTGTTAATTTAAAAGTGTTTTCAATGTGTTAAGCCAAAATTCACAGAACTCAAACAAAACCAATTTTAAAAAGTTACCCAGAGGGCTGAACCAGCTCCCCAGGGAATGGGCACAGCCCCAAGGCTGCCACAGCCCCAGGAGGGTTTGGACAGGGCTCTCAGGGACAGGGTGGGATTGTTGGGGTGTCTGTGCAGGGCCAGGAGCTGCACTGATGGTCCTGTGGGACCCTTCCAGCTCAGGATAGTCTGTGATTCCGTGATTAATAGATCAGAGCTGCAGAGTAACAACTTTGCCCCTGAAGTTTCCGTGCCCTGGCTGAAGCCAGCTTGGTTCTCAGGTGGAGCTGTGCTGGGTGACAGTTTTGTGCCTGCAGTGTAATGTTCACTTCTTTTAATTGTGTTTGGTTTTGGTTTTTTTTCCCTTCTTTCTGTCCTGCTGGCTGATAACAAGATGTGAGGACGTGATCTCACTCAAAGCTGCTGTTGCTCAGCCCGTGGTGCCCCTGGTAAGCTGGATGTGACCTTTTAGAGCTGTGTCATTTGTGAGGTGGTGTGACCAATGAAATGTCCTTTATAGTCTAATATTAGAGACCCAGGTGTTCTGTGACAGCAGATTGGCTTTGGTGCAATAGGAGGCAAAATGGAAATTTTGGTTTTTTGTTTACTTGGTGTTTGAAGACTTGAAGAAGTCCTTAAAGCTGGGACTGGGGGGAGCACTGGGAGGGGGAGTTCTGCTGCTGCTGGAGCTGGTAATTCAGTGGGGATGCAGCAGTTTGACTTCCAAGTCATCTGCTGTTAATGTAATCACTGTGTTCATAATCTAATCACTCCATGTCGCTGAAATGTTGCTCCTTAGCTGGTACTCTCAAGGTCAGAGTGGAGTAGTAGCTTGATGTGGCTGTGGCACTGGGGATGAGTCCATTTCCCTCCCTGTGCTGTGCAGTTACACAGTGACAATTCTGTCCCAGCTCTGTCTAAACCCAAAGTTGATGCTCATTTATTTACAGTGATACATCATGTGTGGATGATATTAAGCTTTTTAAAATACCCTTTTACTGGTTTAATATTTCCCTAACTGAGGAAAACATTGATATAACTGTGGTGGTGCTGATGTTGAACCAAGAGTACAGGTGTATCTAATGGAAATGTTTATGTTGATACACTGACCACGCTGGTTGGCAAGAAATAAAACTTCTGAAATTAAGTAGAAGCTTCTTAGGCATCTCTGTCTTCAAGCCACAGTACACAGACTTTATTATTATTATTATTATCATCACTATTATTATTATTGCCATTATTAATAATTTTCCTCAAGACTCTCCTGCTGCTGATCTACAGAGCTGCCTTATCCCAAATTTCCTGGTTTATTCCTGCCTCCCCAACAAAGCAATAAAATAACAAGCTGTTAAAACATTACCTGTGGAATATCTGATTAAACTCCATTCAACAGGGAAGCAATCTTAACTGACCTTAAATTGGATGTTTAGCCATGGTGGGTATATGTGAACCTGTAAAACACCCAATTTATGATTTGGACAGGCAGCTGCTTTTATGAAAAGCATGTTACTACCTCTTGTCTGGTCAAGCTTGTTATTCTTCAGTATATTCACCTAAAAATGAAGTATTTCAAATTGTCATTTTTGAAATGTGGTACAGGAAAAAATGTGGTTTGAAACAGGTAAGTTTAATTCAAACAGAAGGAAAGAAGTGCTTGGAGGAGACCTCTGGGACTGCAAGGACTGGAACTCAGGAATTCTGCCCTCATGGTCACAGGTGAGTGCCCAGCCCCTGGATCAGGGTAAAACCCTGTGCTTTCTCACAAAGCCAGTGTTTAACTGTTGCAAACAAAATGCAGCAGCTCTGGCAGACCAGGTAGAGGGTGGTGGTTTTCCATGTTGCCTGAACCAGTTCAGAAAATCAGAAGAATCTTAGGAATACCTTTTCTTTTAATTCCTTGCTGTGGGACATGTAGAAATGGTGCTCATAGAGCACAACTCTAACAGCAATGAGTATGTATGTGATACTTTTCAATATTCTATGGAATGAGAGGCACATATTGTAACTCAAACAAAGCTATGAAAATAGATGTAAAATGAAGGTCTCCTGTCCCTCTCTCACCCCACCACCCCCCAAAAGGAAGGTTTTGTTTAGACTGCCCAGTACATTCCAACCCCTACAAATGGCAACGTTCATGTGCAAACAGAGCAGCACAAGTGTCAAGTCCTGTGCCCAGATGTAAACTGTTGTGGGCTTGGGCTCTATGGTATTAACCAGACCCTCGTGCCTCAAATGGCACTGCAGGCCTGCATTAATGACCCTGAGTGACAAACCTCCTCATCTTACTGCTTCATTAGTCAGTGGCCTGGTGGCACTGTGGCAGGGCTCTTTTTCAAGCTGTGTGTCCCCTCACAGGGTAATCAGATGCTGTATGGCTCTGTCTGCTTATGGGAAAGCCAAACCCAATAAATAAAGTTTAATTTCCTGATTCCCCTGGGATATAGTGATTCTTTTTAACAGTGCTCCTTCAGCTGAGTTGAAATTAAAACCCAGCATGATCAAAATATTGCAGAATATTTCATGGACCGAGCTAAGCACCAGGTTTAAAGACTGAAAAAAGAAAAAGGACTGGAGGGGAAGACTTGATGCAGAAGCACAATATTTTCCATCAAAAATGCCTAATCCTATCCTGGCGTTCCTGGTGTTTAACTCTACACTTCCAGCTTTCCATCAATACTGTGAAGATTTTCAGTGCATGTGGGTTATTAATTTTCATTCTGAATTAAACATGGTGTAATTTAGATGAGAATTAACATTTGATCTTCAATTTTGTGCCATGCAATGCAGCTTGGTTCCATAGGAGGGCAGATGTGTTGAACAGCTTGATTTTGATCTGGGTTATGTTAGTGTAAGAGCTGTGGTTGGGAGTTGAATTATCAGGTTTATACTGATATCAGTGAGCTCTCAAATTGTGTCAGAGAAATGCCACAACTTGATTCCAGCATAAATAGAAATATCTTGTGGGGTTTGATGCTTACAGAGTTCAAAGGTTTTTCAATACTCATTTCTTTTATTTTGTCTCAGAGAGCCTATAATCTGGTTACAGTTACTTACTTAATCACTGACAGTATCCAGCAAATTCACAAAATTATCTTTTTGGTTTACTACTTGGAGTTAAACCAACTTTTTTATTTCTCTAGCATCAAGTTTTCAATATGTGCTAATTTATGCTAGAGTTTTCTTTATGCTTCAAGCTAAATTCAGTCTTAAACATACAACAACTTTAGCCTCTGGGTTAAATAATTCCGTACAAAATTTGAAATTGCAAACCATATTTGCCTTTTCAAGTGAGCTGAAAAACAAGTGAAACTCGGTTTTTTGGAAGCAGAAATGTGTGTGTGTGCCCTCATGGCTTAGCTGATCCCTGCTTGCAGAGCACCTGGGAGGGGCCCTGAGACAGCCCTTAGGGAGGGCTGTGCTCAGAGAATAATGGGGATCTCCCCAGTGTGTCCTGCCTCTGTTATCCCTGACCTGAGCACCTCCAGAGGGGGATGGATCCCTGTGAGGCCGCCCTGCAGCCTGGGAATGCTGCGTGGAGCAAAGGCTTTCCCTGGCCAGTGCCATTTCTTCTGAAACTTGAGAAAAGTTCCCAGCAGCTGGAGCTGCAAGAGCAAGGTGGATGTTTCATCTATTTCACGTAACAAAGTCCCTGAAGATGGTAGAAGAAGGGTTATTAACCAGTGAAGACACTGAGAGCACAAATTTCCAAGAGAAATCCAGTCCTTCAGCTGCAGGAATAGTGGTGAGGCAGCCTGACCTTTTCTTGCTGTGCAGCTGACCCCTCCTCTTCCCTCTGAGCTTGCCTGGGTCTCTCTCCAAATACACAGGAGCACCTGGAGAAGGGGTTCAGCCAGATTTCCTGCAGCATGGAGCAGCTCTGAACTGCTGTGGAAGCAAATATTCAGAGTCAGTGGAGGATGATGGGGAAGGGTGGTGTCTGTTGGTGTGCCATTGGTGTTCTCTTGGTGTGCCATTGGTGTTCTCTTGGTGTTCCGTTGATGTTCTCTTGGTGTTCTGTTGGTGTTCTGTTGGTGTTCCATTGGTGTTCTCTTGGTGTTCTGTTGTCCCCAGCCCCCACAGCCCACTGAAGGCAAACAAACCCCACTGTCTTGTAAAAAAAGCTGTCGCAGGGACTCTTAGCAGATGGGTCAGCCTTGTTTGCAGATGTGGACACTTTCGTTCCATATTCTTCTTCTACAACACAGTTTTGGACTATTAAGTTGTCAAAAAACAGTGGGAGCTATAACTTAAGGAGGAAGGTTTTCCTCACCTCCACTCCCTCACTTATTCTCAGGTTGCTCTTATGTTCAGGCTCCAGATTCTGACCTTGCTGCCAAAGTAGATATCAGAGACCAATATGGCAGCTGTCATACAGGCAAAGATCCTGCTGAGATTTGTGAGATAATTCATGTGTCAGAACACAGGCCAGCTGATAATTTTATTTATCTTGATGTGCAGATGTCCGGTTGGATAAATTCAGAATCATTTCAGTCCACTGCCCAGTGGATGGTCTAAATGCTGGTAACTAAGGCAGGAATAGAATCTGTCACAACTCTTGATGTCCTGAGGACATGACACATTGGGAGTCTGTCCTCACGTTTTCCTTGCCCTCTGATAATGAATATCTACGGCTGCTTTGTCTGATGGAAACCTTTCTCCCCCTTTCTGGACTGGAGGCAAACATGCCAACATTGCTTTTCCAGAAATGCAAAAACTTTTCCAGCCAGCTCCAGATTGTTTTTTCTTCCTCACTTCTCCCTAGTCCCCTTGAACTTCCCCAGCAGGATTTTTGCAATCCATTTCTAGAAATATTGCATTCGCTCTGACACAAAACAATATCTTCGGCTGTGATAATAAATTAGGCGCAGTGGGAATTGAAGCTCGTTCTTTTGTCCAAGGTGATATAATGGGAGTCATTCATAATGAAGAAAAAAAAGTAATTGTTATGCAGCATTTTTGTATTAAACATGCCTCCCCAAATTATCCAGAGTATAAAAGAGGATGTTTGGAGAGCTTTGTTACAACCATGCTTGAGCAAAATGCATGTGAATGTGCTCTTATTTGCATAAATAGGATTTCTTAAAATACAAACCATTTGTATTGCACTGAGCTCCCTCAAGCCCTGCTACCTTACAAGACGGATCATAGTTTTATCATTAATCAAAACAAAGCCAAAATCAATAAACATGCATAATCAGGACTCTCTGATTCCAGTATGCAAATACACTACATATTGATGAAATGTTTCTGAATCTAAAATAGTTTTATTCTCTTTTTTTCCCCTCAGAAGTCCCTAAGCCTTTTAATTTTAATATTTTATGCACTGCAATGCAAACAGTATAAGAATGAGTTTGTGTATCAGAGATAACAAGTTAAAAGATAAATGTTGGATGAATCTCCTAATAGTTTTTGCTGGCTCTGCTGACTTTAAAGGCAGTTTATGCTTCCGAAAGGCTGGTAATTACTTGACCTTTAAAGTCCCAAACCTGCCAAAGCAGTTTCTCTGCCGTGCTCCTTCCAGGCGGTACCGGAGCACGGGCAGCCGGGGCCTGGGCCCTGTGCCAAGGCTGTTTGTTAATTAGTGAAAATCATTTGTTCCTTGTGTTTGGGGTGATGGGAGGGTTACCCTGCAGGGGAATGGAAATGGTTTCGGGCAGGACAAGTTTGTGTCCTTGGTGTGTGGCTGAGGTGATGGTCAGCGCCTGCAGCTCCACGGATTGTCACCCCCGTAAGAGCTCAGCTCCCCTCACACACTGGGGATCACGCAGGTGATTCCTGATGCATATTTAGTGCTGCCTCCTGTAGTTATAAATTCCTTATCTCACATGCATACACTGTGGTACAAGGCACAATATCATCTGGTGCATCCAAAGGTAAACATTGCACCACGAGTGTCAGAGATTTCATACATTTCAGAAGCATTGCACTGCCACAGTTAAGAGCCTCTAACGGTGCATGGCTGAAATTAATGCTGCAAATTCCTTTACTCTGAATCACAAATTTCTAACAAGTGAGCTGCTTAATCTTATCAGCATCTACACTTAGTCAGAAGCTGTGCATATCCATAGCAGGTACAAAAGAGATCCAAGAAATGGGCGCATCAACAACCAAAGGATTAAAATAAAACAAAATTCTGTGAAGGCCATAGTTAAAGGAAAAGAAGGATGAAAAAGACCAGCATTAGAATAGCTAGGCTGCAATTAAGTTGAAGAAGTTCCTTGTTTGCTAGTCAAATAATAAGCCATGTCAGAGCTCTAGAATTGGCTATTCCAGCATAATTGCATCTCTTG
Source organism: Sinosuthora webbiana (assembly GCA_013397395.1). Lineage (NCBI taxonomy): Eukaryota > Metazoa > Chordata > Aves > Passeriformes > Sylviidae > Sinosuthora > Sinosuthora webbiana. The sequence goes on from VXBN01005888.1 coordinate 178,967, forward strand.
TGTATCTGTGGGACTCTGCTAACCACAGGCACGGTCCTCTCGTGAGAGTCATCCCCTCCTTGCTGATTTATCAGCCCTGGGAAAAGTTTAAAGGTGTGATGTTTATTTTATATCATCATAAACTAAATGTGGCAGCCATCATAGATTAGGAGGCCCAATTTCAAACTGTGAGAGTCTTTTAGGCTGATTAATTTGCTGGGGGGGGGAGGTTCACAGTGTGTCTATGTGTTTGCCAAGTCATGCTTATTTACATTTGCTCAGTGCTTGCTTCCATAACCATGGAGTGTCTAAAAAAAGAAAGAAATACATTTCCATAGGTAGAAATAGGTGCTCACCTGAAGAGAAATGGTAGATCCTGTGTAACTGCGCTACTTAGAAGCAGCCCCAGCAAAGTCAGAGTGTCATGGGTTTGTAGCATAGATACAGATGAATATGTCGGGTGAGAGATGCAGTGAGCTCCTCAAAGTGAGTCACTGCTTGATTTTCCTTTACTATGCTGGTGGTTCCCAGGAAACTTTGTACTTTCACTTTTCTAATTGATTCTTCAGTGATCTGAACTGAAACTTTTCTTTTAACAATAGGATGGGGCTTTAGTTTTCATGGCAAATGCTTGCACTACGGTACTTGCCAAAGGGAGGAGTGAAGGTTACTGCAGAAATGGGTTGATGACAGGAGGAACTGACATTCCTCAGCATCTCCCTCACTGCTCAATTTTCCAAACCAGCAAAAAGAGTGAGAAACTATTTCTCTTTGTTTCAACCTGTGCTTACACAGCCTGAAACAGAATTCAGCCTGTGGCCTTTTCCTTGCAGATTTTGGTAGTTGCAGTGTATTGCTGCTGGACTGTCACAGTGTTACTGTGGCTGCTTTGTTACTGCACTACATCCATGAGATGTAATGTCAAGTCTTCTACCTGTGCTGCTTGTTGATTTTAGCTGTAACTTGTCCTTTTGGTGTGTCTAAGGCTAGTGAGTAATTGATATGACCTGGTGTATCAAAACAAGTTCGACGTTAAATCATTTTGTACTCAGTTATTTTCAGAAAGGAGAAAGAAAATCCATCAGCCAAAACAGGAGAAAGAAACTGTGAAATCTCTCTGATTTTGGCAAGGATGGTAAAGGAAAATACAAGCGAGGCCGTTTCCTTATTGCTTGTGGAAGGTGTTCAAATAAATAAGAAACTGGACAGAATGCAAGTAGTGATGTGAGGGATAAATATTTTTAAAGCTCTTGGGTTTCTTTGGCTCAACCTTTCTGCAGAAGGGTGGGGTGTTTACATTAACCACCAGCATCCATCTCCAGGAGTGCCAGCCTGGCACCTCAGCTCAATTTTTCATTAGAAAGGAGAGGGAAAAGCTGAGCTGGTGGTTCTGCAGGAGCACTGAAGAGGGTAACAAGCTGGTGTGAAGGACAGCATGATCTTCTCCTCCAGGTGTGAGGGCTGTAAGTTTTAATGTCAGTGTGTACTGGTCCTCCTTGGGTTATTAATCTCTGGCTCCGTGGACTGCCATTTGCATTTAGAGCCTCGCGACATTTTGTGTTTTCAAAATATTTTTCACATGAGACTTGTGAAGTGCATTGAGGAAAACAAATGGACCTCTCTCCACCCACGGGGTGTAATTGAGTGCTTGGCACAGATAGGGCTGGAAGGAAAGGAACCCCCTCGCCTTGATCTCCTTACCCTGCTCTAAAACATTTTCATGACCTTTTTTGGAGAAGTCTGGCAAAAGTAATATCAAACAAGGGACTTTTTCCCCATGTCCTCCTCTGTTTTGTTGCACAGTGTGGTCTGTTTTAAATAAGCTCCACAGTGCAGTCATTTAAGGGAATGAAGATATTTCATAGCACGCTTAGCATTTGCATTTGAATGTAGGCCACCCTGCTGTTTGATTAAACTGGAGTTTAAGAAAACTCCAAGAATCGAGGTTCATGTGCAGTGCAGTACTTCACACTCGGATTGCAAAGGTTGTTGAAGGGAAAAAAAAATGATAATATCCTTGGAAGTACATGACTAATGAGAATATATATAGCACTTCTGAGACAGCTCAAATATATAATTATTGTGAGGATTTCACAGACACATAAATATAATGATCTTCAGCTAAGTAAATTGCTACCTACCAATGAAATAAATATGGTCCCTTCAGAATTTGAAATAATTCAGTGCTGTAGGTGGTGGGAAATGATTCACCTTAGCTGTTATCTCTGGAACAGTAATATAGAAATATATCTGCCAGTACTGTTGCATTTACATTGTTCTTCATATCCTGTGGAGTTTGTCAGAAGATCTGCAGTCCCTGCTGGTTTTCATCCCCTTATTTTGATAAGGCTCCTCACAGCAGGGCTCAGCCATGGGTTGGAGCAGCTAATATTGTTTACCACAGTAGGCATCCCAGCCATAATATTTTTCCAAGAAACACTGATGTGTTTAAAGGTCAGGTTGATACTGATTTGACTGCTAAACATGAATTCATTTTTTCTGGGAGTAAAGGAGTGTACATGCCTTGGGATAAAGGTTAAACTGTTGTTTATGCACTCGATAGGTGGAAAACACAAGGCTTTAATACACAAATCATAATAGCCTGGTCGGTCAGTCAGGGAGATGTGGTGCTTTACATGGAAATGGAAGCTTGGAATCCACAGGCTGTTCTGACTGTTGCTATAGAAAAAAACCTCACTGATAACTTCCAGGCTTGCCTAGAATTTGTAACGAGTTTAAACTCTTTTCTGGGCACAGCAGGCCAGAATCCAGCCAGGTCTTTCGGCAGCACAGATAAAATTGAATTTTGCTACCTCTGCTGAGGTGTCAGGGATTGGATCCTCCTGCTACAGCAAGGGGAGTGGAAGGAAGGTGGGTGGGAGAGAGGGACAGTCCTACACATTTGCATTTGCTGGTTTTGCCATCTTTGGTGGAGTGGGAGTGATGTGGTGGTGTCTGTTTTGGCCAAAGGCAGCTCTTCTCCTCCTCTTTAGCTGCCCCCTGTCCTTCAGGTGCCTCTTCCCATGGCAGTGAGATCATGGTTGGGAGGGCTGGCTTAGCCTCAGACATGTCTAGCAGGCAGCTGAAGTAAACATCTGGGTTTTAAGGAAGCTGTGATGGGTTCTGAGAGCTTTGCCTGGGCTGGCTGGGCTCCCCAGGGAAACAAAGCTCAGCCAGGACGTGCTCAGCTCCTGTTTCCTAGAGGTGACCTCAGAGGGAATCTGAGCACTCGGAGCTGAGCCCAGCTCTGCCTGCAGAGCCCTCTGCTCTCCTGCTGTGGTGTCCCAGGCCAGCTGGGATCCCATAGCTGAGAGGAGCTCAGAGACCCAGGATTTCTGAGCATCCTTATTGGCTTCTGTCTGCCAGGTACTTGTTCTTACTGAAGTACCATTCCTTCCAGTCTCTAGAAGAATTAGGCAGCTCCCAAGAGAGATTTTAACCAAACCCCACGCTCAGTTTTGTGGGAAGCGGTTTTGCTTCCACCAAAGCGTGTTCTTTGCCAACACCCTCCTTTACTTTCTTGCACTGTGTCCATGTCAGTCACCCCCTCCTTTCCCATTCCCCTCCTTTTCCCATTTTCCAGCCTCTCAGAGCCTGAGTCACCTCACTTACCCATCCTGTAAACACCTTTCCTTCCAGCTTTCTTCTTTTCTTTCTGTGTTAAGGAAATCTTTATTGTCAGGTTACAAAGAGGTGGCTGCAGCCATGTGGGATCACATTAGATATTTCCTTAACTACACCTTTTGTTTTTTTGGGGTAGGGCTGTTCCCCAGCCCCATCCAGGGCTGTTCCTGTTGAATTATCTTATAAATGTTTTCTAGATTCTCTGTCATATTTATTTCTACAGATTTTGCCTCTGCAGAGACTCCAGTCCTGGCACGGCAGCTCAGGTCACTCCTTTGATGTGGTTTTCAGTGGGATGTTCTGACACCTTGACCATCTTGGCATTTGCTTTGAGAACAGATGGAGGAAACAGTCCATAATACTCCTGTTGGCCTAAATATGGAGAGACTCCAGTAGTGCCATGAGCAGCTGGCTGACATCAATAGCACAGGATGTGTGTTTGATTAGCTTTGCTCTCACAAGAAAGACCCACTGTATTGTTTTGAAGAATGTGTTCAGTTGTTTTAGCAAAGTTAAAAATCCCCCGTTGCTCCAGAAATAGAACATTCAAGTGAAATGACTCCCATGGCAGGGATGAAAAGCCTTGCAAAATGTTTTGTCTGCAGATCACCCTTAATCCTGAAGCCGTATCAGTTCAGAAAAACTTGGGGATTTCTTTTTTTCCCCTCCATCTCCTGAAGACAGATAAATCTAGAAACCCTGCAGGAGGATTTCTGTCTCAGCAAACAGTGCTTGGCTGCATTTTGGGTTGGTATTTTAGCTCAACATTACAAATACTTGTGTCAAAGATCTTGGCTGGAATCCTGGAATTATTTCAGATGCGATGGTGTGATAATAAGAAAAAAATCCTCGCTGGGCTTTCATGCCTGCCTCTTATTTCTGCCAGGTTGCCATTGCTCTCTTACTGAAGAGGAGAAGCTGTAAAAATTACATTGTATTCCTGAGGTTTCTTACAGGGAGATGGTTTCTGTGGATGGTGTGTAAGAAAATTGCTTTGCTGTTTTTTCAAAGGAGAACGTGGCGCAAACTAAAAAAAGGTTTGATTGAGGAAAATCCAGCACTGGTCTGGGAAGGAGAATTCTCGTTTCCTCTCTGTTTTTTCTTCTTCCACCCCCATTCCTCACACTCAGGATTCCCATGCCTTGTTTTCCAACCTTATTATTAATCATTCCTCTGCATTGATAACTTCTAATTACTTTTGTGGAGAGCCACCTCTTTGACTTCCTGATATATGGTGCTTTATCCCTCAAACGCTGAGCAGGAGCTGCTTGTTAGATTAATTCCAGGTAGGTACTGCTACAGGGGCAAGTCCATATTCCTTTAGCATTTTAATAAGTATTTAAAAATACTATAAAAATAGATATTGTATTTATTATCTCTACTGTACTTGTTTGTGCAAGGAATTCAAGTGAATGTTTACATGTGGCTGATATTTCAGAAACATAATCCTACAGATTTTTCTAGAAATCAGAAAATTGAATTAAAACTCCCAGTGGTTTTTTTGCAAGAATAGCACAAACCAGACCTGTAAGTATGAGATGTTGCCTGAGCAAGTTTAAGGCCTATTTAAATGTAAAAGGAAAACAAACATCTCAGTTTTTTTTTTTAAAAAAAAAGGGGGTTCTTGTTAATAGTAAAAGGCGAGGCTTGTAGACACCTTCAGATTAGAAAAGGCAATTAATATTTATTTCATATCAAAGTAGATTGCTAATTAGGGCTGTGCTCTTCCCATCCCCCAGGGAAATAATCAGGCGAGCGAATCTCATCTGGAAAGTTCATGTATGGCAATGAGGAGCTCATCAAAACCCAGCACAGACCTGGCCGACCTGATGAAATGCTCAGGCTGCCTCACAGACTTTGCTCTCTAATGGGGTTTAAAAGACCTGGTATTAGTGAATTTATTTTCCTGGTGTTCTAAAAGGCCACGATTATATATAGCTCAGTCACTTGTCAGTGTCCTTTCATTAACATGCCTAAAGAATCTTAATTGCTCAATCAGCATCACAGATTTTTGGGCTGCTGGTACAGTTTAAGGGGTTAGCCAAGCCAAACAGAGAAAATGGAAAATCCTGCCCAAATGGATCCAACAGAAAGAACAAACCATGACAGGAAAAAGTCAAGCAAGACTAAGAAGGGAATTTGAAGAGCAAACAGCTGAAGACGGAAAGATAAACAAGAAATTATTTCAAATATACCCAAATCAAGAGTGGCAGGGAATAAGGAACAAAGGCAGGGCTGGGTATTGGTGTGTCAAAAAATGACAGAGCTGAAATAAAACAAAAAATTCAGAAACAACAGATAAGCTAAACTAGATGGAATTCTTTGGACTATTAAACAACACTTCCTTTTTGACAAAATCTTGTCTGGATCCAATGGAAAATTTCAGCTCTTGTCAGCCTTCCCAGCAGCATCATCCTCTGTGTTGAAAATTGAATGGTTGGAGTTTGGATGAAGAGTTCATCTTTCTGTCTTAGTGAAAAAAAAATGAAATTAAAGAAGACTGTGGGGAAAAAATCCTGTTTCCAACCAGATCTAATCTTTACTGTGCTGTGAGATTTTTTTTTTAATTACAGCTAATATGAAAATCATGCCTTTCTGTTCTAGTAGAATTTTTTTGTTATGGTTCACTACTTCAGATAATAAATTTGGATTTTCAAATATCTGTTGTAAGCTGGTAGAACAAGTAAATTGTCAGGAGACAGCTAATTCTTCTTCAGTTTTGTAATTACTTTTTAACCTGAAAAAAACCCCTTGAAACATCAGCACAGTGAGCTTCTAATGTGACAAACAATTCCAGAACAGTCAACTTCTAATGTGACAAATAATATCCTAGGAATTATTATTGCATCTCATTCAATCTTTTAACAGTGAGGATAGAGCATGAACAAAAAGATGTTCAAATTTACAGAGGAAATTTACATTAATTTTACAGTTAACGCTGAAGAGGGGTGGATGAAATAAGGAAACCAGTATATGTTGGTGTTTGGACATCATGAAAGAAATGAAATCAGGTGTCAAAGTTGCATCAAAGCGTATTTGAGAGAATCATTAGAACTCCCCACATGGATACAACACAGATAGTTTCTAAATTCTTTCCAGACCCTCAGGAAAAAAAAATCCAGAAGTTCCTGTAAGAAGATAATGGATAACTTTTCAGATGCACAACTTTCAGGAGTTAAATATAAGACTATTTTCAGAAATGCTTAAAAGGGAACTATTTTGCTGCCTTGTGTTGATTCTGTGCAGAACAGCACCTGAATTGCTTTCCTTGAGTCTGATCAAGCTGTATTAGAAAGGGTTTAGTGGGGATGGAAGAGCTAACACAGATGATTACAGCAATTGGGAAAAACTTCCCCAAAGAATTTAAACAATGAATAATAAACTCAAGCAAAAAGCCTCCAAGATAGTTCAAATAAAACCTGGTAAATTTAGTAAAAGATCTGTGCAATTTTCATTATGTTTTCCTGTCTGGATGCGCATTTAAACTTCTTCAAATTGATTCTTTGATGTTTTGTAGATTGTGATGTGTTTTTGAGGTATTTGTGTGAGGAAAGGTGAACAGCCAGAATTTTTCTGCCCCTTCTTTAAATGCCCTGTTTGCTATTTCAGATTTAACTGAAAGGTAGAGGTTGTCTCCTAGAGGCTTAATGTTATTAAATCAGCAGCAAGATGTCTGACATGGTTTGCCATTATTCCTAAAAAAATAATTAGCCAGTGTAGTGGAGTCAGCCCCAATGGAGTACAGGTATATCTGCTTTATAACCTTTAAGACATGAGCCTTAATTACACCCTGGCAGAGTCACTTTAACACTCCAGTCCATTTTGCTGGATGTTGACATTACTAAATTATCTCATGTTCAAAATGCAAAGTAGCTGATTTTTTCCTAAATGCATTTCTTGGCAACCAAGAGATAAATTGGTCTGGTTCCATTTTTAAGAGGGGCTTTGTCCTTTAATGGTCCTTAAATTAATCCTGGTAATTCCACCTGAGAGGATGGCACTTCTAGAAAGCACAGGACAAAATTGTGCATTGTATTGCCTGCATGCATTTACAAATATTCTGTAGTCTGTTCACACTGAAAAGAGATTTCTACAGTTATTTAAGAAGTGAGATATAAATAGATGGATGTCATTAAGGATCAGCCTTCCTGCCTTTGAATTTAATGGCAGAGCTTTAGATGAACTGAAGGACAGTTTGTCCTAGAAGATTGCAAGTTCATTTTCAACAGAGCTAAAGCCCTTAAATTAGGAGATGGGCACACATTTACAGGTATATAGCATAAGAATTTTTAATACATCTCCTACATTCTTTAGGTCATCTAAATTCTTCGACCGATCTTTTGGAATAAGAGGCTGTTAGTAATTGTTTTATTTAGTGAAGCTATAAGGATCAGTGTTTGGGAATTTACATCCCATTGCCTTTGCTCCTTCTGAATAAGACACATTTCAGGCACAGAATTTCAGTGTTTGTTCTGAGAATTTTTTTATAAAGGTGTTTAGGGGGGCCAGAGCAGAATCCGAGCCTGTCGCACATTTCCGAGGCCTCTCCAGAGTTTTGTTTCCAATCTGTGATCTCGTAGTGCTTTACAAGTACTGCTTTGGAGGGAAGTGGATCCTGTGTTTACCACAAGGGAAAGCACAGCACCAGAACGTGAAGAACCAAATCTGCGAGGTGCCAATGCCGAGAGCTGGGCTGGCTGCTCCCACATCATCCTCTCCAGCCACACTTTCTCCTTCCCTCCCCTGGACACACGGATCCAGCTGAACAGACCCTCTCAAGGCCCTTCTCCATCCTCATTGCCCTCCTCTGGGACACTCTCTAATAGTTTAATATCTTTCTTTATATCGTGGCGCCCGAACTGCCCCAGGACTGGAGCTGAGGCCGCCCCAGTGCGGAGATCTTTGTCCCTGGGGCTCCTGCGGGCCCCTCGGAGCATCGCGTGTGGCTGTGCTCGGTGTCCCCCGGTCGTTGTCAGCGCTTCTCCTTCCCGGCCGGGATCCCGGGAAGAACACTCGGTGTGCACGGAGCCAGGGGCTCTCCGGTAGATGGTGCTGCTGTAAACCTTTGAGGAGCACGCACACCTCAGCCCTCATCCCTCGGGGCACGCAGGGAGGGCAGCTTGTGCCTGTACACGCAGTCTTTGGGCGTGGATGTTCAGCACAAATGTCCCAAAGAGGCTTTTCCGGCTGAAAAAATATCTCCCTGTATTTAGCATAGCATAATGTGTTTTAAACACCCTGATTATAGCTACATATGCCAATTCATAAATAAAACAATGCAAAAAGTTATTCAGCCATGTACCAGCTCCATTATTTAAGATCAGGGAGACATCAGTCTTGGTACCTTCAAAGAAAGAAATTTTTTACTGACTAAAAAACCCAAAATCAGTATTAACTAATAATAAATCTGTAACAGGGTATCAGAAAAAAAAAAAGATAGGAGTCTGCCTGCTCCCTTTGGCTTGGTGCTGCTGTTTGAAAATCAGCATTGTGTGGTATACAAAAAAATAAGTAGAGGACTTGGAGGGTTGTACTTGCAATCCTTTTCTGTAAAAGTAATTACTTACAGTTCTGGATTCTAGGCTAAGACAAACAGGTGAGGTTAACAACAGTAGTTCAAACCCTCTTCCAAATGCTTTTTCCCTGAAAATTCAAATAGCAAATTTCCATCTTGGCCAGACAAGTAATGAGGAAGGAAAGAGCTTTTAAAAGAGCTGAACTTTCGATTCAGTATCTGAACCTTTCTCTGAAAATCTAGGCCAGGCACTGGAGGTGTTAACACCGTCTTTAATCAGCAGGATCCTGTTCCTTCAAGAGGCCTCAGAGAATTTGGATTTGAAACAGGGAAGTATTTATCAGTTCAAAGATTAGTAGCAGATTAAAGTGTGGCCTGTATCAGACTTTTGCAGTTACTGCAGATAAAGTTAGCATGGTATGCCACTTTTAAATGGATACAGCCAAAGTCCCACCATCCCTCTCTTTGAACAAACCTGTCAGGAATGGAGCTGAGCTTCCCGTCTCTCCTGCCATGCCCATTGCAATGAGGGCAATTCAGTGGACAGCAAAAGCCACATCGTTTTCACCTTTTGCCTCCCTGGTTTAAAGTTCTGCATTGGTTCCTTTGGGAATGAGAGATTTTGTATGGAATGACACTAAGACCTGGGAGCAGAGACCTGCCCATCTGGAATAACACACAGAGAGACAGAGCAGAGACTCCAAAGAGAGACTTGTGTGTGTCTTCCTACCTACCTTTGATGGGATCAAGACAATATCATAAAGTAGTTAAGGATGTATTTTGCAACTGAATTAAGTTTAAGTCTGAGATGCTGCCAAAAAGAGGGTCTGGGCTTTCTCCTGGTTCTCAGACTCATGGTCGTGGGGTGTCCCAGAACTGGCAGTGCTTGAGGAATTTTGCAATCCCTCAGATCAGCAAGGTGATGCTGCTGAGAGCACACTCATTGGAGAAGGGAAAGTTTAGTTTAGTTTAGTTTAGGTTCCTGCGTGGACCACTAAAGCTGAATCTGAAGAAGAAGAGGAACAGGGGAAGCACTCAGGGTGGAGATGTCAGGATCGCACCTCCAAGAGTTTACATTGTCTTTAAGTACACCTCAGCTGGTACACCTCAGCTGGCCGCCACACTGTACCATGAATATTAAGTAAAATTTGCTGCCTAACCCAAAAATGGAGTTCCCAAAACTTTCAATTTCCTGACTATGTAGACTTGAAGGTGTCCAGGTTGTAAATGTTCCTGTTCCTTACCTGTGTTTGCCAACTGCCCGAGAATCCTCCTCGGGCTGAGTATCAGCTTTGACAAGACCTGAAGAGCTCCAGGCAGAACCCAGAGCTGACCCCCCAAACTGTCAGAGCTGTAACTGGAGAGGGATTGAAGGACAGCAGAAGGAGGGAAGTGAGCTGAACACTAAAATGCCTTCTGAATAGCTGTGATCAGACAGCTATTGTACTTACACAAGGAAATGTAATGTGTTGCATAAACAGATGTATGTTCCGTCTCCTCCTTTGAATAATGAAATTCAAGTCTCATCTCTCAGGTGAATTGAGTTCTAGATGGATGGGGAAGGAGCTTTATTAGTTTTTCCCGTTGGTCCAGTGAGCAGCAGTAGGAGTCAACCACCAACACATGGAGTGCTCAGTTTGAAGGGGAAAGGGCTGAGTGGGATCTGTCTTGGGTCCAGTGACTGTTTGCTTTGGCATACAGGGGAGGGATGCTCTAAAACAAGTCTGAAACCTATTATATATTGACTTGCAGCATCTCTGGGAAGTTATCAAATCCTATTAATCCTAAAATCAGGTCTGAATGGAATTTATTGAGAGAGAAACTTGTGCATTTGTCTGCTTGTCAAACTATGTGCAATATAGAGCTCAGTCTTTTTATGACCCTCAGTGGCGGTATCATCTGACTAAGAATGTGGTGGGCCCCTGGACAAAGTGACTGCTGTAGGTGAAATCTCTGCTGCTGTGTGGGGGTGTTTTTGCTGCAGATGAGTTCCCCACCTACCAGGCCACTGGACCTCTGGAAATCTCAGGTTTCAGGCAATCCATGTGAGAAGAGAGTGCAAATGGTTTTGGTTAATTCCGCTGAAAGATTATTTGATTCAGACTGGGCCGTGCCTTTTTTAAGACCAAATGTGCTTTGGAAGCATTGCCTCAGAGACTGAGGTTAGGGGGTAGTTGGGTTTATTTCTGTGGGATAGAGATTTTGGAAGGAATGACAGTGTGTGCATAATTACATTGATTTGAGTAAAAACAGACTCTGCTTCTACTTCTGGAAGATAACAAAAAATGGGACTTTTCTCCCATAATCATGATTAAATAACTGCCCTGTGGCTGCTTTTCTGGTGTCAAAATTAACTAAATATATTTTGCATTGCTTTTATTGCAACTGGCAAGTGAGCAAGTCACTAATAGTAGCAGAGCCGTTGTGTAATCAAGGCTAATCCTTACTCATGGTAAGAATCAGAGCCAAAAGCCTATAATCCTACTCTGGGCCACATTCCTTTGCAGTTTTCCTCTTAATATCTCTTGCTTTTTGCTCCTTGAAAACTGTTTTCTGTATTTTTCTGTTAGATTCTTGGCTTAAATTTTGTATTATTTCTTTTGAGGCGTTTCTTTTCATGGGGAATGTGCTCATTGATTTTGCCTCGTGCCCTCTTCACTGCACTGCAGCCTGCCTTGATGTCTCCAAAGACAGTCACAGCAGCGCCGCATTGCACACATTCCAGATTTTTAGATTCCTGCTTTATTTATGAGACTCTCAGATTTTATGTAGTAAAAAAGAGGAAATAAAGTCTTGGTGGCTGTGGAGAAAGGTCTGCCATAAAGGCCTGTAACAGAGAGAAAAACAAAAGACCTTCAAACTCAGTCCTCTGTTTTTGAAGACCTGACTCAGAAGTTTTGAATAACTCCAGCTGAATGTGTTCATGTTTGTTTTGCCCTGGATTGTGGGTAAGAGGGACATGCTGCCCATGCACATGTAGGTGTTTGCAAAGGCTTCTTTGCCACTGTTGAACAAGTTCACTGGAGTCCTGTGCTCTGAGCTGGTTCTGAGAACAGTTGCTGGAGATTAATTATAACTCCAGTACCTGTATATGCCAATTTCCTGATGTAGTGGGTTTGTTGTAATTAATAACTGACAGCTGTTCTTCTGTGGCTTCTTGCACAGAGTTATTTCGTTGGAATAACTTTAGTCAGTTGTTGACCCCGACTTTCATTTACAGCTTTTGGTATCTGTACTGGCATGTCCTGTGGATCCATCCAGTTGCTAACACTAATATCCCAAACTGCAGGAAACTCCCGGGGTATTCCCCAGCTCTGTGCCTGGCTCTGTGGGAAAATTCTGCTCTGAGACCTGTGGGTGATCATCTTACAACCTGGGGCAGGGAGTGAATACTCCCTTTTATCTGGGACTGAATGGGCCCGAGCTCTATCCGAGGTGGGGGAGTCCCCCGCCCTCCCCTGCCTGTGTGCCTGGCCTGTGGCAGGAGATCTCTCCTCAAAGGCAGGCTGCCTCTTTGGGAAACAGGATCCCAGGAAACCGTGGAGAGCAGCCAGCCCAGGTGGATCCCATGGCACTCTGCTGGGAGTGGATACCTGCCGTGGCAGAGATGGGGGTGCTAAAGGGGAGAATTAGCCAGGAAAAGCATTGTCTAAACAGAAGTTGAACATTTTCCACACAATCTTTTTCTTCTTCCTTTGTCTGTCTGTGCATCCCTGAGTGATCCAGGTGACAGGAGAAACCCAATCCTGAATTGGCAGCACATTAACAGCAGCAGGGTCACGTAGCAGGTGAGGCAGGAGGTGACTTCTGAGCCTTGGTGCATCCGATCCCATTCAGCCTCAGATCCCTTCTCCCGTGCCCCCGGAGCAGCCCCCCTCAAGCACACTGAGGAGCCTCTTCCAGCTCCTTCCAGCGGGGAGGGAGATCCCTGGGGAGGGCCCTTTGTGCAGGGGTCACAGTTCCTGCCTCTGGAGGCATTTGCTGTTGTCACTGTTCCATTTGGACTTGGTGTACCTTGTTCTGTGGGAAGGACTCAAGTGCCACTCAGGTTACCCTGTCGCCCTGGAAGTTCCCAGGTGAGCTCTGAGCAAGAACTGATGGATCATGGATCATCGCTCTAGGCAATGCTTCAGCCCTTCTAAAATCACCAAAAATCAATTTATTGATTTCCTCTCCTGCCTTTCTCCTTCCTCCATTTTCCCCATAGACTACTTAGAATTGTTCATTTTCAGGTATTTTTCCTCTCTGAAATTTCACATAATTCTTGCAAATATAATCCTGGGGTCTGAAGAACAGTAAAAGGAATCCCAAATTCCTTTCTAGCCAAAGAAGAACCAGCACAGGAAACAAAGCTGTGTTAAGATCTTTTTTTCTGCCTAAGATAAAAATATGGTTTAAACTGAGGGGAGGTTGCAATGTTATCAATTATGAATTGAATGAGGAATTTTGTAGCTGGACATCTATTGGTCATAAATTCAATCAGAAAGCAAGATTTATGAGCAGTCTGCAATGTACTCATCCTGGTTTAAACTGTATTGAAATGATGTAATTTTGTATTAAATTTAGGTAATGCTGGTGATCAATATCTGTTTCAAGTTTGTTGTTTTTCTTCCAGTTGTTTCAGGTGGAAGTGAAGAGTAGTAAATCATCTATTTATGAAGTCTTGTGCCTGTTAGAGCTTCAGGCACCAAACTCCCCGTTGCATACAGTGCCATACTCATTCCTTCACCTGCAACAATCAACACTTCATTATCACTTTATGATCTGGAAACTTAATTACTACCATTAATTGCTACCACTGCACAAGAATCTCCCACCAATACATGTACTAAACACCATGCTCAGTGTAGAAAATAGGTAGACATTTTCCATGGAGTCTGAGACAGGGATTTGTCTGGTCATTAGAAACGTCCTGGAATGCTGTGTAGTGTTATCTGTCACCTCCTCTGTTCCCAAATAAACTGTGGTAGTGAAGTGTGAAACCAAAACCACTTGATCCTCTGCATCTTGAAGTCACGGGGAATTAAAATGAAAAGCTTTATTGTCGAGCAAAGAATTCTTGTTGCTTGTCATCAGCAGCGATGGATTTCTTCCTTGCTCTTGGAGTTTGGAAATCTCTGCCAGTGCGCAGCCATGAATGAAGAGTTTTTACACAGACCAGTTCTTTTTTTCTTTTTATTGGTAGGAGTTTTGTCTGTTATTAAATGCAAGACTTGAATCTTTGTTTAAAATCATCTTAAATCCAGAGGGGTTTTACAGGACAAGAGGTAGGCAGGGTATTGCAATGGCTCTTACAGACAGGTTGTGGTGTCTCTATCTGAGGAAATGGGTTGGCCTCAGATGTCATTGGGTATCATGATCCTGTTTGTGCCTTGGGTTGAACCACATGACCTCAAAAAGTCCCTCAAAATTCTCTTACTTTGTGATCAAGCAGGAACTGTCCAAAGTTTGCTCTCACATTTATCTTGTATAAACCAAGGCTCATACCACTCTGATGAGATTTATTCCGGGAAGTTTCAAGAGCAGATTAGGAAGCCCTGGAAGAATCCAATGGCAGTTGTCTCTTCTGGCACATTTGTTTTTTGACTCCACAGTCCTAAGAGGCAATAAGAAAAAAAAAAAAATAGAAGACGCAGAACTATAAATAGAGAGGCATCAGAGAAAAGACTCAGTGGATGAGTGTAATGAATGGCAAAAGATGGTTCACAGGGAGGAAATGTCAGCCTATATTACCCAGAGGGGACAAATAGCTTCCTAAAATCAACAGTTTATTTGCTGAACTTTCTTCATGGCAAACATGCAAGCTGAAGGATCAAAAGGAGTTAGGATGCACTTCATTTCTGGTGGTATCTGCTAGTAAAGATTGAATTGGTGAATATTAGGGTGAGTCTCCACCAGTCCAGCTCATTGCTTGTCCTTTCCCACGTGTCCATTTTTGAAAGTGTAGCAATTCACTCTTCTGATCCTGAGCAATCCCTTTCTCCCAGATTTTTAAATACTATCCAGGGTTACATAGAATCCATCTTTTGTGCAAGGGGAGGTGCTTTGGAGAGCAATAAACATCCTCTTCCTGCTGTCAGGGCCCTGTGATGTGTCTTTGCCTTGTATCTGCCATGCTCTTGTGGGGCTGGAGATGGGAATTGGTATTTTCCAACTCCCAGGGAAACACTGGGACTCAATGGAAAACAAGAGCTCCACAGAGGCTCTGCAGCATTTTGCACACTTTTGATGGTGGAGGAGGGTGTTTTTTCTTTCCCAGCTTTCAGGAAGTGCCTGAAGAGTAATTTTGTGTTTAAACTAAGTAGATATTTTAAGCTGGCTAAACCACTTTATCTGTCAACGTTTGTTCCTCCTGCCCAACCTTGCCCTCCAAAGGACTTGCAATTTCCTGTTAACTATCACACGTTTGCAGTAGGTAGAGGGTCCATCTGCTACATCCACCAAATCTTTTCCTAGATTTAAGCCAGAAAGGGTCATTCAATCTAGTTTAGTCCTGCAGGTAACATCTACTCCAAGATTTCACCTGGCTGTCTTATTTTTGACTGCAATCCTTTTTCATTGAGCAGGAAGAATCTTGAGTTTCATTTATTAAAAGAGTCTTTGTTCTCATGTAGGAGGAGAATGTAGTCAGAGATAATCTTTATCTCCCAGTCTCCTGATAATACAGAAAAGCAGCTATCTTGAGAGCTGACTTTCAAGTAGAATGGAAAATCCAGGTTTTTTTTTTCTCATGAAATTTTATTTTTAAGTAATTGAAAAACAGGAACAAAAAATAATTGGCAGGGTCCCTGCATTTGAGATTACTGCAAATAAACTTTAAATAAATTACAGATGGCTGGTTTATTTACAAAATGCTCAAAATGCCTCAATTGACAAATATATTTAGCTGGAGTGTATGATGAAGTGATAAGCAAGTCAACAAAGCAAACCAAAAATAAGAAATTACTCTCTTTTTTGAGGATGCCTGCAAATGGCGAGTGTTGATAGAGAAGCACAGTCGTCAGAACCAGGGGATTAATCTGCACATAATGAGGACCGGGCTCAGGCAGGAGGAGAAGTTTCAGTAACAACAATGGAGCATTGTTGGGAAAAAAACTGCAGCAAACCCATCTGCCAGAGCCATGTGACTGAGTCCCACACAGAAAGGCAGAGCAGAGCTGAGCATCCCGGGCAAAATCTGGTGCTCAGCTGACAGGAGATCTGAGCTGGAGACTGCCTGGACCTGCCTTGGGAGCACCTTTCTAACGGGGACAGAAAATAACCGGATACTTACTGCAAAGAAATTTCAAATAAGAAGTTCCCACTCGCCCAGTTGATGGAGTGACCTTTCCAGAAACTCCTACAAATTTCCAGCCTCTGAGTTGGGGGTTTGAAATATGAATTTAAAAGGGAGGGGGGGTCAGCAGGAGGGGGAAGAGGTAGAAGGGTAGTGTGTCATTTCTTTTGGTATTTTGTTTCCAGCTCTATCCTTTGATCTCTGCAGCAGTGTAGTTCAGACAATCTGTAGAAATATTGCTAAACCAAGTTACTTTGTTACATTTTACTTCAGCCATTTGTCAGCATATGCCATAAAAATTTTAGTTTTCTCTCTTGATCTTTATCAGAGATTGCTGTTTCTCTTTGATGTCCCCCTCCTTATTTGACATTTGGATCTGGTTTCCCATTTAATTATCTAACTCTCTATTGCTATTTTAGTTTAAAAGTTCACTGCAGTATTTTACTCCTCCTGTTTCTCAGTCCATTCCTCTGTGCTCCAGCTGAGACACAAGAAAATGATGAAGGTATTCACTGTCTTAGGGGGATTTGTGCCCAAGTCCTCCTGTGAACAGAGGGGAGCACAAGCTGTGGTCAGTGAGTGTGGGCAGCAAACATGATGCTGGGGCATGCTGGATCTCCTAAATCAAAATATCCAGAGGTCATTCTTTGATTACATGGTAAATATAGTCTGTTTCTTGTAGGTTTGAAAGTCTGAAATGTAAACAGCCATGCAGTCAAAATAGCTGTAAAATGTCATTTAATACACTCCCAGTTCCTACAAACCATCTTATGAAAACACCATCCTCACTGCTTAGCTGTGTCAGAAAACAGAAGGAATTCCTCACATTTTGTAGCCCAGAGAAGGAGATTTGCTTTCAAGAGAGACAAGCTGAAGCACAGAGGACATTTTACCTCCTTAACCCAGAAGGTTTCTCATGATAGCTGGAAGCTCTTCAGGACAGCTGGTTCTTGGGATGTTTCACAAGCCACAGGGCCCTGGACAAAGTGGGGATGACCAGGGAATGACCAGGGCCTGCTCTCAAACCTGGTTTGTTGCTGCAGAGTGTGGCCATGTCACTGTGATGCAGGAAGGACTCTTGGCTGCAGAAGTGGGAACCAGTGAGGCAACTGTGCCACATCAGTGATGGGATCAAATCCTGGCAAACTCCTACAGGAACAGAGAGATTTCAGCTTCATCCAAAACACAACAAGCTGAAGTCTGGGCACTAGTTCTTGCTCTGGAGCCCATGGCAGGTTTGAAGAACCTCCCAGTGGGTGCTCTGAGACAAAGGATCAAAGTATTTCCATTGGTGGTTGTTAAGAGCAGAACGGGAGCCGTGCACAGCCATGGGTGAGTCCTGGCATATGGCTGAGGGGCTTTAGTGGAGGGTGTGCAGCTCCATCTGGCAGCCCCAAGGGAGCAGATCCACTGGAAGCCACAGCAGACTGAACATATTGTGCTTCTGGCTGGGTGACCTCCTCCCCCAGCCCAAATTTGGCAGCCAGACTAAAACTGTGGAGGAAAATACAGCATTTGATCAAACCATTTTTTTTTTTCTTTGTTTTTTCTGCTTTACTTCCACTTTTCAAATGAGACCTTTGAAAGCAAAGAGGAAACCAGGGAAGTGGTGATCCCAACCTGCCTACATTCAAGAGTTGGATGCCTGTCTAGCATGAAAGCATGAAGCAGACCTAGGTTCAACCCCCTCTTCTGCCTGGGAAGTCTGGAATTTGCAATCCCCACCACTAAGAAAAGTAACCCAACTGCTGAGCTCTTTAGAGATGTATTTGGATATATGGAGACATTTCCGTGTATTTGCCATGCACGTTTTCTGTGAAGCCAGTTCCTCTTTGTAGGCAGTACTCAAATATTGATGGAGCAGGAGAGAAGGACTGGAAGAGGAAACTACCTGGTAGAACATTTCCAGCCAAAAATATGGAGGTAATTTGCTTCATTTTCTGCTCTTTGCACTGCAATAGCTATTTTTGCCTGCCAGATAAGGCACTTCCCAAAGGATGGTGCTTGGAAATGCACTGCTTTGAAGACAGGCAGAAAATATTCTTTCACCTCTGGATTTCCTGGATATGGCCAAGGTTTGAAACCCCCATGTACCACATCTGAAGACTGTTGCGAGTAAATTTGCTGCCTGCATGGAAATGAGGCTCTGAATTTGTCTACCTTGCCCTGATTCACCTTGTGTCCCAATGGGAACTGGGATTTAACAGTGAAACAAATAAAATACTTGAAACCCAGACTAGATTTTTGGCAACAAAATGTAAGTAAAATAAAGAATTGTATGGTCCTGCTCAGTAATTGAGAGGAAGATGTTCCCAAATCATCCCTCTGTGTTTTTGTGGATATTTCAGATGAGTTTATCTCCTTGGGTATTAGAAGGAGCTTGATCCCAAGACATTGGATTTGAAGGAGAGTCCTCTTGTCTTCCCATGAAGTTTTATTCTAGCTGAAGTAATTCAAGATTTCTTGTGTGGTTTTCAGCTTATTCTTCAGTTCAGTGTTCAGGGGTTGGGGAACAGAGTTGCCTCTGTTAATTAGGAAGAGGTCAGGATTTTATGAAGCATTTTTCTAAAAACAGGAGGGAATTTGAATACTGGGTGATTTGCAGTAATATTTTTTGGTTTTGGCAATACTTTCTTTTCCTTGGTGTAATTCTGTTCAAGTCGACTTTCAGCACATATAAAACCCCTCATCTCTACTGGGCAGTGATAGTGATACACCAAGGACTTTGGAAAGCACAGCCAGGTCCCTGGCTCTGCCTTTGGCATTTCCCTCAGCGTGCTCCAACAGCCAAAACAGAAGGAATGAAATCATAGAACCACAGAATGGTTTGGGTGGGGAGGAACCTTAAAACTCATCTCATTCCACCTCCTGCCATGGGCAGAGACACCTTCCACTATCCCAGGCTGCTCCAAGCCCTGTCCAATCTTGGACACTTCCAGGGGTCCAGAGGCAGCCACAGCTTTTCTGGGCACCCTGTGCCAGGGTCTCCCCACCCTCCCAGGGAGCAATTCCTTCCCCATATCCCATCTAACCCTACTCTCTTTGAGACACTTCAGCTTCAGGGTTCTATTTACTTCCCTGGTGTGTCTGCATGGAGAAGGGAGTTCTTGTTTGATTTGTAGCCATGCACTGATTTAAGAAGACCACTAACATGTTTCTGAGTTTCCTTTCAAAGTTTTACAGGGTAAAAAAGAGAGCCAAGGCATTAAGGGCTTTACAAGCTCAGAAGGACAGCGGCAGAAAAACAAAGACTTAATCTGGGATACACAAAGCAGGAAGGGCGGCAGCGTGGTGTAGCTGTAATGAGAGACGGCGAGATTGACGTGGAAAAGATGGGACAGGCAGCGGAGTATAAATAGAGCTGCAGTTTATTTGTAACTTTCATTTTTAGGTGGGGATGATTGACACATGGATGGGCTGGATGAAGGTAACCTCCCTGATCTTTAACTTGCAGGTCACATGGAGAAAACTTTGAGAAAATACTCCAACATGTAGATGTCAGATTGAGTGACAGCCGCGTGTGAGGTGAATTGCATTTCCTGGCTTTTTTACATGCATCACTTCACAGAAATGATGGCTGCCATCGGAACAAAAAGACGTCCTTCCCGACCGGGGTCAACAAACTGACAGTGCCCACCCATTAATAGAAAACACTGTCATTTAAAATAAAATGCTATGGAGAAAACTTCAAAAATCTATTAGCCAACACAGCAGATAGTATCAGTTTCTTCCCGTGAATTACTGTATACCGTTCCAGTGTTAATGTACAGCGCAGTGTGTGGTACAATTTTCATCTGTAACAATATATATAGAATGCCATATGGCTGACAGCATGCACTACACATGTCAGGCTCTTCTGTTTTCTAGCTCTGTACATCTTATTTGCTTCTGTCTAATTATCTCGTTCTGCGGAGGGGAGGGAGAGAAAATAGGAAAAGCCAATGGGAATTCAAAAATCGGGGGTAACAAATAGTGCCAGTTACTTAATTCCATTGTTAATGTGTTCTTGTGTTTCTTAAAATGCAGTGCTTTTTAAAGGATGCAGTTGGACATCCATTGCTCGAGGTGGAATGTGGGGCTGTAATAAAAGCTCTTATTTGTGGCATTTCAAAAAAAAAAAAAACAAACAAAAAAAAAAAAAAGAAAAAAAAAAAAAAAACAACCCAAAAAAACCCCCCAAAAAACCAAAAAAAAAAAAACAAAAAAAAAAAAAAAACCAAACCAAAACACCAAATCAGAGAGAACAGCCCTGCTTTATGCTGTCCATTTATATTGGTTAGTTCTAGGCATAATTTTTCCAGCTGCTAGAATGTTCCCATATTGCTTTCCTATTCCTGCCTGTCTAAAACCAGTGCCTATTTTTTATTTTTCCCCAACAGAAACAAAATCGTGCTGAAAAGAATTGCTCTAAAACTGGACCCCTGGATCTGAAATGGTCTAAAGAGCTCCTCAGAAGTTTAAGCCTTGAATTTAATTTTTTTTTCTCTGAGAGATTTGGTATTGTTTAAAGGTAAGAACGCCAGATTTGTCTTCAGAGATTTAGTCCTGGCTTATCTGTCAGTCACTCTCGCTCTCGTAAAGGCCAGAGGCGTTTGCCAGCACTTCCCTTGCTGTGCTCCCATCTTCTTGAGCACTTGATCCACAGGGAAATACCTTGTCCTAGGCTAGAAGGAAGCTGCCATCTCTTCTGTAATGGAAAGTGGAGCGAGAGAAGAGGAAATTGGGGCTGCCACCTACATTCAATGATCCTGAGCAGGGCAGAACTGCTATGAGTGCTGCACCATTCAAGCTTCAGGTCCCAACAGGGCTGAGAGGAAAAACCCTTCACTCCGTGGGTGGAAGAGATTAGTTGGCCCACTGTGAGCTTAAAATAGCTTAAATTTTTTGATCATTAACTTTTCCTGGCTGCTGCTTAGGAAATGAAGCCCTATGCCACGCTGAGAAGTCAACAGAGTTAGATAGGAATTGTAAAATTGGTCAGGAAAGGCAAATGGCACAAACGAGTGGCCTGGTGCAGCCATGGGCTGGCAGAGGCTGTAAAGGAGTGGTTAACACTGGTCTGCCTTTATAACAGTTCATGAGTGAAAGGCATAAAGTGAAATCTGGTTTAAGCTCCACTGCGTGCTCCTCCAACAGGAAAAAAAGCTTAATCCGTGAATGTGGTGTTCAGAACCACCTGGATGCAGTACCTGTGTTCTGTGGGATTGGGATGTTCCAAAAGGGGGCATTCTTTGATCAGGAAGGCAGTTTTTCCTTAATGTTTGCAATGGCAAAATGGTTTTTATAGTAGAGATCTCATTGAAAATTCAGGAAGCAGCCAAAGATAACAGCAGTCTGCTCTGTTGTGTGAGGATCCCTTGCCATATTTGCTCTTAAACCTAATTAAACATGACCATCCATTTAGGAAAAGACCCTCTAGTATCATTTTCCAGAAAGTTTTCTTAATTCAATACATTATCACTTTATACCATGACATTTTGCTCAGTGATGGGGCCATTTCTGCTAAAATTGTGGCATGATTGCAGCTGGAGTTTGCTGTGTGTTCTTCCTGTGAGCTCTCATGATCTCTGTATGAATTCCAAATATATGATATTTCATTAGCACACATTTCTTCTTGTTCATATTTGTGTTGATTGTGTCAAATTCCTTCTGCACGAGTTCCATGGTAATTATGAAGAAGAAGCATGTTCCATGCTCCCTTTTTGGTGTGAAGCCTGGTCCAGCAAATGGCATTTGATTCTCCTCTCCCAGTTAAAGTGGAGTTTTCATTTTCATGCCAGAGGTGTCTGAAATTCCAAAACAGGGACATAGTACAGCAAGGCAGAAATAGAAAACTTTTAACAGGGAAAATACAAATTTAATACAATGAAAACAAAAAACCTGAAACTCCTAAAATACCCCTCTGAACAGTGTTGGAGTAGTTTTTGCAAATCTGAGAAAAATATCTCAACAGCATTCAAATACTTTGGGGGAAAGAATGGCCTTGGGCAGAAAAGTGAGGCCAGGGTGGCCCTGGAGCTGCAGAAAAGAGAAGTGAGCTGTGCTCTCCCATGTGTGTGCTCACTCCAGGACATGAACAGGATTGGCTTTGCTCTACACTTCTCTGTTTTCCCCCTGAAAAATAAGGCTATTCAGAAAAATAAAAATAGTAAATGTTTGAGTCTGAGCATCTTACTGGAAACCCACCTTGTTATATACATACTTCTATAAATCTTATATACCATGAGTTAATTTCAGCTCTCACCCTTAGTCACAGAGATTCAGCCTTTCTAAAAAGAATGGTTGATAAAGATGTGGTATGAATGGAAAAAAAATTCTCATTTATCCATGGCAAATTACAGGACAAAGTTCTCCTGTGTTTCATTAGCGCAGGCCATAGTACTTCACTTATTTGACCATCATTTGTCATCATTTCTACCAGGGCAACTAAAGCCATGGAGCATCTAACGTCTGTCAGACTGATCAGTCCATGGGTCCCATTTTCGTGGTGCAGCTTTGCAAAGAACATTTACATTCTTAGGATGAAATGTTCAGAACAGAACGTGAGGTAAAATTGTACTGGGTATGAATAGCTCGTGTATTGAAGCCACCATGAGTGATTAGCTTTGCCTGTTTAGTCATTAATTTTGGTTACAGGCACTTTTAAAGAAAGCAGAAAGCCTGAGGGGAAGTCACACCAGGCTTTTGCATCTGCCCTTTCCACCAGAAAAAACATTCCTGTTTCCTCTCCTTTGTGACTGTGGGAGCTGTTCTGTGCACCTCACTTGTGGCAGAGTCTCCCCATTCCCTGCAGCCAAGCTCCGGGTGAGCAGTGGGCTCCGTGCTGAGGCCTCTCTCTGTGTTGTCTCCTCTTGGCTTTGGTTGCATGTGAAAACTCAATTCTCTCTGTTTTTCAGGGACTGAGGTCTGTATTTAATTCTCTTTATCCAAATACCGCTGTGTTTCTTCTCTTTTTGTTAACTTGTAACCTGCTGTTGGAACTGCCTATCCCATGGTAATATTTCCAGCCTTGTCTATCTGGCTACTCAGTGGGGGAGACAGTTCCCAGAGCAACTGCTGCAGTAAATGCTTTTTGGCATCCAGATGTGTATTCTGTCATTCCCCATGCTGTGCGTGTGCTGTCACTCGCATCCATGGATCAACAAGTGTGGACAGGTCTGGAGGCATCTGGTGCTGTTATTTCACTGCTGACACCGTGGAGCTGCTTCCTCATAAGAAACAAACCCACTCCTGTGTGACACCTGTGTTGTTACAAAGGCAAAGTCAGCAGCAAATCTGCTTTTTTCCTTCGCTTTTGACTGGCTTGCAAGTGGGCAATTCTCTCTCCATTTCAGCCCCAGATACAGTTGGAAGCATCCCACCAAGAGATTGTGTGGATGCCCTGTGCTGTTTAAGAGCACAGTTCCCAGGCAGGTACACCAGGATGGGAAGCTGATCCTGACGTGACAAACCCAAGCTGGCACAAACGTGCTGTCATTAATCCTGCTCTCTGTTGGATCTCTCTTCCAGAGCTGCCCTGAGTGACAGAAAGTGAATGCACAGGAGATCTGGGATTCTTGGTGGTGCTTTATGACTTGCTCCTATAACTGCAGAAAACATTTAATCCATTTTATTCCAGCAAAATGAAATTTAGATACACAATTAAGAAAAATGCCTCCCATGGGATTTCCTATAGCCCCAATAGCTGGATTTGCTTTCTGCCATTATGAAGAAATTGTACAAAGGATCTACAGATTCAGAAGCTATAATGGGGAACTTTTAGCTCTTTGAATTATTTTATTATTGTTCCTCTATCTGTACCATATGCTAAATAATGCTGTTGAATTTGGCTGTGATCTTTATTGTTTTACAGTCTTGAAACATTCATAATCTTGGCTAATCCTAAGAGTGTTTGCTTGGGAGTCTTACTCATTATTTAGGGCAAAATACTAAAAAATGTCAGTTGGCTCTGGGGTCTTGTTTTTTCTGAGTTTTACTTGGGTTTCCTGAACTTGTTTTTTTTGCAGGAGTGCAGAGCATCCCACTTCCACTGGTGAGAGCAGAAGTTTCAGAGGAATATTTCTGCTCCTTTCAGAGGAATATCTCTGTGCTGCACTGAGTAGCAGGTGCTTGATGGGGCTTTTTCTGTAGGAGAAGTGATTTTGGTGATTGCTGGACACAGGGCTGGACTTGAAAGAAAAAATGAAGCTGTAGGGATGTGGAGGGGAGGGGGTGACACACAGGCAGGGTGAGTGACACCGTGACACCAAACGGTGTGTCAGCTCTGTGGCTGTGTGGTGCTCCAAGTGAGAGTGGGGCTGGACACCAAAGGGCAGAGAGCAGAGGACAAGTGAGAGAAGGAGAGAGCTGAGCCTGGGTCTGCAGGAGGACATTTGAAGTGAATCATAGAGAGCAGTAAGAGCCCTCTTGCCTGTCTCAGAGTGCCGTGCCAAGGAGAAGGTGCTGCTGCTGGAGCTCTAGAGCTGCACGTGGGGGAGCAGGAGTGTTTCAGTGCTGGTCGTGCAGCAGTGCTGCTCCTCACCTCTCCCGTGGTACCTGGTTCCTTTTGCCAGCACAGCTCTGCACCTGCAGCCCCTGGCCTGAGGTTTCCAGGTGCTTTCCTTCCCCTGCAAAACCTCCTGCAGAACTTATCCCTGTGCTGCCAGCGCCTGTGAGGTGCTGCCATGTGTACCCAACGCTGTAGATTAATAAACCTGAATAACCACAGCCTCCAATGACAGCAATCTGACCAACTGAACCAGGAAACTGCATTTGCTTCTCGTCCTCGGCTCAGAGTGTAGCAGTGATCCTTGACATTAATTATATAGACTTGCACACTGCACATGTACTTGCAGAGAAAGGACATCTACTACAAAACTTGTTGTGCACAGCCAAGCCTTCCCATGCCGGTGATGAATATTTATGCCAAGAATGTAGAGTGCAAGGTGGCATCTTCCTTGATGAATTGGGGGCTAGATGCTATGACTACATTATTTAGACCACTTTATTATAAGGGTTACAGTTTTTATTGCCTGTTGCAAAGCAGAGAGATACAGTAGATCTTCCCAAAGATCAAAGTGTGTCTCTAGGGCAGCCAGTAAATTAGTGGAGATTATAAATGAGTGCACAGTCATTGATGTCTTGAGAGCTCGGCTCAAGAGATCAGAGAGTATTCTTTCCCCCTTTCTGTTCATAAGTGTCTTTCCAGAATAGATTACTTTTTTTCCACACTTAAAAGCAATATTCATGGACTTCATAAGAACAAGTGTTTCAGTAGGACATACTCTGATCACATCACTCCCTGTTGTATATGGACTTATTATGGACTGCTGCTTCCCTGTAATACAGGCTGCTGGAGGCTGATGTCAGGGATATGTGTTCGGAGAATCGTAGCGCTTAACTAATGTCATCATATTTTACAGCAAGTACAGCCTCTGTAGGAATCCTCTCACCAGAGTGGGAGCTCTTCAAAGCTCTGTTATGAGGTGCAAAGAGTATATGAAGCAAAATAAAAGCCAATTAGAGAACACTTCACTATCCTGAAAGGGGAAATTATAGCTATGGTGGGGAAAAGTAAATATAAACCAAATCACGCTATGCCAAAAACTGCATATAAAAACCTCCGGAATAAGCATCCATTTCATGAAGGGATTTGAAGTTAACTTTTAATATCCAAGTTGGGAGAGGAGTCAGAATTGTGTCTTTGTGCAGAAGATGGAGCAGAGCTCTCATTTACTACTACAAATCTGGAGTCTGTATATTGTAAGAACAATCTCAATCTCAAACAATTAAAAACTTTTTCTTTTAAAGCTTCTGTATATTTCATAAAATACGAAGACCAAATAAAAAATCCCAACCTGGAGTTTTCTGAACCACTCTTCTTTAGAGAAATGCTTTGTGTGGAAATCACCGCTGCAGAACTGAATGAGTAGATCACACTATCAAGTTTGAAGGCAGTTATCTGCTGGTGTCAGTGGAGACACCAGCCTGACGTTTTCAAAGATGGCTTTGATTAACTCTTTCATCCCAGTGCTCTGTTACAGGAAGTCTCTGCTGCCCTGCCAGTGGATGCTCTGGGCTGATCAGTCTGAGAAGTTGAAGCCTGGTGAGAGGTTCCTTGTGGAAGGAAGGACTCATTAAGCAGTGTGGAAAGCAATGAGCAGATCAGTCCATGGTGCTTTTCCAGCTGTCTGTCTGCCTCTGTGGTAAAGTGTCTCAGATAACATAGCAATAGTTCATTTTTCTGGCCTTGGGCAGCTGAGTCAGTTTTTGTTAGGAATGTGCTACCTGTTCCTTCAGGTGTGTTCTGATGAGTCAAGTTCCTCTGAGTTCAATAAACCAGATGTTTTGCCTTTGCAGTGACAGGGAATGGTCTGTGCCATTAGATTTATTGCTTGTTTAAATGGGGATTGACCATCATGAAAATGCCACTCAAGGGGTCAGGTAAAGCAAACACAGCTTTGATTGGCTTGCCAATCAGAATAGTCTGAATATCTGGTTAGGTGGAGAGGTTGTTATTGATCTTCCAGTCTTGGCCTTGCTTGGTGGGGCCAGGTCCTGTGCAAACTGTGGGAGGATGTTTTGCATGAACTGTAGATTTCATGACTGACCACTGGAGCCTGCGTGGTCACAGGGTAAGATGTCACCAGCCCTCAGCAGCATTTCCAGGTGAACTGTAGATTTTCTTTTCTAACTTCATCCATTCCAATTACTCAAAGGAAGCCAAAGATATCACAAAGATGCCATGAGACCCAATTTGACTGAAAAGAATGAGATGAAATGC
Source organism: Sinosuthora webbiana (assembly GCA_013397395.1). Taxonomy (NCBI): domain Eukaryota; kingdom Metazoa; phylum Chordata; class Aves; order Passeriformes; family Sylviidae; genus Sinosuthora; species Sinosuthora webbiana. Next base: position 206,123 of record VXBN01005888.1, read on the forward strand.
CATGGCAGAAGTAGCTTCTTGCCAAGGACAGGTTTGCCAAGATGAAACATGCCATTGTGGCGCAGTGCTGAAATGCTTCACTCCTCACTGGAGAGACTTTGGATGTGCCTTTGCCTTTAATCTCCTCTTCCCATGACTGGGAAGACTGACGAGGACTGGCAGCAAGCACCAGCAGAGCAGTGGATTTTGTTCTGAAGCTCACCATACCTTGGATTGTGACCAAGTCATGAATTCCTTGAGCTGAGGCAATACTACGAGTTGTAGACGTCCCTTGGTCACTGTAGCTGCCACAGGAAAATTGGACATGGAAGTTTAGAAAACAACAGTCTCCCTTTGAAGATGGCACCATTTTGATGAGGAAATCCAGTCTGTAAGACACCCCTGATGAAACCTTCGGCCGTGGTAAATGGCATAAAATAAATCTCCATCTGTAAATAAAATTGTGTGGGCCGTGTTTGCTGTGTTTGCACTGGAACCGACCTCGATGAGTGACAAACCACGGAGTGACACGGACCGTGCTGTCCCTGCTGCAGCGCTGGTGCAGCTCAGCTCCTGAGGGCTCAGCTCTGTTTCGGTGAGCAGCCTAAGCTGTAAAACATCTGCTCAGAACTGTGGCAAAAATGATGATATTAGTTGTTACAGAAGGAAATTCCTACTCCCCAGGTGAATTCCTTTGGAGTTTGTTTCCTTCTCTGGACATAGAGGATTCGATGAGTGACAAAATGCCATGTCAAGAATAGGTCTGATTATTGATGCTTTTTCATAGGGAGAGGAGCGGGTTCATTGGGGAATTTCTTTGCTTGAAATGTGGATCCTCTTTTCTAAGACGATCCCAGAGGGATTGAATTTTTGTCATTATGGTCTTGTGCTTTTCCACCTATCCTTACAAAATACTTACAACATTTTTGGAGACTTGGCATGATACTTTCTTAAATGTCGGTTTGTACCAACTTTGATGACATCTTTTGGTGCTTTCACAGAAACTCCAAACCCTCTAATTCCCTGTCTTTGTTCAGAGGCGTCGATTACCCACTTTGGTTGTTACACAGTGTAGCTGTTTGCTTTATTGTTAAGATCCATCTGAGGACAAGCGAGGTTGAATGACCAATGCAATGTAAACATGTGCGACTAATCCCTCTGATACGGTGCTGTTTGGGCTTCAGTATTCTGGGCTGAACGATAATGTCTGAATGCTCCTGTCAGAAGGGCTGGGAAAGGGACAAGAAACACCTTCCTTTGGATCTGAAGAACAATCTCACAAGGCTGTAAGGTGGCAAATTGAGATTTGGATCATTGAAATATGTTTAATTGTTGGGTTTTTTGGGGTGTGATGAGTGTCTGAGACAACCTTTCATTCAGGTTTGAGTGTTCCAGACATACTTAAATAGCAAATTACCCCTTTCATGCTTCTGGACAGAGGGAAAAATACACTTAAAACATTTTAGCTTTGAAAGTATGTGGGAAAAAATTCTGTCCCTGTCTGCTGTGGTGGAAATGTGTGAGAATCCGACCTGAATTATCTGGCATGACATGTTTTCTCCTTGTCACTGGACTGCTACTCTGGCTTTCAGTTCCTTCTGGGTGAGGAAACTTCTACACGAATCACAGATTGCACATCAATGTTTGTCTTCCGAAAACAGGTGAACTGACTCAGTAAAAAAGCATTTGGCCTCAGAAATGTAGGGGCTGCTCTAGTGTAGTAAATGCTGTAAAAAGTGACAGGAAATTCAGAGGTGTTTGAGTCAAGCATGGACAAATCCTTTTCCTCTGGGGAATGTAGTATTGACCAAGTTTGGACAATGCTGTCAGGCACAGGGGGGATTGTTGGGGTGTCCTGCACAGGGCCAGGAGCTGGGTTTGCTGGTCTTGATGGATCCCTTTCAGCTCAGCATAAGCTGTGATTCCACGATTCTAGATTTCTCCTGGAACCCGAGGGAAGTGATCGAGTTCAGAGGATACAAAACGTTTTTTTGGTAGAACAGTAAGAGAACAAACAGAACGAACAACAAGGTGTTTGTCTGCGTGCAGAGCGCTGCTCCTGGGGCAGATCCATGCCCTGAGCCCGGCCGGGCTGTGGGGGCAGAGCCCCGAGTGGGCTGAGCCGGCCGGGCCGGGCGCATCTGCACGGCTGATGGGCCGTGAGCTGATTCCCATTGATCGGGATGCTGCTGACACCCGCTCCGAGCGCCCGCTCCATCGCCATGGCAACCAAGAGCCCGAATACTTGTCCACATACTTTAGGAACCTCATTAAATCAGGCAGCAGGACAGCAGCTGTGGGCTCAATGTGTTACGCTGACAGCCAGGGAACTCGGTTTATGATGCTCAGGTGATTTTTGGCCCTCTCTAGGCCAAACTGTTGAGAACGTGGAGCTGGTGGGACAGATGGCAGAATAAATAAATATTGCCAATATGTTTAATGTGCACACATCTTCTGAGAGGTGCAAAGCAACCTCGCTCAGTCTTATCAACTCTGGTAATTTTAAACAAAGCATAAATAAAGGATAAAAGAGCTGAGCTGAGCTGAGGGTTTTCTTAAAAATTTATTTAAGAAGCTGATTTTAAGAGCAAATGGATGGAACTGCAGGCTCATAGCAGATCTCATAGCTACAGGCGTGTAGCAGATCTCATAAAATGTTGCATAGATATAAGCAATTAAACTTCTCTATCTTGACATATTATCATGGAAATTCAGCTGTGCAAGGCCCAGATCTTGAGAGGTTGATTCCATTTTCACCACTTCCATGAGGCTCTGCCAGAGGTAACATCAGTGGAATAACAACCAAGATTTCTTTATCAGAAGAATTTCTCATGCACCAGAGGAATTAAATACTCCAGTCACCCCCAAATTTGGCTTTCATCAAGCTCTGTTGCACTCCCCTGAACTGGGGTTTGGAATTACTGGCACAAATGGGACTTTATACCATGAGGCTAAGCTAAAGATAGATTTAGCCCAAAACCACTCTAAAATCATCTACAGTGCATTTTATGTGATAATGATTGCAATTATTTCATGTTCTTCATAGTTCACCTACTTTGACTTAGGGTGTTAGAGAGCAGTAAAGTCAGAATGTAATTAGACACTTCATGTCGTGGTATTTTGCATAATTCTGAGTTGGTCTGGGCTTTCACATTGTTGCACAAATAAAGTGGAAAAATGGTGGCATGGAGTTCTCTTTCTTCTTTTTAATGCAAATAAAATGGGTTGTATCGCTGAACAATAATTCCATTTGGTCAAAGGTGGTCACCCAGAGGATATTCATGGTTCCAGTCATTTCCAAAGGATCAAAGAAAGCAAGGAAAACATCAAACTATGTGAAATAATCATGTTACCAACTTCAAGATCTCAAAGCTGTTATGCTCAACAAGAGCTGAAAAATAGTAATACTGTCATCCAGGTGCTTTAATTTTTTGTGAAAGGGAATGGCACATGCCTCAGACCCTAAATTATAATTTGTAGATTCTAAACAAAGAACCTCAATTAGTAAAGCAATTATTAATACTGGCTGGAATCCATTCTGCCCAGGGTCTCAGACTGAACCCAGTCCAGTTGGCTGCCCAGGACTGTCTGACCCGGAAAGAACGTAAATTAATTTTGATAATTCCTTACATCATTTGGAATTGCTCTGGGTCCTTTAACCATGGAGCCAGGACTGGGTCCTTTGTTTGGCATTTGGGGTTTTTTTGGTAGCCATTGATGGTGTCATTTAAAATGGTCACAGATCATAGGGCATGGGCACAAGAATGTGAGGGTTTCCACCTGCCCAGCTGGTGTGTGGTGTTCAGTAGGGAGGAGATTTTGTCTGAGCTGGTGAGCTGTGGATGCCCACCTGCAGTGCTGGGACCAAAGACAGAGTCCTCACAAGCTGAGGGTCTCCTGGAGAGGACTTTTTCCTGTGGGGTCAGTTTGACTGCCCTCAATGCCTCCCTCACAGGGCCCTAGACTGGTGTGCAAAAGCAGAGACTTGCTGTTGCTAATCTGATGGTTGAGCACTGTTGGAGATGAAAAGGCTTAGAAAACCTGGAAGAGGAAGTAGTGGAGTCACCATCCGTGGAAGTGTTTAAAAAATGTGTGGATATGGCTCTTAAGGATGTGGTTTAGTGGTGACCATGGTGGTGGTGTTGGGTTGACTGTTGGACTTGATGATCCTAAAGGTCTTTTCTGAATGATTCTCATTCTGAGATCTGGATCTAAGGTGGAGAATACCACCTTGAAGGTTCATATTGTTTCCTATAGCCTGAAAGAGACAGAAATCCATTTTCCCATGGGAAGGAAATCCAATGAGGCATTAATAAATCCATAAAACCAAACTCGTGCTCAAAAAATCCTTTGTTTCCAAATATTTACTGGAACACTGGTCTGGCCACCCTAGAACAGAGGTATCTACCTGAGATGAACCTCTGGTCTCACCTCAGGTATGACCATCCTTGTGTTGAACTTCCATGGATTGGATTTCTGCCTAGAGGCACGGTTACATTTTGGATATAGCTGTTGGGAAGATGGGAATGCAGACATGGGACAGAGTGGGTTCTCTCAGTGGTTCTGCAGAGTTTCCATTAATTGCATTAAAATTAAGCAATTCCATGAGATGAACCCACCTGGCCTTGCTCACTGACCCTGGTGCAGGTACCTAAAATCTCAATCAGTCAACAATTAAGGTGCATGTGTCAGAGGGACTGTCAGGATATGTCCCTTAGAAAAACCTTTTCAGATTTCTTTAGCCATTTTAAGAATACGATCTGTACTATATGCATGGAAAATTGGGTCCTTTCTTCTTTTGGCAGGTGTATTTTCTCATTCACCGTCTTTAATTCTTTTGTGTATTTGGAATTCCAAATAAATGCATTGCTTTATATAATTCATGATCAAGGACACTTGTTATGCAGCTAATTTTATTCCATCCATTGAAAAGCAAAATGATACAAATACCTTTTTTGACTGTGTGAATAAGATGAGCAAAAAGAATTTAAATTTAATGACCAAATCTGGGTTGCTTTTCTCCTGCAATAAACTCCAGGGAATCTGCTCAAATAACCAACGTGCACAGAATCAGAGTTTCAATGTGGCTGTTTTACCTGGGAGAGCTGAAGGACTGACCTAACAGCATTTTCCATGAGTCCTGCACAGGAGAGGAATAATGCCATGACATCTGCAGATAGAATGTGATGGTCAGGTGCAGGCAGTGGGTGATAGAAATGGCTTTTGGTCTCCAGCATGACCCATAAGAGCCCAAAGAAAGCTGCTGGGGCATTCCCTGGTGCACAGCATCGCTGAAGAACAGCCTCTCTTGGGCCAAGCTGCCCAAGGTGGGCTCTGCCAGGTGCAGCATTTATTGTCTGGGACACGGCTCTGTCAGCGCTGCTCACCCCCACTGTACAGGGCACTGGAGACTGTGTAGGTGTTCATCCTGGAAAAGTACATCGTAGTCCTGACTTGGAGAGAATAAAATTACACTCTGAGTCATACATGAAGTGCTTTAATGGTTAGTCTGTACAAAAACCACTAAAAATAACGTCATACAACAGAAGGGAAAATCTTATTTATAATGGCCGATCATTAGTAGCTGACAGAGGAGCTGCCCATTTCATCCATTGTAGTGACACCTTTATTCCCTTCTTATTTTATGGGTCTTCACTTAACAGATAAATATTTGCACTGTGTAATTAAAATTAATTACTTTTAAAAATGACTAATTTAAAATTACTTTTAGTAAAACCAATTAAACAGCAAGTATATTTGTTTTGGTTTATATCCGTGGTTTAAAAATTGCTTTTTAAGCTGAGCAGTGGAATACAGCTCAGTGAATGCACCTGTATTTCTAATTAAGCAATCCACATAGAGAAAAAAAAAAAACAAGAACACTTCAAATGATAGCAAGTGAAAACCAATTCAGCTTCCATTTTAGTATTTATTGTGCCCAAAGATAATGCTGAAATCTCATCAACTCCTGAGACTTCAGCAAAGTTATTAAATTTCTGTCTTTACTCACAGACATTGCTGAAGAGTTGGCTTAAATTAAGGTCCATGACAGGCAGGAGTCCCGTGGGAGTCACCAGAGTTATATTAGCACGGGAGAAAATCAGCTGTCCTGGTGAGCTCTAATTTCTTTTCCCAAATCCTGTAACAAATTCCATTTCATTATGCACCGTTAAAGCAGTTCCATGAGGTGACTGATAGGTTTCCTTCTCCGTGTTCCAGTGGAGCAGCTGGAGACGTGACAGAGTCCACAGACCATTTTAGAAGAATTACCTGAAATTTCTTGGTCTTTTTCTCTCAGAAAGTTTTTAGTTGACACTTTAAAGGAAACCCACTGTGAGATAAAGGGCATCCAGTTGGGAAGAACCATTTCCCAGGTTTTTCTGGAAGCACGTGAATTTGTGCGTGCTGCAGACAGACACCTCGCTTGTTCTCAAGTAGAAATGACCATTTCTTCAGCAACAAATTATTCATAAGAAAAAAATGGGTCAGTTTCTGTAAGACCAACCAAATTTTACATAAAATGATGTTTCATTCTATATTTACAAAGCCACTCTGGTCTGTTTTTCTTCTCCCATGCTGACCCCATGACGATGGCAATGAACTATAGAGGATTCTGGTTCCTGCTGGTGTCTGGTGTGACTAATTCAAACACCCAGAACAACCCAACAACTCCCTGCGAAGTATTTAGAGGTGAAATTCCATCAGTCCTTTGGGAATAGCAGAGGACAGGGTCTGGAAAAGGAGTGTGGAGGGGGTCTGCACCATGGGGAATGTGCTGGATTGAGCTCATGGTCCCCTGAGATTGGGGTCATCCCACCAGGACTTCATCTTGGAGATGCTGCCTGTGGAGGACATGTCCCAGGAAGGGATGAAAAGCAGATTGAGGTTAAATTTATTCCTGGGTAGATGATGTGTTTGGCTCTGCTGGCCCAGGGCTAGTTTGCACATCCTATGGGAAAGGGGTTGGCCACTTGGCAAAGTCCCTTTGTGAGGCAGTAGATGATCAAATAGACTCTCCAAAGCTCATTAGCAGCAGCACGTGGACTGATCTGTCCATAAATACTGGGGGATTAGGAGGTGGAGGTGTTCTTCAGCAGCTGTATCATTGTACAGATCAGTTTTCAAGTGCCGCCATACTTTGAAAATTAATCTCTTTTAAATGAAATGTTCATTTAAAAATTATGTTTAATGATGTCTAATGCATCCTGAGATGCTGGCAGGAGAAGTTTGTTCTGCAGCTGACAAAGGAGGGTGGGGAGCTAATTAACAAAGACAATCAAACTTTCATTAGTATTACTACAGCCTGCATATTAAAATGTTTTGATGCAAACTGCTATTTACATTTCCAAACCCCATCCTTTTCTATCAGGGCTTCTTTTAAAGATGCTTTATTGTGTGGCTTTCGAGATGGCACCACATGTAATAGATTTCTTGGAAATAGGGTTTAACCATTAACCATGAGGATGTGTGTCATTATTTTCTTCAGCTAATGCCTGAAGGTGAAGCTGAGTGAATTTAATGCATTAAGAAAGGTAATTATCAGATAATCTTGATTGCCAAGGTTCTTCCTTCTCCAGCAAAAACTGATGGTGGCATAATCTGTGTACACGAGCGTCTCATTTTTCCTTTCTGACTTTGATTTAGGTTTGACAGCATTATACAGCACTGTTTCTCTTCTTTTTGTATTTTTCTTCTAATATTTCTTCCATATATCTCATCTGTTTCCTCGTTCACCCTCATAAATTACGCTTCTTTTACCAACTCCTTTCCTTTAAGTAATAATGATATGGTCAAATGGATTGCTCTGCATTAAGGGCTAGGGGGGAAAAAATTGGCAAATTTTCCAGTAACAGATTTTTTTCTCCTTTTCTGAAAGCTGAGGTGTAAGTTTGTCACAGCTTTCGCAAATCTTCTTTCTCAGCAGTCATGCATCAAAGGCTTAGAACTGCAAATGAATTATTTTGATTACTGCTGCCTTGGGAAGATCTCCAGGGATGGGAGGTGGTGGGTTTAGCTATTGTCCATCCCTGCCGGGCCAAATCCTGCTCCCAGGGGAGTAAGGCATTAGGAATTTTGCCACTGACTTCAGTGGGGCTAGGATTTAGCATGGAGAGCACATTTTTCTTTGGGGAAAAAAAAAAATCCTGTGAGGTTGACTCCCCAAATTTGGTAGAATTCAGTATTTTGCTTCCCTGTATTTAGCCAGTATTCAGGTAAATGAGGGAAAAGAAGACAAAATCAAGGACACTTGAGGAGACAAGAAGAAATAAAATGTTAAAAAAATTCTTTATAGATAATTGCATCATCAGAGGAAGAAACAGCTTTTCCTCCCCTGACTTTTTGCTTTTGTCTGATAGATCCTTGCAAATCTGACTTTGCCACCTCACTGCAGGAAAGATTAGAGATGAGTCTATGATAAAGCTAATGAGGATCTAGAGAAAATCATCAAACTCAAATAGACTCAATATTTTCTGCAGGATATTTTAATCAGTTCACAAACCCCTGCGCTACAAGGCATGTGAGGTTGGTTTTGCTGCATTTTTTTTTCCCCTCCCCTTTGTAATTGGAAGGGGAGAAAGCTGGGACAGGAGGAATTTACAAAGCCTGTATCCTCATCTCTTCTCCCCCTTTCCTTTGTCACCCACTCCTTAGGACAAACAAACCTGACAGGAGGGGGCAGCCAGGTGGGGTTGGGCTCTTCTGCCTGGGAACAAGGGGCAGGACAAGGGGAAATGGCTTCAAGCTGTGCCAGGGAAGGTTTAGGTTGGATATTGGGCACCCAAAGGTTTGTCCAGCCCTGGCACAGCTGCTCAGAGCAGTGGTGGAGGGATTTCCAATCCATGTGGATGTGGCACTTGGGGACGTGGGGCAGTGGTGGCCTTGGCAGTGCTGGCAGCGTTTGACTTGATGGTCTTACAGGGCTTTTCCCACCTAAATGATTCTGTAATTCCATCATTCCCTCTCCTTTTACAGCTTGGCTTCCCCTGCCTCCCTCACTGTGCAAGGAGCTCTGCTGTCCCCAGGCTTGTCACTGTCATGGAACCAATCCCTTGTCCATCACTGAGCCAGCCCGGCTCTGCTCCTCCCTGGGTGACCGAAGGATGCTCAGGCAAAGTCCAGGAGCTGGGAATCCCCAGTGGAAATTGCATCTTAAATCACAAAAAATCCATGAAAAGTATTTACATGGTGGCAGTAGTGGATTTGCCAGGTAGCATGAGGCAAAGTTCTTGTCAAGGAGAGCAGATAAAATAGTCTCTTATTTTAATTAAAGTAATTATTCATGGGGCTCCAGATGTTTAAAAAAAAGGAAAAGAACAAACCCCTTTGCCTAACAATGAATAGCAACATAAATCGTCTGAGTTCTCTGTGTCAGGACAGAATGGCTCCACTAATCAATATATCTCTCCAGTTTTATAAAATAATGTTAATAGCTCTTGCTGTCAATACTTCTATGGGAAATAATTTAATAGAAGATTATTGTCGATCTATTACTTTTTTTTTTTTTTTTAATCCCTTTCATTAGAAATATATCCTTCTGTGAGTTGTCTGAGAAAAAAAAGGGCTCTGGAAAGGACTCCCTGCTGTACTAAATTCTATAGGCCTTCAGAGGAAATTCCATAGAGCTGTATTACATTTCTATAGATTTAATTCCTGGTGCTTTCTGTGGGAGTTTTTCCCCAGGAGGACATGTGTGAGAGATCTAATGCTCTATTTGTATGTGCTTCAGTCCTCAGTGGTTTTCATCCTTTTTTTGTTTGTGGGCTACCAAAAAAATTTCCACTAGAACATGTGGGCTCTTGTGTATTGAATTTGTGCTCAGTGACCGTAGACTTCACTGCTTTATGTGGGAATTACTCCAGTGAATCTGTGGACAACAAATTGAGAACCACTGTTTTATTTATTTCCTTTATGCTGGCCGTGGAATAGAAAATGTAACCCACCACTCCATGTGTCTGGGAGCAGCTGAGAATAGCTCGTAACACATTACTGTAATCATCACTATTGTCATTTATTAATTTACACAGATTCACATCTGCTTTTCCAAAGTGAGGATCAGGCTGGAAATACTCCTGAAGTAAGAAAACAGGAGCAGTTTTAAACTGTAATCAGTATTGGTTTGGTTGTTAGAGAATTAGGGGAATGGAGGGGATATTCGAGGAAAAAAAATATACCCAGGCTGCTGGGAAACTCAAAATATGAGAGTGTGCAGTGAATAAAAAATCTACAACCATAGCAGGGAAATTTAGTTTGTGTTTGAATGTCCAGTGGTCGTTTCTCACTGATACTCATTAAAATACGAGAATCAGTGGTCTGTTCTTTCCAAGACCAGCATTTTACCTCCATTTAGGTGTTGAAAGACAAAAGCAGAGCCTTTATAATATTAGATTTCATGACTTCTAGGCAGTGAGTGTTTGCTGTTGTATCCCTCTCAGTGCACAAGGCAGACAAATCCGTTGTGAAAGTCTTTCTTTCTGGCTCTGAAAAATCATACAGATGAAGGAGCAGAAGTTTTAAATTATCCTGATGTAAAACAATTCTTGAGTCAGTGTAGAATTTTTTTTTTTTTTTTTTTTTTTTTTGAATGTTGTAGGAACTTTACAAATCCCCATGAATCAGGGCATTTGGAATCTTATGGAACAGGTTCAAAAACTGTCAAAAAGGTCTATTCAATATTGAATATGCTTGCACTGTGAATAGCAGAGAGGAAAATCCAATGTCTGCCAAAGGAATGTAAAAAGGACTGATAAAACAAGCAGAAATCAGTTCTTTCAACTCCACGAGGTTTTGTGGTGTTTTGGTGTTTTTTTTTTTTCTTTCTCTCTCTCTCT
>VXBN01005888.1:216962-321880 GCA_013397395.1 Sinosuthora webbiana
TTTAAGTAAAAAAGACATAAACACAAAAGCTGCAGTTGACAGTGTCTCTTTGACAGCACTTTTGTAGCCATTTAAGCAAAACAATGCAAAGCAGCTTTCTGGAGGCCGCTGGCAGAACATACTGTAGCTCTCAAACTTCACACAGACTGCTGAGAAATGAAATGTTTGACTGAGAAGCTGATGTGGGTTTGGCAACATTGCTTAATTGATAGTGTGAAAAGAAAAGAGGATTCTGCTTCCACCATCTGCAACAGTAACAGGGACCGGCTCTTTGTCTGACAGCATCTGTAGCCTTTCTCCCACCTCTGCCTCACCAAGACAGGAGAATTGTGAGGAAACAGTGCAGCACGTGCACCTGGGAGCTTCAGAGTGTGGGTTTCCTTTCAGGTTTAATTGCTGATGTGAAACTCCTCTTTGGTCTTGCCCTGTTCCTGCTGGCAGAAAGGTTCTTTGGGACAGGAATTGGCTTTGCTGCTTTGGCCCACTGAGGCTCACAGGTCGGTGTAAACCTCAGCTGGGAGGGGTGAGGGCTTTAATGTAGGATTTCCTTAATGTGGGACTTCCAGGGCCACTTGTGCATTTGGGAATGGGATCGGGATCTCCTGCTATTTACAGATTAAAAATCTTTTCCAAGACACTCGTGGCTCTCCTACCAATCCTTGCTCCTCCTGTCTGTCCTTCCCCTTTGAGGGAGAGCATTTTCTTGGTTTTCCTTGATGGACCAGAGCATGGCCTGTTTATTGCAACAGCCTGTCTCTGGCAAGGGCCAATGCAGGGAAAATGCAAGAAATATCACCATGGCCAGTTAATGGGCAAGCCAGAGCAGTGCAGAACTTCTGCACTGTATTTATAAATCACGAGCTAAGAACTGTGACAGAAAGTTTTAAATCACTCAGAAGAAACCCCAGCATTCGGTTTGGGCTAACAAGAATGGTGTCTTGTGCAATTTTCCACACTTTTTTAGCTCCTTTCTTGTTTTCTTTTTCAAAGTGGAAAGGGTCTCATCTATCCCTGAAGGGGCAGAACTTAAGCAAAGAGCAAGTTTCCCAATTAAATGACTTGAGCACCTGTCAGACTTAGGAATAAAGTGCTTGGTTGTCAAATTTTGATCTGAAAGAGACTTGCAGAAAGTCTCTGGTAAGCATAGAAGTATTATCACACCAGCATTTCAGTTTCTGTCATGTTTAAGAGAGGAACTGTAGAGCAGTTCCTGCTCTAGTATAAATATCATCTGTGAAAATAATTTCATGTGATGAGAGCATTTGTGACTAAGAAGTTGCACCGTGCCTTGCCATTACTGGCTTAATCCTCCTCTGTGTCCATCCATCTGAATTCCATTCCCAATCTGCCTTCAGGCGTGTTACGTACAATTAATAAATCATCCTGACTAACTCTGCTTTTTTCCATATATGTAATTTTGGCTGAATTGTTTTCACAAAGGAGGACAGTTTGATGCTTGATATCCGAGGCCTGTATTTGCAATTTCTCCTTTGTTTAGTAGCATATATCATGTTGCTCAGACAAAGTTGGGATCCTAATAAATCTGTACCCAGAAGTAGGGACCATGTGTGACTATGGCAGATCGAGTGAGGAATACACTGGAGGTGACACTGAACAGTTCAAAAGCAGGAGAAAATGAAATGTATTGAAAATCTATTTTCAGGAACTTTATGCCCAGCTATTTGGACCCCTGAGCACAAAACTTGTCCTCCTTGCTCTTGACAGCATTTCTCCCAGTGCTGCCCTCACTGGGACTGCAGTCCAACCTCAGTGCTGAAGTGGTTATTCCCATTTTTCATGGAATGGTTTGGGTTGGAAGGGACCTTTAAAGCTCATGCACTCCAATCCCCCTGCTATAAGCAGGGACACCTTCCAGTAAAGCAGGTTGATCAGAGCTCCATCCAATCTGACCTCAGGTGTTCCCAGGAATGGGGCATCCACCACCTCTCTGGGCAGCCTGTGCTGGTGTTTTACCACCTTGAAAAAACCTTCATCTAATTAAAATCAACCCTCCTTCAGTTTAAAACCATTCCCCCTTGTCCTGTCACAACAAGCTCTGCCAAGAAGTTTGTCCCTCTCTTTCTTCTAGGCCCCTGTAAGTACTGAAAAGCTGCACTAAGGTCTCCCTGGAGCCTTCTCTTCTCCAGGTAGAAAACCCCTATTTTAGGAGTTAGAGCTCAGAGAAGGGCCAGGCTAAAAGCTGGTGAAGTGCTCTGAGTCCATCAGCAATGCTGGGAATGTTGGTTGTCTTTGGAAATGGGATGGGATTGTGGAAGGAGAGAATCCCAGCAAGGCTTTCACTCAGCCCACCCTCCAGCTCTCTGTGGGAATGAACAAAGCCTCTGGAGATGGCCAAAGCCATTCCCTGTAGCAGCATCAGCACTCATGTCACCAGCAGAGTGAGGAGGTGACATTGTTTTATGTGTAGCATTTCAAGGTGTAATCCTTAAATGCTAATAATTATCTCCTCATTTTTACACGGACTAGCTGCAACTCAGACTTTTCCTACAATGTAACTTTCAAAATTCATACCTTGAAAAACCTGTTTGCTGACTCAATTCATTTATTTTTCTGGAGTTCTAAATAGATGAACACATTTACTTGTAATGGTATAACTCAGAGGGAGGCATTCAAATGTCCTGGCCTCAGAGGAGATGACCCCTACTCTTGTGACTTGTAATTAAGAGCCTCTCATTGAAACTGCCAGGAGTGTCTGCTCTTTCTGGCTGTCACTTAACTCCAGCTGGCTAACAAGAAAAAAAAATCAGTTTTCTTGCAGGTTTTTATCTGCAAAAATCACTGCAACCTGTTGTGACTGGTATAGATCTGTGAGAGAAATTATAGCAATGTTTTGATGTGTAGTGGTAATACTTCTGTCATCGACACCCGATGCTGGAGGCAGAGATAACTTCAGCAGGAGAAGGATTAGACAAAGTAATCTGCAATAAATAAATTTGGTCTGGGCTGTAAATCACTTCAGAATTCTTCACAGCGTTTTGTCTTCCTCACTGGCCTTCAAGTATCTGGTGTCTTCGCTGCGCTTGACAAGTGTTTGTGTCTTTTCCCTAATGAGGAATTTGAGTAGGGCAGCAGTTGGGAAGGTTCTGAAATATGAGTTTAGGTTTTTTACAATTGAAATCTTAGGGTTTTTTCCTCCCCAGAAACCTAAGAAACGTTTTGGGAGTTAGTTAATAATCAGTAGGGCTGAAGAAAAGACTGCAGGGAAAGCAGAATGTGATTCAATGGAAAGCTTTCTGAAAACTTGATTTGATTTTACTAAAGCAAATCTAAAGTTTTGAAAAAAAAATCCACTGAAAATAAAACTATATTTTCTTTTCTTTCAGTTGACAAAGTGCTTTTAGTAGACAAAATTCTGCTGCTATCACTGCTTATGTGCTGCGCACTTGTGTCACTTCTTCCAAGTTGTGTACAGTATTTAAAGCCACGCCTTTCTTACCACTTTGTAATACAAGAGAGAAGAACAGTTCATCACATTTTAGAGTGGATTTTTTTTCCTTCCATGAGACAGAACAATGTTTCTGAAGAAGAGGTTTGTGTGTTCAGGGTACCCAAGAGCTCATGAGGGGCTGTGAGGCACCAGAAGCAGCCCGAGCAGCCTGGAACGAGCCGAGCTCGGCTGTTTTAAGCTGCCTGGCCCAGGCAGCGCCGTTATCACCTCCTCCAGTGATCCACTGCCGGGGAGGCTTCCCGGGCCACCCCTGGGGACAGCAGCCCACGATGCCTTTCCCAGGATGCCCAGAGCCCTCCCGCAGCTCCTGAGTCAGGCAGCACCTGCTTCCTGGGACAGGGCTCCCTTCCCTTCCCTTCCCTTCCCTTCCCTTCCCTTCCCTTCCGCTTTGCTCCTCCCGAGATGTGTTTTCTACTTCACACTTGGCTAAACCTCCCCTGGATACGAGCGTGTTGCCGTCCATTTCCCCACTCCTCATGTGGCATGCCTTGCAGTTAGCTCATTCTTTCTGCTGGATAGAACCTCAATACATTAAGAAAAGGATTAGTATGTGCAAAGCACCAAAAAAAAAAAAAATTGGAATACTGGAGAGCACTTAATTGGCCAACTGCCGTCAACCATTTCAGCACTTGCATCTTCCGAGCTGCTTGTACCGTATTGTTAGAGGAGAATAAATCATTTGACACAACTAGGTTTTCGAAAAATATGTGAAAACCATTCAGGCAAAAAATCAGTTGAAATGTATGAAATTTTCCATCTGAGTGCTCTCTGCTAAGAGAAAATATTTCAGTGAGGCGCGATATTTAATCTTGTTTTAAAATAAATAGTTTACTATATAAAATCACTCGGGGTGTGATTTTTTTTAAAAAACGCGGTGTAATTTTATTTTAGTTTTAAGGTTTGTACCGAGGAATGCCGGAACATGACAAATAAGGTCTAGGCAAAGTTGTGTGTTAGAAATAATCCTGCTGCAGTGGGTTGTGGAAGGCACGTGCATGGATTGAAATCTATGAAACACTTAAACTGATAGAAATCTGTGAATGTGGCTAACACAGAGCACAGCCCGTCCTTGCTTTTGTGCAAAGTGGGACTTTTGCATCTCTACAATGCATGATCTGAATGAAAAGTTTTTCCTCATGTTCCATTATCCTATACTGTTGGAAATGGTGCATGTCACAGAACCACAGAATAGTTTGAGTTGGAAGGAACCTTAAATCTCATCTCATTCCACTCCCCTGCCTTGGACAGGGACACTTCCCAATATCCCAGGGTACTCCAAGCCCTGTCCAACCTGGCCTTGGACACTCCCAGGGGTGAGGAATCCACAACCTCTCTGGGTACCCTGTGCCGGGGCCTCACCACCCTCACAGGGAAGAATTTCTTCCTAATATCTAATCTAAACCTACTCTCCTTCAGCCTAAAGTCATTCCCCTCTCCATGCCATTGTCCAAAGTCCCTCTCCAACCTTTTTTCAAGCTCTCTTTATGTGTTGGAAGGTTGTTCTAAGGCCTCCCCAAAGCCTTCTGTTCTCTAGGCAGAACAGCTACGAGAAGGAAGCAGAGCAAGTAAATGTTGGACTGGGGGTCTGAGCCCAGGAGGCTGTTCCCACATTCTGCCAAAGCCTGGATGGTGCTCACGGGGCCTCTGACCCACGCTTAGAGTATGGCATAAAAGAACAAAGCTTGTGGGAGATCACTTTGTGCAAAGCTTTTATTACAAACTCCGTTTTTTGGACCGAGATTTAAGTATAGAAAAGAGTGTGTCATACCTGAAGTACTGCATTGAAAATGTCCACTATGGAACATTTAGCTAATTAAGTGGGTTATTAAAACTACAGGGGTTTTGCAACACATGCATGGGTATGAGCCAGTCATGGCTCATTAAAGTCCTAATCCTGAAAGCTGCTGAGAACAGGAGACATTTCTCTGAACTGTGCAATCTTTTGCTCTGAAGTTTTATGATCTACGGGAAAACAGTCCCGTATCCGCCATCAATACATGGCCGATACAATCAAACACTAAGTGGCTCCACATGCATTCTCTTAATTGTTAGCTGTCGTATTGAGATTAAATTGGGCATTAAATTAAAGAGAGATTAAATTGTGACCTGAGGTGTAGGATTCATATACGCACTTAAATATAAATCCCATTGTTTATTGGAATTGAAAGAGCTCATGTTGCTTTGTTTGTAGTGTTCGGTTTATTCTTCTTAATATAGAGTAAGGAAATTTAAAAATAACTTCTGACTGCATAAGGCTGTGTTTGGTCTCCCAAAGGAAGAGCAAAAGGAAAAGGTTTAGGGTCCAGAAAGCTTTTCCATCAGCCTCCAGCTGCTTCTGCAATGCTCTCCCATCCTCAGAGGTAGTGATCAGGGAATCTCCTTAGAAATCCTCTGCACACAGCTGAGCATCTTCAGTTTTGTGGATCTTAGAAAATTAATTCTATTCTTTCTTTCTGACTGTATAGGGGAAATGTGTGTTTTCTTTGACTTTGTTGTTGGAGGGGGTGTTTTTTAAATTGTTTTTATCATTGGTTTGGTGATTTGATCACCAAATCTGCTTTTTGGCCCTTTAGCAGGAGGGTTGGCAACCTACAGAGCAGGTGCTGAGAGGGGCAGCAGGTCCACATAGGCTGAGGTTTGGGAGCTGCAGCATCTGGGGGGTGGTAGTGAAGTATTATGAAGTAAACCTTGTCATACAAACAATTAAACCAAAGAGCACATTCAGACACATTCTGGACCTTGAGCTGTCAGTGAATGAATGAAATGCAATGCAGTGAAACTCACTTTTATTCACAGGAAAATAAACGATGAAATTACATAATTGAACCCCGTACCCAAACAGAGCCATAACACACGAGCTGATCTATCAGAGCTCCATGAGATCAGTTCTAAAACTGTAGATCCAAAGAGAAGATGATACAATGGCTCTCACAGCAAAAACCTCCCACAAAAGGGCGAGCTACAGGCATGAATTACTGTAATTGCTATTCATTTAGCAAAATTAGGCTGCATATTACTCATAGATTTGAAAGCAGTATGGGTGTTAAAGAGAAAAGGTGATGATCCCATGCTCAGGGGAATTCAGAATGCTCTGGGAATCAGTGGGATCCCCAGGACAGCTCCTGGCCATCAGAGCTTGGCGAGGGCCCCAGCATGAGAGCCTGCCTTTAAATGGAGTGAGGTTATTTGAGATTTAGATCATTTCTGTCAGCTTCTGAGCCAGATCCTGGGCTAATCTGAGCTTTGTGCAAATCCATGAGCTTGCAGTGTCGAAAATTAGAGCCAAATTGGATCATTTTATGCAAAAAAATAACATGGTAGTGGGTGATGTGTACTTGTTCCCTTCGCTTCTGTTGATCATGTTTTTGTGGGATCTAAATTTGCTTACTCCATCCTCCACTTAATTGCACTTGTACAGCACATAGATTATTCTGCTCCCAGTTGGTTTCTATAGACTTCACTGAAGGTGTTTTTTTTCCTTCCACCTGAAGACTGAATTTCATGCTGTTTTCGTAGAGGTTTTGAGGTTAAATGCTCCAATATTTCTATTGCTATTTCTGGGCTTGGAGTAAAGTTTTTCTCTGCTATTTCCTCACTGACCTTTTTAGAAATTGAAATTACTTCGAGCTCCCTGTTATGTTTGCAAAAGACTTCTGCAGTCTCCCCCTCTGCAGTGGCATATTATAAATATTTCCTTTGATGTGTCTTTACTCCATTCCCTCCCACCCTCTCCTTTTCCAGAATGGTGTACTGTTCCCTTTCTTTTTCTTCCCCACCAGGGCTGCTTATCTGCAGCCCAAAGCGAGGAGGTGGTTCCCTTTAGCATGTAAATAAAGCAACATTTTTTTTCCATCGAGCAGCTCGGGCTGGAATTCCATGCCAGAAACTCTCCCCTACACAATGATGAGTTCAAGTTCTGCATTGTGCCAAGGGTTTTTTCTTTCACGGTAGGAAAGGTGATCAGTCTGCAATTAGTCCTCTCCTTCCCCAATCTTTTGTAACTCCGTCTTTGCTAATTTCTCATCTCCCAGGACCAAAGGCGAAGGTAACTTTTGGGAATCCATTTAATGTGACAGTCCTCCCATCATCCAGTTCTGCATAAAATTAGCCTGTCCTCCAGCTGATGGTAAATGATGTGGCATTAGAGCAATATTTGGAAAGATGTGCCTCGAGTTCTCTATTCTGGTCAGATGAGCGGGGAACATGCTTTTGCATTTTAATTTGAAATTCAGTGAATATTTTGAATGCCACAGCATGTCTATAACATTATTTAAAAGATCCTGTGCACTCAGGCATGTAATGATTGACATTGGCTGTAACTTGATGCAATGTTGCACTGTTTTAATTCTTTTTGGGGCAGTGTTATCTTTGATCACTTCGTATTCACTGGAAAAATCCCACAATTGCAATCCCACATTATGTTTCAGCGAGGATGCCAAGTTCTCTATGGTGCGTAGCTATTCAAGGCACTTTGTCCACCCTCAGGCTGCTCATTAAAGTGATGGCAGTTTCTATTTTAATGAATAAGGTAGAGTGCAAATTCCCAACTTCATTCATAGACCTTGAATGGTCAAAAGGAGAGGGTTCTTTTTTCAGTTCCCAACTTCTTTGTTTTCTTGGAAATTGTGTAAATGTGTTCATAGCCATGGCCACAACTCCATGTGCATGCAAAACCCACCAAATTACAAGTTTTTATCTTGTGCCCAGGGCTTGCATTATTAAAACTTCCTTTTGTGACCAACATCCCCCGTCCCAGATTTCGTTTCTAGACACAGTTACATGTCCATATTGCAAGAGGTAAGAAAGGGGGATGCCTGACAAGAGCGACTTAGTTCCCTCTTTTAATTCTCTGTTATTCCCTCGCTAATCGTCAGTCCTGTGCCAGAAAGCCTTTCCATACAACCCGACATTCCTTGCTTTCACAGGCTGCATTTCAAAGGCTGCACTTGCCCACAGTTACACAGCAGGGGCATGAAAGCTGCTGCACGTTTCCTCTCCAGTTAAAACGCGGCACTTTAAGGTAAAGCATGAACTAAGTGCAGCGCTGAAGTGCTGCACAAACGCGAACAGTCGGTGTCAGGGAAGGAGGCAGAGTTCCCTGCCTGCTCTCCTGCCTATTATCCACGTGCCATTCAAACCTAACAGCCTGGACGCCTTCTTTTGACCGCTCTCCCTCCCGGTTTGCTGTGAAAAACCCTTTTCTCCTGCCCGTTACCCAACGTTTGGGAATGGCCGGGGCTGCCAAGGAGAGGTTTTTTGAAGGCGGTGACGAGTTGCTCCTCGAAACTGGGTTAAGGAGCACATGGATTTTTTTTTTTGCTGTACCCACATTTATTCTGAACCCCCTGCTACCCAGAGGGAAAGGCATTTTGGGGTGCCTGTAGCTGCCCGGGTGGATAAGAATATCCAGTGGGGGAGGCACCGATGCAGAGATTTGGAATGCTGGGCTCACCCTTGGGTATCAGCCTGGTGGGGCAGCTTTGGCTTTGGGCTCTGTTCAGCTTGTGCTCAGACTCAAGGAATGAGAAGTAAAAGCTGCTGAAGGGCCTTTGCCACCCCCCAGCCCCCTGGTGATGTCCCTATTGTGCTTTCCAGAGCTCAGCAATCCCAAAAAGTGCAGGTCTTTTCCACAAGGCCAAGCCATGGGGCAGTTGGAGACCCACCAAGACAACTCTGCCTCCATCTTCCCCTGCCCACAGCTCCTTGGACCAGATCCATGTTTTCTGCAGAGACTTTGGCTTTAGCTGGGAGGTACAAGTTTCTTTTCTTACTGCACAATAATTTTTACTCAGTTGTATAAAATCAGAGAATCAAGTACAGGCGCCTTTTAATTTTTTTTTTTTTCCTTGAGAAAAACTGAAGATAAATATTGAAATGAAAAAAGGGTTTGCTATTTAATAGTGTTAAATCACTGCACGCAGTTGCAGGAGACTAAGGAATTATTTTAATATTGTTTCCATTTGCATATGTTCCTCCAAAATCCTCTTGCTGAAGCACACAGTTTCAGGGGAGATGCTGAAACATTTAATCATTTAATAAAAGCAGCTCTTGGCGTGTATTTGTTATAGTCATGGATTTTACACACCAGAGGATCTCTGTGGTACAAAAAGAACATGATCCAGAAGGGAAAAGTCCTACCTCTTTTCAGCTGCACTAAAATAAGTTTGCTCCTTAAAAATCTTCCCCTTCTTTATCCATGAGGCTTAGGGCTCCCCAGATGAGGAATTGACTTTAATGCCAGGGAATGCTCACCTCATCACTGCGTTGAGATAGAAACTGTGTTTGACTGGAAAATGTGATTTAAGGTGGTAGAATTTGTTACACTTGGGCCATGGAATGCTGACATCCCTCGTCCCAGACTCCTCCATTGGGCAAGTCAACAGCAAGTGGAAGAATCAAATAAACAGGCTCTTTCCCTTGTCCTTCCCTGTCCCTGCCTGTGGAGCCTGGGGTTTCTTTCCCATGGCTCCCAGCCATGCAGAAGAGAGGTTTTAAATAAAACTTGCAGTTTTGGTAAGGTTGGTGACTGTTCTCAGGGAGGGAGCACTACCACCACTGAGCAGTGGTGCTGCCTGGCAGGCAGGAGATGTGTCCCAAGGGAGCTGGGCTCACTGCAGAGCCTGCATGGGAAGATTTGGCTCTCCTCGGAGAGATTCCATGGGATAAATCTTGATGACTTCAGATCTGCTAAAATTAAAATTCAAATAAAAGGCTGGTTTGGTTTGTTGGGGTTTTGTTTGTTTGTTTTGTTGTTGTTTTTGGTTTTGTTTTTTTTTCCTTGACTGGTAGCTCTGTGAATTCAACAGAGAAAGCCACTCAGTGGCCTTTTTGCCTTGAGCATCCTCAGCACAAAGATTTAGTGTTCGGAATTTAAATTATGATCTCATGATTTTCCTTGTGCCACAACAGATATCGGTCACTCTCCTAGAGCTGCAGGAGCTGAAAAAAAAAAACAACTCAGAGAAAAAGCAGGAGGGCTAAACAAACAAACCTCAGCGTACAGAACTTGAGCTTTTTAAGGAGCAGACACCTAATGCCAAGGACTTTGGTCTTAGCACTGTGTGACCCCTAACAAGCAAAAGGAGTAGATCA
The DNA here is from genome assembly GCA_013397395.1 of Sinosuthora webbiana. Lineage (NCBI taxonomy): Eukaryota > Metazoa > Chordata > Aves > Passeriformes > Sylviidae > Sinosuthora > Sinosuthora webbiana. Next base: position 227,524 of record VXBN01005888.1, read on the forward strand.
TTGAATTAAAAAAGAGCCATTTTCCAGAATGTAATTGCACCTTAAGGGCAAGTAAATATCTTCTTGCTGCTTAGATTGGTAGCGTTCCTTCCCATAACTGAAGCATCAGGAATAATTATGCTAAAAGACACTTAAGCTTGTAGAGAAAACACATATTGCATTTTATGATGCTCTTGCTGGGCTTCTTGTGTAACGTGAGAGAGATTATATTAACACTGGTGCTACATCGGTGTAGAATTACACCCCCGTGTTGGTCTGAACTGCATTGTGCAGCTTTCCTCACTTTTTATAGCTCTATTAATGGTTTTCAAAAACTGTGGGCTAAAAGAGTATTAAAATGTCTTGGCAATGTACAGTTGCTCAATCTTTTTACTGTGGGATTACATATACCTTGTTTCTATTTGATTTTGATTGCTTGCTTGGCCTAGATTCCCTGCAAGCATTTGGTATGACTGAATAATTTTTAGTTGTACTTTCTTGCCATGCTTTATGCTAATCTGCTGATGTTTTGCAGCCGCAGCACTGCCAGTCAGTGCTGCAGCCTACAGTCTTTATCCTTTACTGGATTTTTAAAAGGGTATTTTATTGCCTGTCATTACCATTCATTGTGGCTTTATGGACTGTGCTCTGTGCTCGCGCTGCGGCTGCCGCTCGCTCCCCACCGCAGCTCCCGCGCCTTTGTTCTGCCCAGCACAAGTTTTCTGTGGGCCCTTCTGCCTCCCACCCCTCCAGAGTGCCTCAGATGCAGCCCCCTTGCCGTGGGGCAGATGGGGGAGCGTCGTTTCAGCTCTGTGATTTATCGGGAATAGTTTTTTGTTTTTTTTTTCCCCCCAAATATCGCTGGGTAAATGTTAAATACAGGATGCGTAATGCGCTGTGCTGCGGGAGTTTTGGTACCTCTCGAGCAGCTTTTTATGATGCTAATGCACACTGGAAGGAAATGCTGATGTTTCATCCAAATTACATAATTCAATTAATAATTATTTATTAAGAGCACATTAAATTTCTCCTGCCTTGCTGATGGATATTTCTCAGCTTTATTTAATAACATGTGGGTGTAGGTTAGGATCAAACCCATAGCTGCCAACTGCAAACCCGTTGCCTCAAAATTGGTGGTTCACATAAAACAGAACTCAACTCTAAATAAAATTACTGCACCTTGAGGGCATTCTTCCAACTCAGTGCTCACCTTCTTTCATCTTTAGTAGGGATACAATTTTGAATGCTTTATTTTAGTTGGAGTTGCTTTTGGGACAGTTAAGTCATTAGGAAAATATTGAAGCTGTAGGAAAACAGAGCTTTGTCAGTTTAACTTTCTGAAAAAAGAACAGAAATGCAATGAATCAGAATAATTTTTTTAAGTGGATTGGACCTCATGCCACGCTCAGCCCTGAGACCCATTGGGAAATGTGCATCAACATCCCTCTGGTCACATGAGATGGGGCAGTGGGGGCTGGAGCTGCCAGGCAGGTCTGTGGTGCATCACTTTTTCAGTGCTGTTGTCCTGTGAAGGTCTGAGATCATGGAAGAGGAGTGAAGGCTGGAGATTTACCGGTTTGGAGTTAGTTAGATTTGAACAGAGGAATTTATGTGTGAATACAAATATGCATAAATCCTTGCCTGACTACTGAGCCAAAGGAAAATGGATAGTTTCCTGTAGGAACACTTAATGTTTTGATTGGTGTCTTTAAAGTAAATAAATCATTCACTCTGTACTTTTTCATGGAGTGATTTATATCCTTAAGATGCAGAGTTCTTTCAGAGCAGGCTGGTGGTAGATGGGGAGAGCAGGAGCTGTGCTTCCCTGCTTGAGGACCTGCAGTGGCTGTTAACCAACAAGTTACCTCCCCCAGGCTGCACAGACACACTCTGGGAAAAGCCTGGAACACTGACTTCAGTGGGAGCTGAGTGCTCCACACCTCCCAGGATTGGACCTCAAATACTTATCTGTAGGAGCTTTCCATTATTCATTCTACAAATGAAACTGGTTGTAATGTAAATTATAGGATGAATCTTTCTACGGCTTAAGATCCTGTAACTTAAACCTCCTAGGCTGCTTATCTGCCTTCTGCCACCTACCTACAGTTTATCCAGTGCACTTGGCATTCTTGATTGTTCCGTGCATATAAATTTCAATCATACCCACAGGGTCCCTCTATTCTGTAATAGCTTGCATTGTGAGCAATTTAGCAGAGAAACGCTCTGCCCAAACACTGAGTGAGACATTTGCTATTGGGAAAAGCAAAACCCTTGGGAAGTACCATGCATATTCCTCACATAATGCTGTAATAAGGCAATTGTATTGAAATTAAAAAAAAAAAAAAAAAGAAAAGAAAAGAGGTTGAGAGATTTATCTCCCCTTTCAGTCACAGGGTATCACGGAGCTGTCCGGGAGCCTCTAAGCAAAGCAATCCCACGTCTGCAAAATCAGCCGGCTCGGGAAGTCGGGCTGATTGGCTAACGATGGCTTGATACCTTCCACCAAAGTCATTAAAATTCTTCCTTATCTCAACTGAATAACTTCGTGCTGTAATAATCTTATTACACCACAGTTGTTCTGTTCCTCTGCCAGGCAGGTTACACACAACGCCCGCCTCTCATCCCGCTTGGTGCACGGCCCCAAGCCAGCCCTTTGCAGGAGTTTCTCCAAAACAGCACAGATGTTGTTCCACAAACTCCTCTGCCACTGGAAGGAGTGAAAAATGGTCCCTGGCTGTGGGTGCACAAGCACAGTGGGCCTCTCAAACCCCCAGCATGGAGACCTGAGCAGGAGGGAGAGTGTAAAGGAAGTCTGTGTGGTAGCCGTGCTTTCCAAGAGAGGCAGCAGGGGACTCCATCCTCCCCCTACCCTCACTGTCTGTCCTTGGCATATGGGGATAAGAAAAAACACAGAGAAGATTAGAGGATGCCTTAGGGAAATGAGGTTTGTGTCTGTAGGCTGAAAGTGGAATGAGTCTTAAAGCCCAGTGGTCTATGAGGAAGCCTAAGAAGATGGAAAAGGTGCCATTTGTATGGTCACAGAATGACAGAAAGGTTTGGATTGGAAAGGACCTTAAAGAACGTCTAGTTCCACCCCCTGCCATGGCAGGGACACCTCCCACTGTCCCAGGCTGCTCCAAGCCCCAATCTCCAACCTGGCCTTGGACACTTCCAGGGATTCAGGGCCAGCCACAGCTTCTCTGGGCACCCTGTGCCAGGGCCTGCCCACCCTCACATGGTGCAATTTCATCCCGATATCCCATCTAAACCTACTCTCTTTCAGTTTAAAACTGTTCCCCCTTGTCCTGTCCCTACTTGCCAGTACTGTGATTTGGGGCAGTCCTTAAAGTCTCCCAGGAAGACATGTCCTTTCTAAGTGACTCCTGAGAAGTTTTGACATTTTTGTTTGCAGGATGGCATTTAACTCTTATGTCGTTTTTAATTTCAAAAAAGCAACAACAAAACCCACTTGAGTGAAAAACAATTGCCAGTGTGATTTATCATCTTGTGGTACCTTGTAGTAGCATGGTCAGAACAGAGCAGTTTATTTGGAGACACCACAGGGGATCCACAACAGGAACTGTTTTCAGGGCACTGTAGGCAAAAGAAGTCCATGAAAGTCTTCATGGGAACGTAAAATATGCATTTAGTGGTTCCTACCAATATTTAAAAACATCAAGAAGGATTATGCTTAAATCTATTGCAAGTGATTTCCTTTAATAAAGTTAAGGAGATTGCTCTCCATAATACTCATCGTGTTGCTCCTGAAGTTCATTCTATTATCATCCTCACTGGTAGTTCCGTGAAGCCTTCCTAAGATTTATGAGATAAGAGAGGTTTGGCGTCAGGTATGGAGGGGAGCATTTTAGGGAGGAAAGGCAATTTGTCTGGGGAGACAATCCCATGGCAGAGTGCTGGTGTGTCTTACTGGCAGAGAAGAAAAGTGAAAAACAGGAAGAGAGTGAAAAATGTATTTGCCAGCTCAAGGAACAAATAAAAATGCAGTTAACTTCTTTAATGGTTCTTTCCAACCTGAACTGGAAGTATTTCCTCACTGATATAAGAACCAAAATCATCTGAAATACACTTTTGGGGTCAAAACTGGAAGTGGTTGGAAAGGTTGAGAAGATGTCTCAGAAAGTGTGTGTTCTCCCCTTCATCCCTTCTTCTGTCAGCCCTCCCTCCCACCCAGGGTACTTGAGCTCAGCAGGAAGAATCAATTTGCAGAAACAGAGAGACTTTGGGGATTTTTACTGTGGCTCTCAATTTATGAACTTTATGAAATAATTATCTTCTTTGACTTCACCATCTGTAGAAAAGTGGGGAATACCCTTTGTCCTGACCTCTCCTTTTAGACACAGGCTATTCTTGCATACATTTAAAAGAGAAGCTTTTAAAATGAAACCTTAAGGAATGATCAATTTGTTACATTTTAGCTGTCATTTGCTATAATCCCTGGACAGACCAGATAGTCAGGAGTCTCAGTGTGAGATACCTTACAATCAATAGTAAGAGAAAATGATTGGCTGAAGGAGCAAATGGTCTAGAAATTAAAGAAAAAGCAAAAGCACGCTGTATATTCCACGTGGTCACACGAGGGATTTCAGACCCACATTGAACAACTGATCCTGGGTGGCTCCTGGAGTCTCTGGTAATCTCAGGAACCAAAGCCAGAACTTTCACATTTAAGTGCTCCGTGCCTGCTCATTTCTTTCTCTAACAGGCAGAATGATCAGCACTTCTGGAGCAATGCCCTCACCCAGCTCTAAGCTGCTTCTGTGGAATTCAGTGGGAGAGCTCCTGACTCCACGTGGAGCACCAGCACGGCCAAAGTGAATTGTAAACACAAGGGGGTGGTAATTACACCCATTTCTTTGCTGCACATCTGTGTGGAACTTTCCTCTGTCTTTGTCCCAAGAGCTACAATATGTCTTAAAATCAATAAAGTCGATACCTTTAAAAAAGATTTGTTGATGTTTGGACTACACATAAAATTAGATCCTCTGATTAATGCCACGACAACGTGGCAGCATCATTGCATTATGGCTCGTGAAGCCCTGCCTCGTCCACCTACTAACAAATAACGGTATCTTGGAATAATAAAGACTAAAAATTACAGCTAAAAGAATAGTTATTGACTCACAGAAATAAACTGCAAACTACTCCCATTGTGCTCCCTTCCATATGCATTTTATTGTCATTTATTCATGTCCTTCCTCACCCTGGATGTCGGAGCACTTAACAAAGAAACACTTAACAAACGAACAATGCAGTCCCGCCATGGGGTTTATGTGGCAACCGCTCTGCTGTAAATAACAGCCCATCATAACCAGCCCTTGGCTTAGCAGCTCCTCGGAAAAACACTGATGGACACACTTTGGAGCGAGGAACCTCTGCTCCTCTGGGGCTGGTGACCATGTGAACTTCAAAACATTTAACTCTCTGCTTGTTATTATTGGACTTGAGGATTTATGTGTCTTTTAAAAGATTAATCTAATTGATAGGTATTTTTTCCAAACTTTTCCCCGTTTCAGCTTCCTCCCCAGACTCTCCTAGGTTGTCTTCTCAAAAAGGAGAAAAAAGGACAAAAAAAAAGGTGGAGAAGGATTTTTAATAGGGACATGGGTGATGAGTGGTGGGACAAGAGGGAATGGCTTTAAGCTGAAGTAGTGTATATTCTGTAGGTTGATATTAGGAAGAAAACCTTTACTCTAAGGGTGGTTCTTACACACTGATGCCTTCAGAGAAATTGTCCCTGCTTTGTGTTAACACCAGAAGCAAATTGGCTTTGAGATCTCCATCATTTCCTTTCCTGCTGCTGTAGATGTGCCACGGACCTGAGGAATTTCTTCTCCAGTGTCCTTGGGCTCTGGGAGTGTGCTTCTGGGATCGAGGAAGTAGCAACTGGGAATGGTTTGCATTCAGATGGGGTTGTCTGCACAGCTTAGGTTAATTAGATCTATGTCTCATAAACTTTTGTACCTTGTTACTGCAGTTCTGTAGACTCACCTCTCAGTAGATTGGGTTTAATTGCTGTGCAGTCTGAGTTTTGTTATTATCAAATGTTCTTCTTCATATTTTAATTGCAGTTACAAACTTGTAGTCCCTGTAAACTCAGTCTTGATGGTATTTTCCTGCTGGAGTAGCCCATGTTTCTCATGTGTCTGTGTAAAGTGAGACTTTGCTCTGTTCCTTTTGAAAATAATTATTTCTGCCCCCCTGACTTTTCAATCTTAAATAACCATGTCGAGGTATATTATTTTTTTAAAGCTTTGATAAGAAGCTATTTTATTACTCTTCAGACGAGCAATCAAAGTCACTGGAGACTGCTGAAACAGAAGGAATAACAGGCTGGAATGGAGCCTTTTTGGAGAGAACAAAGCAGCTGATAATTGGCTGCATTGTCCGGATTTGGCTGTTTGGTGGGAGGAGCTGCCAGGCACAGGGATGGTGTAAACTGGAGTAGGGACAGGCAGGCTCAGGGTGTGGCCAGTGGAAAACCAGGAAAAGGAAGGAAAGGAAGGAAAGGAAGGAAAGGAAGGAAAGGAAGGAAAGGAAGGAAAGGAAGGAAGGAAAGGAAGGAAAGGAAGGAAAGGAAGGAAAGGAAGGAANGAAGGAAGGAAGGAAGGAAGGAAGGAAGGAAGGAAGGAAGGAAGGAAAGTGGTTGGAAATTTTAGAACATGGCTTTTGCAATAAATTGTAGGAAGAGAGCATGAATGACGCAGAAAGCCTCACATTGCAAGTTGCACTCAGTTTTACAGGAGAAGACAGTGCCAGAACTGACAATAAACCTGAGATCTTGATCCCAGCTCCAAAACCAATCTCGGAGAGCAGCAGCAGTGGGTGCTGTCCTAGGCGGGGAGGTGGGCACAGGAGGGGGATTGCTCAAGGACCCTCCAGAAATGCTTCCTACTTCAGTGATTTGCTTTGCAGCAAGAGACCTGGCACTTGTTTTATTTGTTTCTTCTTGTAAATTAGAATGGAAGATTCTTATCACAACTTCATAGCATGAATTAGGGGTCAGTATGGCCATGTGAAACACTTGTTAAGGTGGCTTTGAGCATCCTCACACAATTAAAACACTGACCTGGAGCAGTCCTCTTGTTTTGAAGGGGCTAAGTGTTTGTCTCAGAAGTGTGTCATATTTAATTTCATTTCATCACAGCATTGAGTGCAAAAAATAAAAGAAAAAAGACAATTTCATTTGCTTCCACTCAGTATGAAAATGAATAGAATGTATGAAAATTGAGGTTTTGTAATTAAGGTCTATAACATCAGGAAAAGCAAATACATCTGTGAAATGCGTGCTGGCCCTGAGTGGAAAAATCCAATTCTGTGAGATTGTGTGTGTGTGTGCACAAACATCAATATTTGTGTGTCTTTATGTACGCTGAGACTCTCACCCTTCTGCATGTTTTCTGCTGAATTTTGCCCTTCACAAGCACATCTCTGCCGGGGAGCCCCATGCAGACCTGGGTGCTGGAGGTGAGCAAACTCAGCAAGGTTTTAGGTAGAAGCAGAGAAAGACTGAAAAATTAACTGCAGCAAAACTTCAGATCAAGCTGTGTAGGGAGCTGTGCCCTGTATTGAGTCAACTGGTCCTCATTGTACTTATGAATACTTCTATTTGCAGTAAAATTCTTGGTAATAGGAATATGGCTGTTAGGGGACCATCCACTCATTTAATTATCCTACATGTGTGTCAGTAAGAATGGGAATACTTAAGAGTATTTAACAAAACTCACTGACACTCAGCAAGGTGTTTTGTCTTGTTAAACACTTATTCCCTCCTTCCTCCCTGTGAGCCGCACAGGAAGGCTCGGAGAGTTCAATGTTCTTATAGTTCAGATGACAACTGAATCCCTCCTCTTGTTCCATCCAGGCTTAATTAGCATTTTCATGTGCATTTCCTTGTTCTTGCTGAAAAGCCTGAGATGAGAGTGAAGATGTTCAGTAATTAAGTAATTATGAAATACCCACCTCTTCCTTTGACTCCCCCAGGGAAATTTGCCAACTCACGACCCTGTACTCCTTTGTAAGGTCCCCATTCAAGTGCTCTCGCTGTGCCATGCCCAGTTGTAATCACCTGGAGAACAGAAGGTTCCAGGGGGTCTTATAGAATCATCCTGGGTTGGAAAGGAGCCTAAAGATCATCCATTTCCATGGGCAGGGACATTTTCCACTAGAAGTGTCCAAGGCCGTGTTGGACAGGGCTTGGAGCAACCCGGGGTAGTGGAAGCTGTCCCTGCCCATGGCAGGGGGTGGCATGAGTTGATCTTTAAAGGTCCTTTCCAACCCAAACCATTCTGTGTTTCTGTGGAGCTTCAAAGCCCAGGCTGGTTCTTGGTACAGGGAGATTGGTGAGGAGATGTGTGGGAGTGTTTCCTGCCAGCTTGGCATGGCACCTCGGGGGAATGGCCACCACATTCACAGGAGGAAGGGCAGCCCCTGCACCAGGCTGGAGCACGGCCAGGGAACAGATTTGTGCCCATCAGGGGCTGGATGGGTCACCAGGGGATCCTCGGCACAGGGACTTCAGGATGGTGCTGCCCGTGGCTGAGAGGGGCAGCAGAAGCACATCAGTGATCCTTGTTGGATTGGACAGTTTGGGTTTTGCTGCCCTTCCCCTGTGATTGGCAGCCTGGGCACATTCGTGGCACTTTTCATACCTCCCTCCAAACACTGAAATTACAGCTTTAGCTGAAAGACAGCCAAAACGTCTGAAAGGCTCATTGTTTCCCAAGTAATATTTTCAATACAAATTGAGCTGAATGGTTCTTGAAAACAATTGTATATTAAACTCCAGCAAATATCCATGCTGTTCAGGCCCACACAGGCTAATATAAACGCCAGCGTGACTTGATAAAAGCACAATGAAAGGTTCTATTTTTGTTAGTGTCAGTGACCTTGCGTGGCTGTTTAAGGACTGTTCAATCTCCTGTTCAGGATGTATAAAATTAATATACCTAAGGGGGAGGATGTTATTAGGAGTTAGCTCGGAAATGCTACAGGAAATGCTGCAGATAGATGGCTGAAATTACCCTGTAGACATTGTTCAAACAGATCTGTGTTTAAAATTAAACTTACAAGAAAATCCTTTTACTAGTTAGCTACCAACATAATAAGTATCTATTGATTGCATCTCCATTTGTTACATCTTAATAAAAGAAAGAGTTTTAAAACTACATAAAAGAACAAGGGGGGGGAAGAGTGTTAGAAGTGTTATTAACATATTAAAAGATAACCACAATGGATATAATAAAATACATTATTCACGAGGCATGATAGCAAAACTCGGTGAGAGTGTCTTTGCCCCTGCACGTTCTTAACATCACTGAAAAGAATTATTTCTCTTCATCTATTTTCTGCTGCCTCTGCTTTACCTCCAAAGCCATACATTATTCCCCCAATCTATTTCATTGAGCAAGATAATTATCTATGCATGGATGCTTTAGCATTAAAGACATCTCCCAGGAAGTACAACTTTCCCATTTATTTATTTCATTTTATTTTTTTTTTTAACAAAAGGGCTAGAAGAAAGGTGTGTGGGAGAAGGAAATAAGGATCAGTGTTTAAAACATAGCTAATGACATGCTAATGTGCCCAAATGAATATTGAAAGAACTCAAACATTGCTTTGAAATTAATTATAGCACTCCCTTTGTCCTGTAGAAATGGGAGATTAAAACCTGTACGGAGATGTTTACTATGTTTAATTTTCAATTGTTTCTTTGATGTAACAGATAGAAAGGTTTGCACCTGCAAAGTAAAAAGGCTGTGAACAGATTGCAAACATTCTGCAAACACTTCATCAAGAATTTTAGTTGTCAGCCTCCCCAAGCACAAGGGAGCCTTGATGATATCTTTGTGTGCCTTTGACTCCTTTTGATTAATAAATGCAAACAAATTTCGCTCAGTAACCTCTGGTTGCAATCCATGCATGTCAATTAGGGACAACCTCTGGTGAAGGGAGGCACTGAAGTCTGTTCTCCCTCCTTCTCCTACACAATAAATAGTTGATCTTTAATGCTTTTTGACAATTAGAGAATGAAATCTCTTGTAGTTGTGCAGTCCTGGCTACTCTTCATTATTTTGTTCTCAGCAGTGACAGATCTGTGTTTGCTGTAGTATTACAGTGTTTGGGTGGATGAGCTAATTCTTTTTTTCCTTCCTTTTCTATTCCTAATGCTACTTCATCGCCGTATCGAAACTTAGAGTGCAAATACTGCTTTTTTTTTTACTGGAGAGCCTTCTGAGTTTCATCAATACAATGGATTTCAGGAAGAGCTGTTCGGAACTTGCATAAAACCCAAATAAATTATTCTCTGACTTGGTGGATCCACCTCAAAAATAGTACTAAAACTGTCTTAAAATGGTAGGGAAAGTCCCTGGCACCTCGGGCAAGCAGCAGAACCTGTGTGAGGGCTGTGGTCCTGTTCCTGCACCCCTTTAGTTGTGTGATAGCAGGCACAGAGGCCAATTCAACTCCCCTTTGTATGTGGCAGGGGCTTATCAGATGAAGCAGATGGTTTTAGAAATGAATGAACTGAGCTGCTTTGTCGATGGGAACAGAGGCACAGGCAGAGGCTGCATAACTTGGGGGGTTTTATAAATGTTAGGTCCTGGAAATATAGTGAGGTGCTTGAAGGAAGTCAGGAAATGCAAGGATAAAGTAAATGAAAAAACCTCTGCCAAAATAGACTTTGTAAGGAAAATTATAAGAGATACTGAGGCTTTCCAGGGGTAAGAAGGCAGGATCACAGAATGAGATAATAGTCTGAATTGGAAGGGACTCAGAAGCATCGAGTCACAAGAAATTAAGGCTATACAGAGAGGGTTGTGTAGAAATAATCAAGAGATCACTCCAAAATGACTGTCTATGTCTTGGTTTTCAAGAAAACCAAGAGGAAAAAACCTGGACAGAGGCTGGATGGCTACAGGAATCAAACTGTAAGCATTTACCTTGTCTCAGGTAGAAACAAGATTGGAGGTGCTCAGTGGGCTGAGATGAGGAAGGGTTATTACATCTGTCCAGATGGAGGCAGGAATGGGGGACAGAGGGATGGATATTGTTCTCAACAGCCAAAGCCTCATTTTCTGATCTCAACACTGTACAGGCTTCAGACGATATTTGTAGGAGACCCAGTATGTAAAACTTCAATTAAATAATTTGCAGAAGAGGATATAAATGGAAAATAGAATAACAAACTTCTTTTTTGTCCAATGCTTTCACATGCCACGCTAGCCTGATCTCTTTCTGTGATAGCATAACTGATTCTCTTGACAAAGAAAATGCACTGGGTCTCATCTTTATGGACTTCAGCGAAGCATTTGATATAGCACCACATGGGAAATTATCAGGGAGTGTGGGGGCAGTGGAGATTAGTAGAAAACCAGAAAGGTTTGATAAGGAATGAGCCATAGGTGGAAATGAAAACAGATTGCATTAACAGGAAAGACATTGTGTTAGGAGGAGGTTACCTGGAGCATTCCCCAAAGACTGCTCCTGACACTATCTCGTGCAAGATTCCAGGGAATAGCCTTGGGGAGGGGGACCACGCTAACTGGGTTTGGAGATAGCACAAAATTAAAAACATCATCAGGACAAGAACTCGCTGTTGCTGCCTACATGGAATTTGGGACTGGAATAGCAGGAAAGGATAAGATGGAGCATCTGCCCTTTGGGACAGGCAGGGATGATTTCTGGGATAAGCTGAGGCTCACAGCTTAGGGGTACGTTGGTGGAGGAACAACTGAGCCATGCACAGCAGTCCCAGAGGATTCTGAGCCATGATGTGATGCCAGGAGGGTATTTGGAGTAGTTCTAGCGATAAGTTCCTCTGTGTGGCCATCCTGCTGCATCTGCTGGACTGCCAGGTGTGACTCTGAGCTCATGGGGATACAAGAACCTGGACCATTCAGGCCAGCAAAATAAATGCTGAGATAAGATCTGATCATGCACTGATAAATGCTGAGGGAAAAAGAACCCATGGACAAGGCTGACACAAAACCAAATGGATGTAAATGAACTTTTATAAATTTTCTGATCTCATTTGTGTTCCCAGCCCTCAGAGTCCCAATGGGCCTTTCAGCAAGAAAAGCAGGTGGGAAAAAATATAAGGGTTTGTTGTTTGTAAGATGTTGCTTTATCAGATTATTTGGTGTTAAGCAGAGATTTAACAGCATCATCCCATCCCAGTGTTCCCACTACTCTTTGAGTACTGGATTTTGACTCTTCCTGTGCTACAAAACCCCATCACTTCCTGGCAGTGCTGCAGGAACGTGTAGGGAATGAATGGGAATCTCCCCCAGGGTCTCAGGGGTATCAGTCTGAGGTGACTGACTATGGGACTGGTCATTCAATCCCAAAAACAGGAGGCAGCAAGGCCACCTACAATAGGGTGGCATAGGGAATTATGCACCTTCCAGGGCTTTTCCTCAACCCCAGAGAATACCTCCTGCTTCCAGACCATTCCCAAGGCTGCAGTGCTGGAAATGCAGCCACTCCTGCACATCCCATGACAGAACAGGTCTTGGTCCCACGTTAACACAATGTCTAGTCTGTCCTCAAAGCCTCCCAGTTTTCTCTTTTCTTTCTTTCTTGTTTTAAAGCCTCAGTTAGGAGTGGTGCCTGCAACATTTGCCAGACGTCACAGGGAAGCAGTAACACATGCTGAGAGCCTTGTATATCTCACAGATGTATAAAATATTTCCACCTCTAAAACCTCCAAATGTTTCCTTACCTTCCAAGTGACAATATCTCTGTTCCACAGATCTCAGTAGGGATTAGGGATTTAAATGAGATTCACTATTTACATCAAGTCAATTTTAATCTAAATCGGCTAAAAAAAGGTAGAATGATTTTCTAAGGTAAAACATCAACAGTTTTCCCGAGTCCCACAAATCTGTAATGATGAGTCACTGGGAATTCAAGCATGTAAAAGCAGTTGTTTGCTAAGCAGAACTGAAAATTTAGCTGGGAAAGGTTTTCCAGGGTATTGGAGGTGATGGGGTGGAAGACTGGTCATACATTGGCACCAGTCTGTTGGCACCAACCGTGCAGGAACAGCTCCTGACTCCTTAATTCTCCATTAGTCACCCTATTGCCCCAAAATGATCCCAGAATCTCAGTATAGTTCTTCCTCTTTCCTTTTTCTGGGAAATCCTGAGATAAAAAACATCAACAGTGGATGTGAAATGTTTATGTAAGCAGTGACAACAATGATTCAAAAAATAATTAAATGAAAAATTTCATTCCCATTTTTCTGGTTGTCTCCCTGACTGTTATTGGTGTCCCCTATCTCCATCTTCATCTCCTGTGTTATGGCCTATCCCAGGACACCAGTTCCCAACAGGAAGATGCTAAAAGAGACTCTGGTCCATGTGTACAATAGTTATGGAGAAGGAACATGGATATGGTGCCCAGAAATGTTCCTGGGTGATCCACAGTCATGATAGGGTGGTTTTTGTTTTTTTTTCATGCAGTTCATGTATACAATCCTTTACATCCAACTCTTAATAATGCCCAGTTTAGTAGGGTTGGGGCAGATGTATTTATTCCCTGTTACTTAATACCCAGGTAACGGCTGCTGGGGCATTTAATGAGTTCTTAAAACACAAATCCAGTGAGCCACACATTCTCACACACCTCCAGCCTTATTTCAAGTGCTTAATGGACTCCAGTCTGTGCTCTGGTAGTTAAAAATCTTCCATTTCTATCACTGCAGCGTTTTTACTGCTTTTTTTTATTTGCTCAGTCATTTCACAGTCCAGTTGTTGGGTTTTGGTCAGGTGGGCTATAAAATAATCCTGTAACAAGTTTAATCTCTGCAACATCTCTGGCCTCCATCTGTAACGACTTTGTACCAACGGCAGTTTCTCCCAAATCACCGCTTTTAAGAACTAACAAATCTTCTTTGCAGACAAACACACATCCCAAACACACACAGCACCCTTCCAGCAGCTCCCAAGTTTAATACACTTGGTTATTCTGCCCCCATTGGGAAGATTTAATTTTAAATTATCTGGATTTGAATAAATGAGGACTTTTAATGGCTGAGCACCAATTCACCTGTCTGCCTCCCCATGCTGTTAGGCTGCTCTTGGGACTGCTGTTCCATAATCCCATTTTGGGCTTTGTGTGTGTTTATTGTGCCAACACCAACCCCAGTGTCCACGAGTCAGTCAAGGCCGCTGAGTTCCAAACCAGATTCAGGCACTTTCTGGGGGTTCTTGTTTGCTCTGCAGGTTCTGAACCTTTTAATGGAAACAGATTCCTGGGTATTCACACATGAAATAAGAACTGGGAGATTTAGTAAAGGCTATTTTAGGGATTTGTGGTGAAGTTGTGACACTGGGTTGCTCCCCTGTGATGGGAGGAGGATGTCTGTGTGGCTTGGACCTACCTGGCACTGACTCCTGCCCTGTGGCACCATTTACAAGCTCACAAGAAGGAGGATTTCAGCACCTCTCTCAAACGTGCTGCAGTGCTGTGCTGGCTGAGGAGGGGCAGCGGAGAGGTTCAGCCTCTCAGCCTGCAGGAATGTGAAACACGGGAAGTTCCTCGGCTCCGTGTCTCGCATTCCAATAGTGGAGTGCTCCCGTGAGCCGGACCTGCATCCCCAGCCTGCCCAGCTGGCAGCTCCCGCTGATGGGCTCATTGATTTACTCCGTGTTGTAACTCGATGGAGTGGTTACAATATCGAGGGGGGGTTATGCTGCAATCCTCCTCTGCCTGGCTCTACCTGCCTGGCTCCCATTATCTCCCTCTCTGTCTATCACACCAGTCAAAATCGCTTTCCAGTCCTTTCCCACAGGTAAACATCATCTCCAGCCCGTGATGCATTTTGTATCTCTCCAGAAAGTAATACCTATAGAAGTCAGCACTTCAGTGATTTATGTAATTAAAATATGATGGATCAAGTCGTTAAATTTCACTAGCGCTGGTAACACGTGTTCACAAGTGCACAACTTGTCTCCAACTGTGCCTGCCCCATCATCCCACCGTGACCTTGTCTTCTTATTTAAGCTTTTACTCTGTATCAGAAAATTATGAATAGCAGAACAAACTGAGGAGTGGAATTAAAACCCAGAGTGCCTGGTATATTTTTCTGCTTGCGTTTACTTTGTCACTTCAGAATGACAGGCTTGAAATTCCTGCATGATCTTCAGCATGTTCTAAAAATGACAGCTACTATAATTCAAATTTACTGCTGTATTTTTTTTTTTACTAGTAATGAAGTTGTAAATGCAGCATTTCTTTCATTACCTATTCATTAAAGATATGACATGAAAACAGAGTTACCATGGAAATGGCTCTGTGAATTCTGAGTACATAATAAGAATTTCATTGTTTACACTACAGCATAGATAACTGATGGGTGTTGTTGTTGCTGGTAAAGTCTTATTTAGCCTCGGGAATGCTTGTAAGGGGGAAAAGGTTGTGCAATTGGTCTTCCACTAAGTGCCTGCATACAAGCAAAGATCTGTAAAATCATCAGTGCAAAAGAGTTTTATGATGAAAAGCACCGAATATGTTTTGAGCTTTAAATCTTTGAGCATCATTTGGAACTGAATATTTAAACATTGAAAGTAGAGATAGCCTAGTTGGTGTGTTACTAATAGTCTCATTGCAGGGCTAATGCATACACAGCTCATATAAATAAATTAGCATAAAGAGAATTTAGGAGTTTTTATACTTCGGCTGAAAACAGTAGGTTTTAGTAGAAGGAAAGCATCAGATTTAATAAATAACAGCATCAACAGCTGTGCCAAAAGGTAAAGGTGTTAGAAGCCTTATTTTTGCACCAATTGCAAATTTCAAATAAAATCAAGAGCTGCATCCTCTAACTGTATAACAGGGACTGCACTTTTATGCTACACTGCACCTCTGAAATGAGCCTGATTTTATGGAAGCAGGAAGGTTCTTAAATACCCAAATGCCAGGGTGACCCTTTGGCAGCTGAAGTCACAGTGACCGTCAGCAGCACTTCTCCAAGTGAAAAGGTTTTAATCCGATTCTGCACAGCTCTACAAAACCCAGGGAAAAGGCTTGAGCTCAGCTGAGAATCAATGAGTCAGGATTGTCATTTGTGCCCAAAACCCCTGAATGTCTGTTCCTCATTTGCAAACCAGTTCATTCCAGGGGATGAGCCATAAAGAGAAGCATTATGGATGCTGTGTTATAAAACAGAGTGATAATGAGATCTCTTTTTGTGCCTTAAATAAACACTGAACTGTTCTAGTCTTAAGTAATAAAATACATACATCTGCACAAAGATGAGGAGTCTGAATGTGACTGGTCACGTCCTGAGCCCTCTGATGTCTGTGACAAGATTCCTGTGATGATAAAGGCGCTGAACTGGGGTGTTGGATGTACATCAGTGCCCTCCTGTTCCACAGTCATTTGCACCAGGCAGAACTAATCACTCCTAATTGCACTTGACTGGCAGAATAACAGTAATGGCATCCCTGAAGGAGCCTCTGCCTTCATCTTCCCAGGTCTTTTGCAGGAGGACTCTTTCCTCCCAAATCTTCCAGTTGGTGAGATCATGGGATGGGACTGTCCCAGTGACCCACATGACAGTGACAGGTGCAGCCCTGGGAACCAGGGATGTTCCCATTCCCAGCCCTGAACCAGGAGCTCCTGCTCTCATTTTAGTAAAATTTGGCAAGTTTGGGGAAAAATTAGACATGGCAACAGTCAGACTTCACAGGTTAAAACATAACACGTGAAGGAGCGTTGGCTGGGTCACCTCCATGCACAGAGCAGTCAGTGCTTTCTCCCATGAGCTTGCCTGCCACAGTGCAGTGAGAACCATATTAACCTTGGCTTTATGAACAATCTGATACTTCCAGGATTCCGAGGGACAGCCATAGACTGCAGTTATTATTCATAGTGTGAATAATAATTTTGTAGGAAAGGATTAGAGTGTTGTTCCTTGAAATAGCTGAAGCTGCTTCAGACGAGGAGATTTAGGCAGTGGGGGGAATAAGTGCTACTGCCACACATCCACCAGTAACTTAGAGTCTGCTTTGAGTGGGAACAGTTAAAATCTGGTTTCACACTGGCTCCAGGTCAGAAATATCTTCCACCTTCAGGGACACTGCTGTCCACACACTCACCTGGTGAATATCCTGCATCCCTCTTGCCTGTGTTCTGCCGGCACGTGGGGATGTGCTTTGGCTCAGCTGGGTGAAGTCACGGCACAGCTGATGGGCAGCCAACAGCGTGTGGCACGAGAGGGAGAAGGGTTTCACATCTTGCTGTTGATTACCAAACGAAACATAACTCAGATTACTGGAGCTGCTCAGATTAATGATCTGGTCGTGGTTTAACTTTGCAGAGCATCTGCGCCATATGTGATCCCACCAGTGTTCCGTGGGTTAAATCACTGCTGCGACAGAGCAAAGAAAAAATGTTTGAATCATATTTTCTGTTTGAACCAGTAGGCAGTGTTTTGTTTTTGGGAAAATTCATCAGGCACAAAGAGAATAATAAAAGGAAGAATGAAATCTATTTGAATAATGAGCACACTGACCATCACATGAAATATAAAGACCAACACAGTAGGTTACTTTTTGGACCTCAATTATTTATTTGAGTCTGTTTTGGTTTAATTTTTTTCTTTTTTCTTTTTTTTTTTTTTTTTTTTTTTTTTTTTTTTTTTCAGTCTCACACACTATTTTTACTAACTTTTTACTTATGGTCAAATTTTTCTGATTAAATAGAAAAGCATAAAGACAAAAATGTTCTCCATCTGCCTCCTGATATGCCACAGCCCAAAATCTAATTCTTGGTCTGAAGAGTTTACTTGGCTCCTTGCACAGAGTTTTCCTCTGCATGGTACCAGAGGGAGAGAACGAGCAGGAATTTCAGCTCCCTCTAAAGCCTCTTAGAAAGTTTGGGGGTCCCAGGTGCTGCTGGTATCCTGTTACTGAAGGGTGCAGAGGCATTTGTGTAACATCCTTTATTCCCCTGGATCCCTGGGAATGTCCAAGGCCAGGTTGGATGGGGCTTGGAGCAGCCTGGGATAGTGGAAGGTGTCCCTGCCATGGCAGGGGGTGGAACACAATGAGATTTGAGCTTTCTTCCCAACCCAAATAATTATGGAATTCTATGATTCTGTGATCCAGCATCAGCTCAGCCCCCATTTAGCTGTTGCATGGGATCCACATCAGTCTCTGGGGCCCCTACACGCTCTCCATCACAGAGAACTTGCTGCAGGATGTATAGATGAGACTGGGGGTATATAAATAACACAGGTATTGCACATTTTAATGTATTTTTCAGCTTTTGGTTCTCCAGGCTTATTTCCTACACAGCAGGGGCAATTTGCACATAATATCTCTGCTGCTGGACTGTGAACATTTATGCTACATGAAGTTAAGCAGCTGGTAGAAAGCCCTCAGAAATGGGGTTTTGTAAGAAGTGCTGACACTTTTAATTGGAGTGCTGGATGCCCCAGGAGCACTGTGCCATGAGCCTGGGTAGGTAGTTAGTGTATCTTATTTTGCAGCTTGCCATGTCCAAGCTATAGGGCACAACTGGCTTTTTATTTCTAATGCAAATTATAGCTCGTTTCCAACTGTTGAATTGCGGGTACTGGGAGCCTTTCTTGCTCTTAAAACTATGTGTTAGTAATTTGAAGGAACTGGTTATCTGAAGAGTAGGCAGATCCTTGCAGGCAGGGGATAAACACAAATGTTGGCTTTCTGGGTGGTTTGTTTCTTTCAAACATTTATTAAAAGTGCTAGAAACCACGCTGGCTAGAAGTGTAGTTTGCAATTTTCTGAGTGCTGTATGTCTCTTTCAGGAAAATTCATTACAATAACAGAGTCACCGGGCTGACTCTATTTGTGTAAAACAACAGACTCTCTGGAGATACTAGAGGGGTGACAAAACAAATGTACAGTGTCCTGATAGAAATACAAGTATTGATCTGATGAATATTGCAGCCTAAAGACTACACGTTATTAGGGTGTAATGAAATCTTGTTGTTTTGGCTTCAGAGCTGTAGCTCTGCTGCTGGTCACTACAGCACTGAATTATTCAGAAATCACGTCTTTGTTAATACTCAGAGGCTTTTGAAGATGCCATCAGCCTCCTTGATTCTCTTTGTCCTTCTCTCCCATCCAAATGTTCTTTCTTGTCTCTAAATATTTCATAGACGCTTGAAATAAAGCCTTTTCCCTCTTGGTTTTGCCCTGTTGGACAGAAGCTGAGGTTGTGGTTTGTCCATACAGTAAATCTGGCAATAAGACTCTTGGTATTGGATCCAAAATGCCACGGGCGAGTGATGCAAAGTGCTGATTCAAAACAAACTGCCTCTCAGAGTTCAGATTTATCTGAGAATTTCTGATAGAATCTCGCATAGGCCTTTCTGCTGAGTCAGGTGTTGCCTGTACTCCCACTGCTGCAATAAAGTTGGCACAAAAGCAGCATAAACTTCATCTCATCTGCTTGGCTCCTTCCACAGGAACAGGACCATGTGCCCACTCCTGTCACAGATCAGAGATGTGTGCTGGGAAGGCCAGGGCTCTGCAGGTTGGGGTCACCACCAGAGCCTCTGCCTGACGTGAAACCTCTTCTGTCACAGGGAACAGAACGGGGGGAGTGTTTGAGGTGCCATATCCAGTGTCAGACACACCTTATCCATGGAGCAGCCCCTCTGCTAGAGCCCCTGGGATGCAGGTGGTATCAGATGAGATGTGAGTTGAGCTGTTTGGGTGACCAGCCCTTCCTAGTACTCTCAAGTCGTTTCTCCAGAATGCAGCTGATCCCTCAGGGGATTTCCTGCAGGCACAGCACTGTTCCTGTTGGTCCAGTGTGGCGGGCACAGCAGGCAGTGCTCCATTCCTTTTCCCTCAGCTGTGCTGCAGTGGAATTCCTGGCACTGAGAGCACTGCCCAACTCCACTTTGACTTGGGAAATTCTCACACTTCCCACTCACAGAGGAGTGCACCTCCCCAAGCACGGACTTCCCTCCGTTGCTCCTAGTCATGAAGTTGGGCCCATACACAGCTCTATCCACAGCTGTGCCCAATTCCATGTGTCAGACATAGATAAAAGACCACCTGAAAGTTTCAGAGGGAAACAGCCCATCCAGTGCTGCATGTGATGTCTCCCTACCCTTCCAGCCCTGCTTTATTAACACAAGTGTCCTTCACTGCTCTTTCACTCGAAATCAATCTCTCCAGCACTGATTGCTCTGTCACATTCCCTCTGTAGGCAGGCTGACTGAACACTTTTATCGTGCTGCCCGCAGGCAAAGTGGTCCCACAAAGAGCCCTCTAGACTGAGCTCAAGGTCACAGGTCCTAATAGCTTCCTTAGGATGGCTGCATGCTCTGTCACAAATTCACTTTGAACCTGATCTTCCTGTGGAATTAAATCCCACTCAGCTTTAGCACTGGTGACAGACACTGGCCAGAACAGACTGTTGGTTATAAAGGACTTCCCTGCAGGTTTCTCTGGAGCTCTGGTTCGTCCCTACAGGGAGTAGGTTCTGGCATCACGGAAACTTCTGCTTCTCAAAAACAAACACACCAACTCAGTGGTGAAGTGTTCCCAATTCGACATCTAAGAACACATTTCTATTATTCAGTGGTCTATTCGATCCCCCTCACCACTGCAGGCAGTGATGGATCCCCTGCAGCTCACGCTGCTGCTGCTGCTGAACCACAGCGGGCCTGAGTTCAGCTGCAAACACGTAAATCTTGGCTGCTAATTGCATCAAACCTCGTGGGCTTCATTTAGGAACAATACACAGGCTGCTGTTCCCTCAGCAGTGCTCTGGAGGAGAGCTCCTCCCCATCCCAAAGGCAGCGACTTGTGTGCAGAGCATGAGGGATGTATGCCTCTCTTGGGTCACTGAGAGGACTTGCAACAACTTTGGGCCAAACTTGCAGCAAAAGGCAACAAAATAAAACATCATAAAGAATCTGTGCCGTGTTGGAAATATTGGAGTGGCATCTGTGTCTCTAAGGCAGGGATTTGTTTGTCTGTCCACCTAAGATGCAGATATTAATGCAGCCTTTGGGGCCTGACTTCCCAAGGCAGTGTTCTGGAGTTGGTGGTCCTGGCAGCCAGTCTGGACTCCCTCCTCCATCCCAGGCTCCCTTGAATTGTTGGTTAAGGGGGTTCACACACGTCTTCCAGGGCAGTCACAACGTAATTGTGAATTAATGCTGTGCTCCTTCTGTTCATTGCATTTGATTGACTTTGGGTTGATTAATCTACTTCTAGAGAATCCATCCTTCTTTGGGGAAATGTGTTGATTTTTAAAAATAGGAGGCATTTGGACATAGTGTACATCCTGGAGTGGATAAAAAAGTCGGGCTGGTCACTGAACTGCTTAAGAATGAAGTAATGGATGGAAGTTGGACATTTTACACTGTCCCTTGGAGCACCTGTGCAGCATCACAGGGAGCAGATCTGCTCCAGCAGACCTCATTCACAAATCCAGCAAGTTCTGGGCTTGCATGTCCAAGGAGATCAATGGCACATCAGCATATTCCTCCATTATGATTCTTTCCCCCTCTGCTAATTTGGTGTGATTTGTCCCTTTGTCTTAGCTGCCTGTTCAGTCCCACTCGTGGCTATCTCCAAATACACTTCACAACAGGTTGTCAATCTGTTTTATCACACATCTTTGTTATTGCTTTTGTTTTTGTGTGTAACTGTCAGATAAAGGAAAATAGCTTGCATTTATCTCTGGAGGACTTGAGGATATTATTGTTTTATTATACATATAGCATTATCTGCTTGTTGTTTGGGGTCGTTTTATGATACAGTGCACTTCACCTTTCTGTTCCTCACATTCCCAGCTTGTGTGTGTGACCTTTCAATACAGACAGAGGCCTCAGGAACAGATCCACTTGTGCTGTGCCTTGTTCACCTTGAGCCAGGCTCCTCCCGTTTATGACATGATAATTTTCACAGGAACCACTTTTCAAACAGTATAATGCAAATGAAGGTGGCACTGCAGCATCCCCATGCCACTCACACAAAGTTAAGTAGTTGCTCTAATGGAAATGTTGCAGCAGGAAGGTGTGAGGGAGAGACAATAGGAAAAGGTTTGATAAGTGACAGGTATTGTATGTCGAGATAGAGGAATGACTGATATAGGATGGCAACATGGAAAACAAACAGGGAACAGAGCCTTTGAATATTGGATTTTTCTGGTTTGGTGACCAAGGTACAGGAAACACTATATTAGTTTAAGTAATTATCAAATAATTTAATATTAGATTTTTGTCAAAATGAGAACAAACAGAAACAAATAGCTGAGATTAACAGCGTTTTGGTTAAGCTGCAGGAAAGAGGTTATATATTTTCCAAATATAATGTAAATGCTGTTTGGGGTCCCTTTCTCCTGTTCCAGATGTAGTGCCTCTTAGAAATCTTTCTTTTAAAGAAAATATTAATTCACTGAGGCCAATGAGGTTGGATAAAAATATTGAATGTACAGTGGAAACTGTATATATTGCAACCTAGATCTTCTAGTTAGGAGAAGGAAAGGAACTGATTTTAGGTTTGCTACCATGGGTACTTACAGACACAAAAACCCATGAGAAGTACCTTCCATTATATTTTGATTTAAGTCATGGAGAACTGTTTGAAGGAAGACTATTTACAAGACCATGTCATGACAGGACAAGTGGGAATAGATAATAGAAAACAATTCTAGACTGTGAGGGTGGGCACGCCCTGGCACAGGGTGCCCAGAGAAGCTGTGGCTGCCCCTGGATCCCTGGCAGTGCCCAAGGCCAGGGTGGACACTGGGGCTTGGAGCAGCCTGGGATAGTGGAAGGTGTCCCTATCCAGGGGCTGGAATGGGAAGGTTAAGGTCCCTTTCAACCCAAACCATCCTGTGGTTCTATTACCCTGTGAACTGCTACAGGATGTCAACACCCATGGTAAGAATTCTCACAGAAAACGTAGGAGCTGTAAGTCCTGAAGCAAGACATACCAGACAATCAACAGAGCCATGTGTAAAAACCTATGTTAAAAAATGCCAGGTGAATACAGTCACTGCCAGTGCAGCCATCTCACATTGACTTCACAGATATTGTTGCAGCCAGATTTTTTTTCCTGTGTTAGATGCTTTATATATTAAGCAAAGATGCTGAATGCTTTCCTGGGGACACTGTAATCTTGCCTTTTAGGTTGGAAGCTAATTTACTGTTTTAAAACCATAAATGTTTAAAAATCACATTGCTTGAAAAATTTAGCTTTTCATGTTCCCTCTGAATTATGAGAAGAGTCTAATTGCCTTATTTTTCATAACACAGTGGAATACCCTTAATATTTTTTCTGGAGTTGCCTAAATTGGAAAATCTGTGGCGGCCCAAATCTTTCTCCATCAAAGACAAGAAGGAACCTGTTGACATGGAGGGTCCTTAGTCAAGGTACCTCCATCAAGTGCCTGCAGCCTGAGGATGGCTCAGGATAACAGCAAAGAGACTTTTCCCTGGCACATCCTTGAGCCTGGGGTACCTGTAATTATAGGCTCTCTCCATCCATCTCCTTTGCAAGGCAGTGTGTGGCTGCAGGTGAGGGTAAAACCAGAGAGGGTGAAGCTAACTGGAATGATGGTGTGTTTCCTGTGCACACAGACCAGCTGATGGATGGTAACTCGCTCACCTGATGTAATTTGTGGTTTGTGAGCTGCAGCCCTCGTAGCCTACAGTAATGAGGTTTTAAAAAGACAGATGCTCCCTCTGCTCCAAGGTCTCTTGGAAATGTTGTGTGTTTGTGATGTCTCTTTTCACAGCGGAGCCGATGTTTCCTGAGGAGTTATTACCACTGCTCGCCCGGTCCCAGCTCCACTTGACTGTGTCTGGCTACTGCATAGCAGCCACCCTGTTATTTACTAATTGATTCTCTGATGCATTTGGGGGAGAACACATTTTCTTGGGAATCTGAACATTACAGTGCTTTTATTTATGCTGGGTTTGCGTGTTTAGTTGACACACAAAGTGTACTGCCATTAAAGGGCCGACAGCTGTTGTGTCCTCCCAGCAGGACAGGCCTGAGCACCTTTCCCCCTGTCAGGAATGGCTGGGTCTCTTGTGATGCTCCATCAGCCTTGGAGGTTGGATATTGTGTGTACATCTCCATACTCAGCAACTTCTCCACCCTGGGCTCTAGAAGACAAGTGTCCTTTGGGTTTGGGCATTCAAGGCTGGAGCCACCTCAGCTCCCTTCCTCCACAAAGGACCCAGTGTAATTCCATGCAGGGTTACATGGGATGCCTAGTTACTGACTTGAATCCTGGCAGCAGTGCACCCACAGGGCTCATTCCCTTGAAGGACACATTGTTGACATGACCAGGTATTCATTATCCACTGGATCAAAACTATTCAGGGACAGCCACGTCCACCAGCCCTTCCTCACACAAGGTACTGCCCTTCTGCAGACCTTTCAGCACCTGGGCAGATGGAAGGTGATGGCCCCACCTTCATCAGTGGAGGTGGAGATGATGAAGGTGATGGCCTCACGCTGCAGGACCCCCTGGATCTGATGGAGAGACCCAGGCTCTGCAGTGGAGCTGAGCTTGAGAGGCCTGGGCTGGATGGGGAGGGTGTGTTTGGTACCTCTCTTCTTTCCCAAATTCATTTCAGTAATGGAAATCACACTGCATTTGTCCCCAGTGTTGGGTTTACCACTGTTCCACCACTTACATATTCATAGACTGTCCTGAGTTGGAAGAAACCCACAAGGACCATCCAGTCCAGCTCCTGGCCCTGCACAGACACCCCAACAGTCCCACCCTGGGAGGGCATCCCTGACAGCATTGTCCAAATGCTCCTGGAGCTCTGGCAGCCCTGGGGCTGTCACCATTCCCTGAGGAGCCTGGGCAGTGCTGCAGCACCCTCTGGGAGAAGAGCCTTTTCCTGATGTCCAACCTAAATCCCCCCTGACACATCTCCATGCAACTTCTTGGGATCGATCCTACTTCTAAATCTGTTATGCTGTACCTGGAATCAAAGGACATGAAAAGACTCCTCAGGGAGGGCAGAGACATCCAAACATCTCATCCTCATCCTTAACTCAAAACATGTCAAGTTCAAGGGGCATCAGTGCTGTCTGGAATGTCCTCCTTCAGTATGAACTTGCAACACCCAGTCACAGACTGAAAGGCAGAGATCCAACCCAGAATGTCTGGCAAGTTTCTCTTGCTGAAATGTGTAGTTACAATGGAGAGACTTCCATGATTTATTTAGTAGTGGTTTGTTTGTCATTCTTATTCTAAACTCAACCCTTTTGCTTCTGCAGTACAAAGGAAGAGTCAAACTGACTACTTAACCAACTGAATACATCACTTGGGATGTTTAATTCTCTAAAAACCTGGGTGGGTTTTTTTTTCAAATTATTTACACTTCAGAGTGGAAAAATAGCAACATTACTATAGCATTAGATTAAATTTCCCCAGGTTAATGGGCTCAGTGTCAGGAGTGAATAATCACAAGTGCGTTGCCAATGGAGAGACCATAAAGGCACGTTCCTTTCACAATATATTCTACCCCCATGAATATATTAAAATATTTTTCCCAGTATGAAAAGAACGGAAATAGCCTTTTGTTTTCCTCTTTTCATAGCAAATGCTCCTGTCATTCGCAGCACAATGAATTCCTTGAATCTGTACCAGTCAGTTTTTATCCTTCCTTCAAGACCCAGAGGCCACTGGAAAAATCTTTCACATGGCTAAACTTTGCTGAATGTATTTAACCAGTAAATTATTTGTCTTCTGAACTAGAAGAACCAATACCCATTTATGTTCCAAAAATGGTTTGTTTTACTTACTTTATGAGTTGGATCTGCAACAGTAGCAAAGCCAAAGGACGTTTAATTAAGTTATATTTACTTTTTCATGATCTTTTAGCTTTAGATTATAAATCATGAATCAATGAGTACTTAATTTCCTCATATAGCATTAAAAGTAATTGCTTCATAAATTTGTTTTAGTAATCCAAATATTTGCACAGAGTGCAGCACAAAGAAGTTGTTTCATTGATGAGAGTTCTCACTTCCCTTTCTGCTGCTGGAGGAAAATGGGTTTTTGCTCCTTTGGGGTCCAGTCCTTCATGGTGCAGAAGCCTCTGGACCTCAGGGGTGGGATTGTTTTGAAATATTGATGTCACACCAATTTCTTTGGCCATTGGTTTCCTTGACAGTTGAATTACAGTGGCCTTCTCCTGAATCTCCAGTCTGGCAAGCAGAATCTTGTGAGTGGGTCTGTGACCCTGTGCAGGACCATCAAACAGTCTTTGGCTACAGATATTTCTGCTTTCTCCCCAGAATCCCAGCCCAGATGTGGGGAGGTGCTTCAATCCTTCTGTGTTAGACATGGCATCTTGGAATTGAATTTCTGCTTAGTAACATGGGGCAGACAAATCCTTCCTGCACCCTCACCACAGCAATGAACCATCTGTATTCAGAACCAGATGCCAGAGAAGCTGTTCCCTTCTAAACTGGTGACAGGACCCAGGGAACAGCTGGAGCTGTCTCAGGGGAGGTTTAGGTTGGAGATCAGGGAAAGGTTGTTCCCCAGCAGGGGCTAACACTGCCCAGGCTCCCCAGGGAATGGGAATGGACCTGAGGCTGCCAGAGCTCCAGGAGTGTTTGGACAGCGCTGCCAGGGATGCCCAGGGTGGGATTGTTGGGGTGTCTGTGCATGGCTGGGAGTTCGAGTGGATGATCCCTGTGGGTTCCTTCCAGCTCAGGACATTCTGTGATTCCAAGTTTTTATGAAACATTGCATGTATGTGTTGGGTCCTTCTTGAGTCTCATGATTTCTTCTCAGGCATTAATGGGTTCCCCACGTGAAGGATTGTTTTACTGCCTTGTGTGCTGAAAATTGGGGTCTTTCAAAAAACAAAATCATAGAACCACAGAATACTCTGAGTTGAAAGGGCCCAACAAGGATCATCCAGTCCAGATTTTAAGTGAATGGACCATTACAGGGATCAAACCCACAACCTTGTCATTATCAGCACTGTGTCACAGGAGTGCCATGATCCACATCAGATCAGCACCTTCATGAGCGTCATTTTTCAATTAAAGGCTTCATTTGAATTGGAAAGCTTTCATGAATTGATTTTTGATGGAAAGAATAGGAAATAATCTGCAGAAGCTGCTGTATGGGAAAGGGTCAGCTTTCCCAGGACCTAAAGACTTGCCCGGTGCTTGATGCCATACCTTGAACCCCTTTCAAATGGGTTTTGGTGGGCTTTGCATTTCTTCTCAGCCACAAAGGTGGGAGCAGTGAGCTGATACAGTTGGAACCATGCAGGGGCAGAGCTTGTGGAAAGCACCTGAGCTCCAGCATCATCTGCTGTGTGGTGCTCCTTGGCACGGGAAGAGGGAGGGCAGCCTAGAAAAGCAGCTGTGGAGCAGGAAGCACACCTGAGGTCTGGCTGGTGGGATCCAGAGCCCCTGCTCCAACTGGAGCTGATGCCATTTCCTTTATTCCTCATGCATGCCCGCTCAGTAATTCCAAGTGGGATAGGCCCAACATGAAGAGTTTCTCTAGCTGGGCTTCCAAGATTTCCCTCAGGTATCCCTGTGCAGCCATCAGTCAGGCAAAACCTCCTGGGGAGGGAGCAGTAATCTGGGCAAAGCAGAGGGAAAGGGAGGAGGAGGTAAAGCAGGAGCTGCCCTGGCCATAATTCCCCAGTGTCTGATAAAGGTTTGGAGAAGGAAGTGTTTTATTTCTTCAGCAGAGATGTGGGTGGCAGGGAAGGGTCAGAAAAAGAGGCCTGGGGTTAGAAGCAGCTCTTATATTGGAAGAAAATCTCTACTGGAGTGCAATGGAATAATCAAGATTTATTTATAAAATATTGCTATTAAATAAACATTACAGAAACTTTCGAATATCAAGCTTATTTATAGCTTTAGGCGTGAAAACCCACATTAGTATGTTGAATTATATGAGTTCACTGCTGCCTGCTAGCTGACAGCACGTCAAATTATTTGCAAATATTTTCTGGAACAGTAACCTTGAAGGATGCCAGCACCATTCAGCGTAACCTTATCACGAGACAGGAACCAAATGATGGGATGAGGACTGAGGATACAGAGTTTTTAGCAGCAAGTGACCTCTGACTCGCTGCCTAAAAACAGGGTTCACGTGGTACCTTCCTCAGCACAGAAAGATGCTTTTTTGTCACTGACATTTACGCTGGTTCTGTGCAGGGGTTTTGGAAGATGGTGTGAGTGATGTCGAGATGAGAAACTGCTCAGGGCAGGAATGTGAGAGCACATTGGTCACATTTAAGTGGGTTTATCTCCTCCAGCCCGCAATACCGAGCTTCTGCAGAAATTATGTAATCATTTTAACAAAGTCTTCTGTAATTGACGTGAAAAAGGCAAAGTAAAATAAAAATGAATTACTCTGTAAGCAGAAAGGTTCATTCATTTTAGCTGCAATCTGTAAGAGGGAAAAGGGAAAAAAAGATCCCAAATGCAGGCTTTTTATGGAAATTGTGGCCTCGTTGAAATTATAAGCTTTCTGCTATTTAAATGAATAATGTTCCCTAACACAGACTATTTTCTCATTTAAAAGTCTGTTGGGGTATAATTTCATCCTTTTACTGTCTGCTGTGTTTTAACTTACAGCAGCCTGACTAAATATTGTATTTTCTATCCATCAAAAATTGTCGGTACAGTTTGTGCAACAAGCGTTTGCTGCTCAATTAGAAGGCTCTGACTTAGAAATGTAACATTTTGCATGGAGGTTTGCAGGGCCCTTGTCACGTGGGAAGCAGGTGGCACTAAAATGGTGTTTTGTTCCCTGGCAGTGGCCAACAGCGATGCCAGCAATGCCATTTGGGTGCCCAAAATGTGGGAGGACAGAGGAGTCCAAGTGGTTGCTCATCACCTCTGGGCAAGATGCAGAGCCAGGCCCAGTGCCACCATGTCCTCCCTGTGAGGGAGGGACAGAGGGGACAGGCAGGACGAGTGTCCAGCTCTAACACTGGGCAGAAGAGTCACTCTGAGCAGTTGTGGCTTTGGCACCCTGGACGTGCTGCAGAGCTCTCTTGGGTGCCAGGTGCTTCTTCACACCAGCAGATTCAGTCCAGCATGGGCAGCCAAGTGCCTCAGAGCCAAAACCAATGATTTGCATATCCCACATGCTCCCAAATCTGAAATCATGGCTCCCAAACCCCATCTAAAAATGAGACAGTAGTAAAGACAGGTACTTGCCTTTGCCCTTCTGTTTTCCAGGCCATTTAGTATTGACCCAGGCCACATCCCATGGTTTTATCCCTAGCTGTGATGTCGAGTCACTTCAGTGTTAAAACAAATGCTGAGGTTCTCCTGGACTCACTTGACTGGGAGTTGGGGCTTTTAAAGGCACACCATGGGGCTCATGATGAGAGCAAGAAAGTCGCAGCATAAATTACCTTCCATCTTTGGAGGGCATCTTCGTTTAGCAGAAGGACACAGCAGTGAAAGATATTTAATGACAACAAAACTGCCTTGCCTCAAAGATGCAGTTAACCTTGACGAATAAGTATGACTCCTCTAAGGAGCCATAAAAATGCTCCCCTGGTTTATGTCTGTCAGTCTGCTGTTTGGATGCTCTATCAATTCTTACAGTACTTGCAGTGGCGAGGCCAAGTGGCTTATAAAGTTTTACATGCTGTTTGTTTGCTGAGAGAATTACAGCCTCTGCTGCAGCAGGAAAGGAGTTCCCAGGGGCTGCAGGTGGAGCCTGGGCTGTGCAAGGCAGGTGTTGGGACCCACATGGAAGCCAGGATAGCCAGAGGGGACACTGCCTGCCATTGGCAGTGGGAGTCCCACCTGAGAGCCACCAGCAGGAGGGCCTTGCCCTAAACCAAAGTTTAGTGGCAGCTCCCAGGAACCTCCTCTGCTTATTTTCCAGTGGAGAACACCTTCTGGATATCTACCCACAGTTTAGTAATGCTGAACTCCTTATCCCACAAGAACAACCCCAGCTGAGGCCAGAACTCTTACAGGATATGTAATAAAAATTAGCACCTCAGAAAAGCCACTGTCCATGAGGTGAATCGTCAGAACCACCAACAGAATGGTTTGGATAGGAAGAGACCTTCAAGGTCCTCGAGCTCAGGTCCTCTGACCCTGCCTTCTGCAGGGGGATCTCCACTTGTGAGCGGACACTGGGGGTGATTTATGTGTTAGCTTAATACTTGTCTAATTGTTGATATTTCCTCTCACCCAGCAGTCCAACACTTCTCTGGCCACACATCCATCTTGCTAATGCACTTGTTGTGACTCCTGCTCTTCAGAGCCGCCGACATGCAGTGAGAGGTGGGAATGAGTTTGCCTTTCAATCGCCACAGCATGTTGCTTCATGGTATTTACTGAGCTTCTGCTTGAAATCTTCTTCTTCTCTTGCTTATTGTCACTAGTCCCAGCAGTTTGTTTCTCCTCTTATCTCACCAACGTGAAGTTTGAATAAAACCTCCTAAGAAACTGCCCAAGTATGTGAGGAACAGCAGCCAGAGGAGGCCACAGCCAAGGATTTTCAATCCTTGCCTTTTGTATTTCCTATTGTTTTTACTTACGGATACATTTTAGACTTTACGGGCCAAATTCATCCTATTCCAATGAAGTTACCTCAGAGACACACTTGGCTCTGTTGCTTTAAAAAAAAAAATAGATAATCCCAAACAGCAGGATAATTTTATGATCGCTAATTACATTTGTTGCTATGCAAGCTAAGATAATGATAAGAGTAATCGTATCTCATGCTTCAGGGCATACGCTCATCACCTGTGGACATCAGGAAGGAATTTTTCTCCCCGTGTACAGCACTGTTCAATTAACTAGATGGATTGTGGTGGGTTTGTTTTCTCTGTGTTTTCTTCCTCTGAAGGATCATTTATTAGCTGCAGCCGGAATAGGTATAGCAGATTGAATTAACTGACAGTCTGATCCAATATGGGGATTCCTAAATCCCCACCCTGAGAAGTAAAATCAGCTGTGGAGAAAGAATATGTAATCTTTTGCAATTTGGAAACGGATTGTTTTCCAAATGCCTGAATATCCTGCCCATAACCAAAGTTGTGAACGGAGCAATATTGAGCTTTGGGCTACTGTGTTGCACAAAATCTGGCTCTGAGAGAGTCCCAGTTTGAGGAAACTTGGAGGATTGCTCTTCTCTTTGACTCTGTGAGTAGCATCTGCATTCGAGCACCACTGGGTCCTACGGATTATGTTTGTGGCTACCCGTCACGTTGCATTAGAATAGCCAGCCTCAGCCAGAAAAGCAATTGAAAGGCATTGGAAGTCTGCCTCGCTGCCCACATCCAGGGAATAAGCTCTCTGATAATCCTAATAGAGAAGATCAAATTTGCCAAGAAAATAGAAGCGATTGCTTGTATTTTGCTTCATTCTCCTCAACTATCTTTCTGCTCCTCGCAAGACTTAATCAACAGCTAATAAACCTCAGCTTTTCTGTGCACAACAGAGTATTGTCTTTCTAGTACTTGTGTTGGGACTGGGATTTATCTGTTACTGACTTCATCCCTTTCCTATCCTTTCCTTTTGTTTGGTCCCCGTTCCCCTTTTCTCAGTAGCGCTTGCCTTATTTTTATCTCTAGTAAAGCAGGTCTGCCATTTAATTAGCAAACTGGCCTCTACCTGAAGCCAAATGAAATGTAATCTCCTGCCGACCTGAATGCAAGGTAGAAATTCCGTGTCTGAAAGATTTCAACATTTGTCTTGGCTTATTTCTGGAGAAAAGCAGAAAACTTCCAGGTTTGTTTCTGGGAGAAAATTCTGAAAACAAAACAGTGTGAATTTGTCAATACTTGCTGGGCATTTTTTCCATGCTAATAAGCCAGCCAGGAAGGAGCTGTCTCACAGCAAAACAGGAACAACTCTGCATTGATTCCACTGGCCTGGGGTAGCAAAGACCTTTGTAGTATCAGGCTCAGATGCAGCTGTTGGTGGTAGATGAGAGAAGGACTCAGAGAACTGTTAGGATTGGAAGGGACCTCTGGAGATCAACCCCTCCGCCTAGGCAGTGTCACCTGGAGCAGGTGACACATCCCAGTGGGTTTGGGGGATGACTCCCTGCCCTCCCTGGGCATCTGTAAAGATCAAACTGCTCAGAGATCGGACCAGGTCTGCCTTTGCTCTCAGGGTGGTGTGCTGTGCAGCCTGACTGGGGTGGCCAGGAGGAGTGGGCAGTGCTGGGATCAGTGTCCTCGTGCCATGCCGTGGCTCTGGCCTTGTCCCTGCCCTTTCCTGGTGTTCCTGCTGCTCCCCAGCAGGTCTCCTGCCCAGCTCTGGCAGCAGTTGTGGGGAAATCATGAGCTATGGCTCTTCTTAACCTCTAGACACACCTCTGTTATTAACCATCCATAAAACTCTACGGCCCTTTTAAAACATCCAGCTACTGTTATTTAATTCTCTTGACTCGTGCAATAAAAACAAGATGGGAGAGGATGGCCAACACCTCCCTGGGAGTCAGCCCCACAAATACAGATCTCACAGGGCACCTGAGCTCCTGTGGTGCTCAGCATGGCTGGGCATTGAACCAACATCACCCCAATAAACCCTCCTGACTCACTTGAAGAAGAAAAGTGTCATGCAGTAATCACAGAGCTCGGGTCAGTGTGAGCAGTAACAGCTTATTTTCATCGCTGAGCTGCACTGCACAAACACCTATCTGTCAGCACTCCACTGGTTTAGTTCCAGGCAAAATGACTCGCTTGCTCTCCAATCTGGCGTGCTGGCAGTGCGGGAATGCAAACAGCCAGCCCTTTGTGTTCACCTGCAGCTTTATTCCCTTCATCAATAATTGCTAAAGAGACAAATGAAATTTTTCATACGTTGCTTCTGGAATGATATCACAGCAGTGCTTTTGTTTGATCAAAATTGCTAAATGTTTTCTGTAACTTGGAACAGCATAAAAAATTGCAGGCTTGAAAATTACACATATGCCTCGTCCTATCTTGAGGAATTCCAAAAGCTACTTGTGAGACGAGAAATGCTCATCATACTCCTTAGGAGTTGTCCAAATATAGTTGACCAAGATATTCTGATTCCATCCAAAGCAATGGCTCAGTGCAGTTGGGAACACACTGCTGTGATGCAAATTTCTCCTTTGAATTTTAACCCCAAGATCTAAACATTTGCAAAAATTAAAAAGGATGTTCAGATGCATTAACAAGACAGAGCATGGACCTGTCAGTTTTATCCTTAGATGCACAGGACAAGAAATGCTGCTGTTCCCAGAGGCTTTGGAGTGGGAAGATGCCCTCAGTGACAGAATTAGAGAATAGTTTGGGTTGGGAGGGGCCTTAAATCTCATCCAGTGCCACCCCTGCCATGGGCAGGGACACCTTCTGCTATCCCAGGCTGCTCCAAGGTCCATCCAACCTGGCCTTGGACACTTCCAGGGATCCAGGGGCAGCCACAGCTTCCCTGGGTCATTCCCACCTCAAACAGAGCCAAAGCTGAGGGCAGCAGGCACCAAGGCAGTTGATCTGCTCAGCATTTTGCATGTTGGCTCTAAGGGAGGAGTTCCCTGTTTCTCTGTGGTTTTTTCCAAGCTCAGAAACATCAGAGCTCCACACAGTTCCCTTACTCTTTCTCAAGAATTCAGAACCAAAATGTTGTTTCTGGTCCAGTTTGCATTTTTCAGAGAGCTTTGTTAGTACAGAGTGAGGAGTGAGTTGTGGTACGTGGAGAAAGAGGAATTATTGGAGGACTACAAGAAAAGAAAAGTAAATCTAGAGCTGGAAGAGAGGTGACAAAAAAAAATAACTTACCTCTGGAGCATGACACATTAGGAAGGACTTCAAGGAAGCAGAAGTTCATGTGATCAGAATAACAGGGGGACACAATTTCAGCAGTAGAATTTCAGCAAGATTTCAGAAAAGGAGTGGATGGAAAAGAAAAAGGAAATGCTTCATGGGCTTTGGCATCAAAAGGCAAGGGAAAAGGCTGGAATTAGCATTAGAAAGAGTAAAAAAACCAAAACTACAAAATGGGAGCTCCTCAGTTCAGAAGGAGCAGAAGAGCCAGGACTAAGGCTAAATAAACCCCAATCTGTGTGCATGTGGCAACAAAAAAATATCTGAACAGGAGCTGGAAAAGTCAGTTCTCCTCTTCTTATCCATGAGAAGTGACAGTGCCCAGATTGAGTCACTGTGACAGAGGCTGAAGTGCTGAATGGGAATTGTTGGGTGCTGGGTTCCTGCATGCAGCCACATTTATTGCATCCCAGTGTTTAATGTTCACAAACCATTAGATACATGTATATTTATGGTTTGATAATCAGCTGTCATTAACAGATGAGTAAACAACATAATGTTCATATTTAGGAGGAATATGCAAACTAAAGAGAAACTGCCAACTCCTAAGAACATTTATTTTCTCTACACTTAATGGGAGGAAAGGAGGCGGAAATACTCTGTCTGTAAATTGATTGTGGGATATTGGGAATGCCTCCACTACTGTACAACTGTAATTATCCCATCTCTGTGCGTGGGACTGTAGTTGTGCACCCCCAGCTATTCTCATCCATGGGAGTTAGGAACACACGCGTTGTGCACATTTCCTAAGTCAAATCGTTTTTACTGTCTCCTAGAACACAGAAGAGCAGGCAGACCATGATCTTTTCAACCAGTGTCATGCCAAGATGGTGAGGCCTTCTGCCACATACCATTTGTGCAAATCAAAGATGTTTCAAACTTCAGGAGGGGATGGAAACTCTTCTTTCCTATGGGAAATGCCAGTTCAAGTAGAGCTGCTTGATCTGATTGAGGTTTTCAGGCAGTTTTGCAAACCTCCTTGATTTTCTTGAAGACTTGCTGTTTTACATCAACTACAAGCAGAGAAGAGCATGAAAACACATTTTTGACCCCTCCACAAATATCCCTGAGCTAAATATGGTCCAAGGTATTTGTGAGTCCCTGGTTATATCTTTAATCATCCCTGGCAGTGTTTTGCATCCAAAGACATTTTATTAAATGGAGCATTATCCTGTTTTATGGATGAGGGAAACTGAGGCCCAAAGCAGGATGGGATTAACCCGGGGAGGAGGCAAAAGAAGTAGAGAATTATAAAGAAAGGTGAGGTCTGGAAAGGATGAATTTACAGCAATGAGAAGATGCTTCATTAGTCATGGCTGAGAGAGCTGGAAGAAATCAAATGTCCAGCCAGGGATGAGGCTGGGAACAGAGTCCAGCATCCTGACTGTCACCTCCCCACCCTCCCACCAGTTAGGCCACGTGCTTGAAAACTGATCCATGTATTTATAACCGTGGATATTTGACAAAAAGCAAACGAATATTAACAGGAGTTTCCTGGACAACATAACCAACTTTCCCCCTTAGCTGATCCTTCCTCTGCCTTATAAAATTAGAAAATTTTGCAATCCGTTTTGTAGATGGAAACAGATCATGTACAGATGCAACAATTTGGCAGGTTATCACACCGGGATTTTCAGCCTGGGATAGCACAGCCTCTCCAGCTGCTAAGGATCAGTCCCTTCAGCAAACCAAATTCACTAATCTGGTGCTTCCTCCTGCCCATAGCCAAGCTTATTGGGGAGGATTAGCTCGTTGTCCAGGGGTAATTTTCTCAAATAAATGGGTCAAAGCCTGTGCTGGCTCCCCTCCTGCAGCCTGCTGAGTTCAATGGCTTTGCTCAGAGCACAGCCTGGTTCCTCATTTCCATCGAGATCCTTGGGCCGTGGCTGAATAACGAGAAGTGGCAGGTGAAGCCGGAGGTTTTGGCTTTGTTTTGTGTAAAGAAGAGAGGAGTGCAGCAGAACAACATATGGTACAGTGCCTGGCTAAAAATGATTTAGTGAGAAACTGGTGCTTCATTTCTGTCTCTCTGCAACCACACACACTAATGTAGTGGTGTAACTATTCATCTAATAAACTGCTAATATTTATTATTAATTGAACCATTTAATCTAACAGTGGATTAGGGGAAGGCAAATGTAGGACTTAATGACTCTGCTGATTGGTATAAATTTTAACAGCGAGCTCAGGCTGTATAATACAAATTGTGTTGCTGCTGCTGATAAATACCTTGTAACTGGAAGAAACTGTGCTCAAGCAAAACTTGCTCTGGCCATCAAGAGGCTGGGGTTTTTTTAACCTTTTAGTGAGCACTATAGGACTTCAAAAGATGAGGTCCCTCTCACCAGTGGTTTATTATATTAATGGGAAAGAAAGTGGTTATTAGTAATGTCTGCTTAACTTTAGAGGTCATCTTCCATCCCAAATAGCCCCTGGATGGATGGTTTAGTGCCGCTGCGATAACTGAAGTGCAGGATAACAAACTGTAATTATCTTGCACTTCTAACCAAATCCCCTGTGTTGTCTGCAAATCCATCATCGCCAGGGCTCTCTGCAGCCCACCCACTGCTCCCAAGTCCTGCTTTTCTGGAACTGGAAGCAAGGACACACCCACATCTTATGGAAGACAAATTTCTGCTTAGTGCTAAATCTCGTTTCCCAGACACTGCTGGATGGGAGTTTAGGGATATTCCAGTTGGGGCTGGAAAATGCTTCAGCTCTTTGCCTTTCAAGCCTATGGAGTAAAAAGCAATGTCTGTATTCCCGGGGAGAAATTAATGGAAAAGCCCAAACTTCCTAATGGCATGGATCTTGCTCTAAGCTCTGGGAGGGTCTGAGATCTTAGACTTTATCACTGTGATATTATGGGCTTTAGACAAGCTATTTTTAGAGGTTTCTTTAAAATTTGATCAGTTATAATTTTCCCTTTATGGTTATAATTTTCCCTTTCATGGGAGCTCTGTAGCTGAGGCAGTAACTCTTGGAAACACAGCAGCACCCTTTCTAAGTGGGGTAAAAACCCTCCTGATTGGAAATATTCTTTCAAACATTTGTACATTATTTTTTTGATTTTTTTTTTTTGGTTGTTGTTGCACATAGGACATATGGTGATGTTGTGTGGCTCTCAGGCATTTGAACTTGCATGAGTTATTGCAGCAGTTCCAAATTTCGTGCTGAGAAAATTCGGATGCCACCTTCCAGGTCTGACGAAAATTAAGGGCATGTTGTCATCCTTGGCTATCCTACCTTTGGTCTCCTTGAGGCTTGATGTTATCAGAGAGTCTGGTTCACTCTGCAGCTTCCAGAGCAAAGACCAAAACATAGAGGTCACCTTCCATTTGGTGTTTCCCCTCCCCTGCTCTTTGCTCTCCATTTCCTACAGCTGAAGGAAACATGCCCTGTGCTTTTGCTGTGAAAGCAAGGATGTGTTAGAGAATCTGGGAAAGCCATCTCTTCTTTTATTTTCATCTGTTTGTGGTAAGTGAGCTGGGAGAAAAGCTGTTCTTACCCTCGTGGCCTCTGGAAGTCAAGAGAAAGAGAAATAGAAAGAAGAAAAGCTGAGGGGTGAATTAGAAGAAAATAAAGAATTGCTGAAAAGATTGAAGCAGGGGGGAAAGAAAGGAGAACCTCTCCAAGAAAGAGATGAAGCCACATCTTGCTTACCTGTTTGAGATAGAAATGTGCCAGGAGTTTTGGCAGAAGTCACTTTATAAACTCGCCTTGCTTAGGGGCTCTCTTGATCTCCCTGCAGTCACCCTACAGCCACACCAGCTCACATTTCCCACTGTTATCCCACACCCTCTGCCCTCACACTCCAAAATCAGCTGAATCTGGAAGAAGCAGCAGCTAAGAGATGGAAACCAATGGGAATTTGGCAGTGGCTTTTCCCAATGGGAAGAGTACAGCAGCACAAACACACTAGGAAGACAATGCAGAGAGAGAACTGAAGCCAAAAAAACTGTTACAAAAACCTAATCAGGATTTGAATATGGAAATCTGAAAAAGGAAAGACTCAGCAGAGTGTCCTCAGTAGCAAGCAGCAGCTGTCAAATTGTGTTTTCTGGGTGAGCTTTAGAAAAAGCCAAGAGGTGCAACCCATTAGTGAAGGTGTGGGTGTTGAGGCAGGATGAATGCTGAGAGTCGAGGTCAGTGCTGCTCTGGCACAGCCCCAGCTCTGTCCTGGGCATCTGAAAGTCCATCCTAAGTGTGAGTCCACCCTCTAAAAACCAGCCCAGAGTAATCCCTCACCTAGCCAGGGCTGCAGTCCTGCCATGAGGAGCAGTTCCCTGTGCAGAGGGAAGCAGCTCTGAGAGAGAAATCTCTCACCTGCAAAATCCGAACTACAAACCAGTTTTAGGAACTCATGAGTATATATATGGTTTGGTTTGGTTTGGTTTGGTTTTTTAACTGATGAAGGAAACCTCAACTCTCGGCTGGTCCAACACAAGAAAGAAAGAAGCTCTCAGCAGATGGAATGCAGATGGAATTATGAGGACACAGGTCAGAGCCTACATCTCTTTCACCCACAAAAATTGCCCAAAATTTCCTGACCTCCATGGAAACACTGTGGTTTGCACCGTGCCTCCCTCTCAACCAGTTTTCTTCTTCCTTCTCTTCGTTCTGGGTGGTGTTTTACAGGTGTTCTCTCACTCCTGATGCTCATTTAGGTTGCCAGGTTGTTTTAGCCCTCAGTTATTCTCCTGCCCAGCAACAGAACGGGGCCATAAAAATTTACTTTCTTGTTTACATTCACTCAGCAATTTATAAGAAGAAAAATGGGGGAAACCATAAGCAAAGAATCAATGCTGCATTTAATAGTTAAGCATAAAAGTCATTCTTAAACAATATTTTTATTCCAGTTTTAATGAGAGACCAGAAATACCACTTCTGGGTTTTTAAGGCCCATAAGGTGTTAGTACTCTTGTTATCTCTGATGTTCATGGTCTCTCGCACACCATTTATGCTGGGCATTATTTTTGACAATGCAGTATGGCAAATGCCTGGCCTGGGATTCCTTGGAATGAATAAAAGATTTATAGAGGAAATTCTACAAGTAATATCTTGTTATAATACATTTTTGTGCTAACTGCAAGTGACAAGTGATTGCTCAAACTTGTTCCTGCAGCTACCAGGTTTTCCTCTTTAATCCTATATTAGTTCTACAGAAAAAAAATATGAAATACAAGGAGAGCTGTCTTTTCATTTATTTTATCTTGCCTCTATAGGAATATTTTCATGGTAAATTCAATATACTTTGTCCGAAATGTAAATGGAATGTTCAATATATTTTTAACTCAAGCACTGTTTAAACATTAAAATCCTCTTTTGCAAATGCCATTGTGATAGAGGTTCAAGATTTTGCAGGGGCTTAATGACTTCCTGGGAGGAAAAGAGGCCAGTTTGGCAGTCAGGACCTGGTTTTAAAGGCTTCACTTCCTTTCAGTTCTGCAGGATTCCCGTAGGACTGGGGCTAAGTTCGGAATTTCTCAGTGTGGCATTTCCCCATCCATGAACTGGGCACTGCAGTCTGTGGGGCTGGGAAACAAAAGGAAACATGAAAAAAGACAAAGTGAGGAGAACTGCAAATGGGCATTGATGCAAATCAGGATAATATAATTGGAATTCTTTTTACGTTTGTAATGTGACCAGATCTTGGGGTCGTAAACACGGAACTCGGGAGCTTGGTGTAAATCAGAGCTGTGATCATCTACATGAAGTTACCAGGCACTGTTTGAAAGTCTTTACATGGAAGAGGAAAACACCAATGCAGCTGGGACTGGTGCCATGGTGATGTGTCACTGCAGGTGGCACAAGGTTGGTGTTTGCAGTGCAAAACCGAAAAGGTTGTGCTGTACACAAACCATGCAGACACACTGCCCCACCAAACTGCAGGATTTCACTTTGGGCAGAGCTTACTGCCAAATTCCAGGGAATGCTCAAGGACCTCCTCCAGTGTCAATTAACAGCAAACTCTACCCAGACTAAATTTTCATCCCAATTCCCAGGCTCTTTTGGCAGTTTATGTCCTCGAGGTTGATTGTGCATCCCTTCCATCTCTTTTTCCTCTCTAATCTAAACACAGGATGTTATCTGTATTACCTCTTTTCAAAACTTGCACAGGATTTTATTTAACTCCTGTGTGAAAAGCAAATGAAAAGGGAAACTGGCTTGGGGGCTTGGGGAGTAAAAGCAGACTTGAGAGGCACTTTTGGGAAGATGTGGAATGGTCTAAGGCGCTGAATCTGGTCACTCAGGGAGCCCTGAGCAGCAGCTCAGTCATACCTGGCTCCGTGCTCTGCTGCCCTCAACAACCCTCTGTGTTCTGGGCTAGGAAAACACTTTCCAATTCAATAGCCAGGTTCCTTGCTGAGGTTGCCAAAGGTGCCCATTGGGGCCCTGGTGATGCTCTGTGTATGGATGGCTGCTTCCCAAAAATCGCGTTGATAACACCTGCTGTGTCTGTCAGCTTTTATTTCTACCAGATGTAATTGGATTTAAGGGCTAGCACAGGAGTATGAGACAATCTGCCTCTTCACGTGGGATCTTCTGGACACAACAAAAACTTTTGGATCCTGGTCTATGTTTTTGTTAATCACTTGTTTCAAGATTCCTGTCTTTCTTTTGGATTTCTCTGGCTTATTCCCACCCAAGCCTGTTTTGCAAAATATACATCTCACATCTCCATTTGCTTCTATTTTCTCTTTTACATTTTTCTTGATCATGCTTGGTACCAAAATCTTCTTCCAGCAGAAGTATTTCAAGAGCCATTGGCTTTTCCTTGCTGGCCTGACTGTGGCAGGAGCAGGTCTTATCCTAATTGTGTCCTCGTGGCTACAACTAAAAGCTGGGCTCTTTGGTTGTGTGGATTTCTTGGTTTGTAGCCAAAATCAATCTGTGCATATGTTTGTCATGCTGTGACACAGTTCCTGCTTTTTTAAAGCAGTAGTATCTCTGACAGCTTGGCTCAGTGTCCTCTGGATAATATTAACCTGCTGTAGGTAGAACTTCCTATGGAGTCCAAATGCTTCCAACCCACCAGAGTCAGGGCTGGGGCTGTATCTGTGACACTTTCCTACTCTCAGGTCTCTTCCCAGAGCTGCAGTTCAGACACAGAAACGGTGGCCCAGATTTCTCCCTCCCACGTTGTTGCTGCTCTCTCGTTGCCATCTCCTGCCTGCCTTTGTGCAGAGCCAAACCGAGCAGGCAAAGCAGTGGAAGGAGTTTCACCTCACTCCCCCAGGGGCTGCACAGCAGCAGCTTCCCAAAGCAGCAAATGCCATTGTTCTGGATCTTGGTTTCATCCCTTTTCTGTATCCATTGTCAATGCTCTGCATTGGGGAAACCATCATAACTTCCAGGCTAGTTTCAGTGAGTGCAGCTGATGCCTTGGGAAGGCTGACCTGAAACAGAGACTGGACAGAGCCAGAGAATAAAGTAGAGATTTATTGAAAGGCCTCCAGGATACACCTTGGGCAGCACAAGAGCCTGACCAGGGCTACACCCAAGGTGGACTTAGAATGGTCACAAAATGGCTAATGGGTCATGAGGTCTTACATTTTTATAAGTTTTGGTCCATTTGCATGTTGGGGTTTAATTGTCCAGTTACAGCTTCAGGTTGTGGTTGTGAGGTCCCATCCTTCTTGTTCCTCCCTTCAGCCACTCTTGTTTGTGCTTTTGGGCCTGAAGGTTGTCCTTAGTGTGCAGCAGGAAAAGGATTTGTTTTGTCTACCTACTCTGTGAAGGGACCTTACTAAGACTTAATATGAGGCTCAGAACTGCTCCCCTGGGCTGCACAGAATCGGAAATACATGAAAGCTCAAACTTAAGGCATCACAACAAGAGCCACCCTGCAGAGAAGCCCCTGCCATGGGCCCATCTCCACTGAAAGACAATTCCATGTGGAGCTTGGTCAGCTCTGCCTTGGCTTCTCAGAGACCTTCCACTGGGTATGAGCCTCCTTCCCCAGGCAAGTGGTTCTGAACATCTCACAACATCCTTGTGGTGGATACTTCTCTATTTGTTTGGCTTTGGATCAAGACTGAAAGCACTGCTGGAAATACACTTTAGCCAAAGATTGTTTAGGTCAATTGTTCCTTCTGGTATTAAAGTTATGAATCATCTTGGCATCAAGGTGTGACCTTTCCTCTTTATACTATTATGTCACCAAAAAGGAGGTAGAAATGGAAATAGGAAGATGATTGCAATAAATTTCTCACCACTGATATAATGTCTCGTGTGCACCAGGAGTATTGGACTCGTAAACCTCATCTTCCTTGGCAGGGATCCACACTAAACTTTGTTTCTGCTAACAAAATCCAACATTCCTTTTTTTTTTTGCAGTACCGCTTTCTCAGCATCATAAACCACCTGCTGGACTGAGTTCTCTGAAGTGACAGTGCAGAGATTTCCATCCAAAACTGATAGAGGCAGTCTGAAAAGCTGCACTCCTGCAGTGCAGAGTGCCCACAGGAATGATCTTTCCAAACATAATGTTTTGATGGTGCTGGTCCAGAGGCGATAGTGAATAAAAGCATTTGAAAAAATCTGAAGTGTGGGTAACAGTGAGGGAATAAATGTCAATTCTTGATCTGTATCTGCCTTTGAAACAATCACATTTGCAGAGCAGAAACTCAGTGCTGGTTATTTCCTACAATTCTAATTGCTCACTAAAAAAAAAAATGAAATTTGTCCTACAATAAAAAGTCTCGAAATTAAATTTGACACTTCAGAGTCTGAAATAAACTTCATTTCAAATAAAATTGTACCTTTGGAACAACATACATCAAAATACAGAGGAAAATTGGAAGGAGCTTATGATAGGAGGAAGCTATTTCCTGTGCAGAGCGATAGTGCTGCAGCCCTGTCAGGAGCTCTCCTCCAGGATCATGCAGTTGTTCTCCATAAAGCAGAGCTCCTGGAAGATGCTGTTCCCTCTCCGACCTGCCAACTGGAGCGGTGGTAGAAAAATTGATGCTACTAGAAGCTTGTCACCTCCTTTTCCATTTATTTTAGTCTCTCTGAGTTCAGGTGGATCATTTTACCTCAGGCTGGGTCTCCCAGCTGAAGAGCCACCCCCAGGGCCCCAGCCCCAGGTTCTGGTGCTCATGGGGCTTCCAGGAGAGGGAAAGGTGCTTTGGGGGACTCTGCAGGAGCACTTTGCTCCATCTGAGGGGCAAGGAGGGTGAGAAGGGAGGGTTGGCAGCTGAAAGGGCTGCACAGCTGTGCCAGAACATCTCAATGCAGTCGGCTGACCCTCAGTTTGGGAGAGCAAGAGCTCCCTGTTGCCTTCCTCCTGTGCTCCTCAGACACTTCCTGCAGAACTTGTGCATCAGAAGGATTTAATCTGTGCAAAACCCCCTCTGTCTTGCAAACCATTTCTCCCATTAATCCAGAAGATTTTACAGCGTCTCTCTCCGAGTGTCAATCAATCATCAAACCAGACATGTAAAATACTAATGGACTGCTTGATTTGAAAAGAAGCTTGTGGTTTTCCCCTGCTGCTGTGAGAACTGCTGGGAGCATAGCAAACAGCCAGCTTTGTCCAACAGCAATCCTGCTGTCAGTGCTCCCAGACCTCAGCGTTCTTTCCCACCAACCTTTTCAAAGAAACAAAAGTCTTGTAATTCCTTGTGTGGGAGCAGGGAGTGCCTGCACGTTGGGATAAAGATGAGCTATCCCTGATGGATGCAGCAGTGCTGACAGCATGATCACATCTCCTGAGCTGAGCTGGCTCTGGTGGGTTTTCCTGGACAGGGCAGGAGGAACCCCACAGGATGCGGTGCTGGGGAGCATTCCTGCACCAGCCTGCCTTGCAGTTAGGAACAGGAATTGGACTTTTTCTCAACACCAGTGAAATGTTGAATCCCCGTTCTGTCTCTGCTCCCCCCATGTCAATATTTTGTGCTGTTTTATTTTTTTGATAACATTCTACATATGACTCACCGGTCCAGCATGATAAAAAATCTGATCAGGAAAAATGAAAAAATGAAAGTAGATCATTTTGATAAAAGGAAAAGAACCAAAACAGGCTTACTCTAATTTCTATTTAACTGTTAGTAGGGGGCTAATTACTGTGAACTTTTGATTCATGGTTTCATGTAACTTGTTTTAAAAAAAATCTATTTATAATCTGACTCCTCTATTTTGACTAACCAAATCATTTTCAGTAATTCATTTTCAGGATTAATTAAATGAAAAGGAAGAAACCATGGGAGACTAGCTCCATATTTTAGGCATGCATCAGG
Source organism: Sinosuthora webbiana (assembly GCA_013397395.1). Classification (NCBI taxonomy): domain Eukaryota; kingdom Metazoa; phylum Chordata; class Aves; order Passeriformes; family Sylviidae; genus Sinosuthora; species Sinosuthora webbiana. The sequence continues at coordinate 271,564 of VXBN01005888.1, forward strand.
AATTGCTCCCACTTGTGTTTACCTTTTCGTTCAGTTTGTAACTATTTGTTGTGGATGTCTTATCCCTGGAAGTGTCCAAGGCCAAGTTGGAGCAACGTGGGATAGTGGAAAGTGTCCCTGCCCATGGCAGGCGATGGAACGAGATGATTTTTAATCACCTTCCAACCCAGGCAATTTATGATTCTATGATTCCTGTGATAAAATTAACACATAGCAATATTATTAATATCTTGAGTTTACAGAACACTTGTGATACACCCAAATCCTCCCTGGCTTTTTCCTACTCCAATAGAATCGGATTTCTGCCCTGCCATCCCATGAAATCCTCTGGTACAGTGGGAGTTTCATCCTCAGATAAAAAGAAATTGCTGAATTCTATCTGTATTCAGGAGCTGACATCCCAGATCCCTGTTTGCTATTGATGTGATCAATGTGTTTTGTGTAATACTCAACACAGAGATCCCATCTATCCCTGCCCCATGGCATTTACTTTCTAAGCAACAGTTGTTAGTGGATTCAATATTTGCTGAATTAATTAAAACCCGTGATAGGTTTGATCAAATAATCATCCAGTTGTGGAATATCTGTAGAGATAATGGTTTGTAGCTCTTTAGGGTCACCTAAAGTGGCTGCTGAGGTAGAGGTGTGGGACTTCAGCCCAAGATTTCAATGAGTATGTACAAGACAAAGGATCATCACAAGGATGGTTTAGGTTGGAAGGGTCCCTAAAAATCTCCTCATTCCAACCTCCCCTTCCAGCCCTTTCAGATTGTTATTGCAGCCATTAAAATGTCACGTGGTGTTGTCTCAGAGTGACAATTGTTTTGTGAGGAAACACATTTAACGCTTCTAGAGTAAGATCATCTTACTCCACTCCAACATCTGAACCACTACAAATATTTATAAATTCAGTAGAGCTGGAGGAAAGAACATCCAAATGCTTGAAATAAAAGAGGAGTGGCTGGCCCTGATCCTGGGGATAGTTTTACCCTTCTGAGTGTTTTCACCTGGTACACTGAAATCCTTCTTCCAACACATCAGTCTCCTAATGAATCCAACATGAGTTAAACCATAAAGATGTAAGATTTGTCACATCACTTCAGACCAAAGATTCCCACAGCCCCATATCCTCAAATCTGCTCTGTAACTGTGGCCAGCACAGGATGTTTGGTGAACAAGAACGAGTAGAATAAGAATGAGCAGCACTGAGTCATCTTTCCATTGGAATATGCTCCCAGCTCCCAGGGAGTTTTAGGACTTCCACAGTCCTACTATTAAAACTTATAGTCCTAAATCAATTATTTTCATGTCCTACAGGCATGAAAAAATCATCTGTTTTCCATTTCATTATTATGTTCCACTAGAGAGAGCAGAGCAACTATTATTATTTTAGCAGAGTCTTGCAGATAGAAGGTGCTATTGAACTGCAGAGCTTTTCCTACCAGCTGGTGCACATTCAGTGGTAGCTCAGCTCCTAAGAAACAAGTTGCAGTCTTTGCAGGGCAGTAGGTGTTTCTTGGCTCCATTTTTCCGAAGAAATGGAGCATAGCTGGCCACCAGCGTTTGCCCCAAGCCCTGCATGACTCGTGAGGCTGTGTCATTTCTTGTGCCACCCCCACACCATGTATTGATGCACTTCAGAGCAGTGTATTAAAGGAGATGAGTAACATCCCTCAGATGCTTTCTTTCTCCTGTCCTCCCCTGTGGGAGCAGCCTGGTGTTTTATTTGGAAAGGTTTTGTTTCTGTTCCTGATGTATGCGCTGCTGAGCCTTGATGACTGAGGAGGCAAGTTCGGGAGTACATCTTGTTCTTTCCCTGGAAGGTGGTCGAGTTTCTGATTGCTGTTATTTCCTGTGGGAGCTGGCTGTCGGAATTATCTGCCACAGCATTATGTAGTGACTTGCAAAGATATTATACCTGGGGCTGGGGATGTTACCAGCTCTGCTGGAACGTTGGTGTTTCAGCAGAAACAGTCGGGCTAAAGATCATGTCTGAACACCAGGGCACAAATCAGAGCCAGCCCCTTATCTTCTTCCATACCAATCACTTGTGCTTAATTAGGTATAACTTCCCATCCATTAAGCTCCATAAATTCCAGGAACAGGTTAGGAATTAGTATCCCAGATTTACATATGGAAAGCCAAACCCATGGAGAATCCATTATCCAACATGGTACAGGAAATAGAATACACATTTCCTGACATCCATGAGGGTCTCCTCTCAGCCAGTTATACAACCCTGGGTTACATGAGCATTTAATACAGACAGTGATGGAATAGGATTGATACCAAAGTTGCCAGTTCATATCGTAGAAGATTCCCATAAATATGCAAATGAGCACCCAGCTCCTTGTGTCCCACCCTGGGCAATGCCTGCCCCAGCAGAGCCAGGAGGTTTCAGGCAGTAATGAATGACCAGGAGCAGAACCTCGCCTTAAGGACAGACTTTTATCTCACTAGTTATTAACTGATCCATTCCAATTGTCATCTCTGTTCCCACTGCACTGGTTTGTACAGATTTACATAGCAAGGAATACACAAGGTACAAGAGGATTTTACACTCCTCTGCAGGGGAAAGCAGGAGCTGTTGACTGAGTGTCAGCCCCTATAGGGTGACGTGGCCAAGTGAAGAGGAGAAGAGATTGTAACAGCAAAAAGCAGGATATCAGAGCAGGGGTTTTAATCCCAGCTGAAATATATGGAGTGATCCTCTGTTCATTTAATAGGCCCAGCAGTTTGATGAAAGTGAGACAAACCAGTAGAACAGCAATGATAAAAACCACCCGTCTTGATAAGGAAATAAAACCCCTCAGAGCCAGTGAAGTGCTTTCCCCTGCTCTGTGCTGTGCTAGGAGGAGCAGAGCGGGAGAGAGCGATCACCTCAAGGAGCAGAGCTGATTAAAAGTACAGTTCCCTTGTCACACTGGGTGATATTGTTAACACATTTCCTCAAACCCTTGTGCCCTGGCTTGAGGCTGGAAGGCTGCTCACTGAAGTCGCTGTGTGCCGCTTGTAACAGAGCCAGCTTGGTAATAGAGAGATCTATAAGTGTTGGCACCCTCCTTCCATTTTCCAGTGAAGAGATAGCCACATCCTAAAATCCATGCTAGGTCTGTGAATGGCACTGAACTGGGCAAAGAGGCTGATTCTGGAGCTGCAGCAGAGGCAGTGCCCCCATCCCAGCCCTGGTCTGGCTGCTCCCGGGCTGGAGTCACTGTGACAGGGTGGTGGGAGGAAGCATTTATCCTACTGAATAATTACCTGCTTGTAACAACAGGCTTTGGTCTCCTGAGCTATCAATCTGCAGCCTTTCAGCAGCATTAAATTAACTGGGGAAGGATCTGCAGGAGTGTCTGGAGAATATATAGGAAAAGTTCAAAAGTTTAGCGTGCTGTCGAGGCTGCATGTTCGCTCCACATAGAGAGAAGGAGTCACAGAGTCCTTTAGATTGGAGCAGAGCTCTGAGATCATCGAGCCCAACCATTCCCCAGCACTGCCAAGGCCACCACAAACCCATGTCTCCATGTGCCACAGCCACACAGCTTTTAACTCCCTTCAGGAGTGGTGATTTCACCACTGCCCTGGGCTGCAAAACCCTTTTGGTGAAGAAATTTTTGTTAATGCCCAACCCAAACCTCCCTGGCACATGTTGAGGCCATTTCCTCTCATCCCTTCACTTGTTACCTGAGGAAAGAGACTGACTCCCAGGCTACCACAACCCACTTAGTTCTTGGAGAAAAGCTTCTCTAGAAACGAGACATTCCTGAGCCACCTGCTGCAAAGAGAAAAGACAAAGGAAGCAGAATGGTGATGCTCCTTCTGGAGCCAGCACTTGGGTTTGGATCCAACTACTGCTGTGAGACTGTACAGTCTAAGTGCCATTGAAACACTTGTCTGATTTCTACTTTTTGTCATCTGTGTCCAACTATAAAAGGGAAAAATTTCACATGAGGATTTTTAATAGTTGTTGGAGCGGGAGTAAGGAAAGATGAAGAAATGTCAGCAGAATCCTTGTTCTCAATGTGTTGTGTCAGGATAGATTGTTACATTGGCTAACTATAGATTTTTTTTAAATATATTTTAATAGGAAATGAAGTTCATTTCTATATGGAAGATCAAGTAAGATTTTTCCAAAGCTTCTGCAAGATTTTTTGTGGAAAATAGTGTGAAATATGGAGTCTGAATGCTGACAACTGAAACACCAGAAAAAAAACAACTGGAGACCAGTAACTCCGCAGCACTTATGCAAAACTCCAATGGAAATGAGACCTCAAAAATAAGTCTGGTAAACTTAATTTTACACCAATTTCCTGATCTAGAAAATTATTCACTTCTAATTAAAGATAACATGGGTATACACTCTACACACACAAAAAAGTACACATCATTATTTTTTGTAGAAATTCTCTTTGAAAGGTTCATTATACTTTGTCGTGCTACAGGTGCCCATTCTGGACATCAGGATATAGTAAAAAAAATCACAGTCACTGTTTTACAAGCCTGATGATGGCTTGAAGATCCTGCAGTGTAGATGCTGACTTGAAGAGGATGTCAAACCCATGTAGGGTGAAGAGACCTTGCTGTGGTCACACTGGATTTGTGGAGTAAGGAATAGGTGCAAGGTTCTACTCCCTGCTCCAGACAGCACATGTTGGGTCATGTAGTCCTTGGGCACCTTCCTTCTGACTTTTTTTCCTTGCTCTTTGTACCTTCTGGGTCCTGCAGCTGCTCTTAGATGTGAGCTTTTGCAGTGGCAGGAAAAGCCCTAGAACTCTTCTTCCATTTTAACATTGCTGCTGATAAATGTATTCTGATGGACTACTCGGTTTCCCATTCGTGGAGATATTTAGTGCATCCCTTTAATGGTTGGTGATGCACAAATCGGTTTTAATATCAATAATGAACAATTTGGATGACATTCAGATTCAAGATCTGCCAAAAAAATTTGCTACATGTCAGGATTTATTGAGTACAATACACGGAGGTTGCCAAAGAGGCTGGAGTTCCTTCAGCAGAAAAGCAAACAGATGGTCCCAGGAAAGTGAGCACATTCTTAAACCCTGGATTGCATTTGGACAGAATGGAGCCACATCTGCCAAAGCCTGCTGGCCAGAAGTATGGCGGAAGGGAGCCATCAGAAACTAATGTGACATTCTTCAAGCTCTTTCACTTAATATTGATATTAGTAATCTAACAGGAATGTTCCAGAATTGCCAGGTGTCCTTCGCGTTGGCCAATTTAGGGGAAGGAGACATGATTAACAGTTAGTAACTGGATACACACATGCGCCCTGGTCTGAAGTGTTCCCTGCTAAATATATCCTTCTAGGTCATCCATGTCCACCTGGCCTGGAGATAAAATGGTAGGAGCTGCTCATTTCAAATAATCTGTTTCTGATTTCTGCTGCCACAAGCCAAAAGATAATCTTGCAAATGTGCCTGTCCCTCCAAACAACTGGCTGTGGGATAAGATGCCAGAGCTGGGAGTGCAGAGCAGAATTATCCCAGAGATCTTCTCAGGCTTAGTATGGCCCTGGGTTCAGGATCAGAGTTCAGGAGGTAAAAAAGGCAGGTTATGTCAGGAAATATATAGATGGGACGAATCCTAATGGATTTGTGCTTGTGTAGTACTTTGTAAAAATAAACTGCAACATAAGGGAAAAGTCTGACTTGTTCTTCAGCTGCATTTAAAGAGCAGAGTGGGAAATCACCCAGGGTGGTTCTTTATGGACGGGAGACACATCCTCTGGTCCAAACAAAGCCTTCAGAGATGCAAGGGGAGGTTCTAACTCTTGGTCTAGCTTTGCAAAGAGTAAAAATGTCACTAAGTCTGCTCCATGGCTCAGCCTCCCATCATAATTCAGGGATCATGTAACGCCTCACAGGACTTTTACAGAACTTCATTAATCAATAAACAAGCAATGTGAGGTTCTTGTGTGAAATGATCAGTAAGAATGCACTGACTGGGCATCACTGTGGATCACAGGGAGAAATCACAGGAAGGGATTGTCTGGAGAGCAAGGAGTGCTCTTAGTGGTCGAGGTAAGACACCAACACCCTCAGAGTGTTATAGATGGTAAAATGTTAGAGAAATATTACAGTCCAGTTTGAGACTGGCACCTCCAAAGGTGTGCAGATGAGACATTTCAGTTAATGCACTTGTACAGAGTTTATTCCTTCTTGCATATAACAAACCAAGAAGTGAATTTCACTGTTTTATTTCCTGCCCCAGAGCTGGCACGTGGAGCAGTGGTGCAGTGAACCTCACACAGACCTGAGCGTCAGCACTCGTGGTTAATCTGTTCTTGTGCCTTGACTGCCATAGAGGTATCATTCCTTGGGACCAAGTGTTTGTTAGGAAGGCAATGCCAACCACTGCCAGGTCCCTTCTCTACCTCTGCACGAGCCTTTCATGCCTAGAACAGGTGAATTCACCCTCCAGTCTGCTCTCAGTGCTTCCCACCTCAGCCTGTGCTCGCCTCGCTGCAGAGAGGAGCAGCTCAGGCACAAACCCTCCGAGGGAAAACGCTCCCAAACTGGGTGCAATGAGGCCTTTCAGCCTCCATCTCCAGTCCCTACAGAGCCAAATGCAGCATGAAGTGAGTGAGCAAAGCCTCCCACTGCCATCGGGGGCGAGGGGAGGATGCTCAGCACTTCCAGGGTACACAGAGCATCTTCCCACAGCAGTTCCTAACAGCTCCCCTCCCAGCGGGAAGGGAATGTAATCTTTCAGTCCATCAGCTGGCTGTAATGGGGAAATGGGTGAAATCTTCTCACCCTGTTTCTGCAGGAAGTCAGATGATATGATCCTAACAGGCCCTTCTGGCTGCAAAATCTGTGAACGTCCCTCTGAGCTTACTGGGGTGTTTCATGTACACTTGGTGAGCCTATTTCATCTCTTAACTCTCCCTTAACTCTGCTGACATCAGTGAGCTACACCAAGGATAAATCTGGCCTTGTCACTGTGTTTTGTACTGTAATTCAGTTCCTCCTTTGTTTAAAACTTTTGGCAGCTTGATACATTATAAGTGCCACGTTCGTATAAAATGCATTTCTTTGAGCAAAGGAAAATATGCTAATATGCATATTCCTATTTTGTCTCTTTCTTGTTACCAGTTAATCAATCACACAGAATGTTTGTGACACTTATTAAAGGGAATGAGTAGATAAAAGCACATGGCTTTCATTTATGAGACCCTGATAAGTTGGAAATACAAAGGATCTTACCAAAGGGAGTCAGTGTATACTAATGGGTAGAACAAAGAGCCGATAATGAAAAAGACGTTGAATGTGGATCCCAGTTCTATTAACTCCCTTTGTGATCTTGAGTAACTCAGCTATTCCCCACACTTTATGCATGTGAGCAGCTCCAATCTGGAGGCCATGCTTCAGTTGAATACCATTAGGCCAATCATTCTTTTAAATAAAATACTTCAGTGCTGTCAGCTTTTAATTGCTATCAGCCAGAAATCCAGATTAAAATCCTGGAGCCTGGATCTGGGAAGATTACGTTTTTAGTCTGTGTTCAGATGCAGCTTCAAAAGGAAAGCAAATCCCAAATGCAGCGAATATTACTTATCTCTTTTCCTCTCTCTTCATTTCCATGTGTATTCAGATTTAGTGGCAAATCTGCAAATCTTTATTCACCTGGTTGCAGGGTATAAACTGAGCAATCTGCTCTTCAGTTGAGGACTCCGAGGCTGTAGATAAATAACCCCCTGGAAATACCAACTTGAGGAGCAGAATGGGTATTGATCCAACATGCAGTGTTTCTCAGAACACATTCCTTTCTTTTTCTGAGGAGAGCAGGTCTTTCCAACAGCAGGAATGCTGTCCCCATGAGAGATTCTCCAGCACAGGCAGCGAGCCGGGGTGAGGGATGTGCCCTGCCTCTGCAAGGCTGGGAGGAAAGCCAGAACTCCAGCCCAGGGGGTGTCCAGGGGATGGTTATTCCACTGCATCTCAGCACAAGGAACCCCAGGAGCTCTCACAGACTAAATGTATCTAATTCATGTTTCTCCTTACAAATCCCAACCCCAAATGTCTCTGTCACTGGGTGAGGAGAGAGGTGGCAGCTCTGTCAGTCTCTGTTGTGGGGGTGGGCAGATCTTGGCCATGGGATTGGCCCTGAGGCACAGTCCCATTCCTGGGGATGAGTAAATTCACAGAATCACAGAACCATTCCAGGATGGAAAAAAAACCTCTGAGATCATCCAGTCCAAGCTGTGCCCAGTCCCCACCTTGTCAACCACCCCACGTTCAGTCATTCCTCACACACCTCCAGGGATGGGGACTCCACCACCTCCCTGGGCGGCCCCTTCCAATGCTGCTCTTTTAGCACCAGGAAAGTCATTTTTTCCCCTCTCTCTCTTCCCCATCTGCAAAGCTGGGGTGATGATGGTACTGCCCTGCTTCATACTGCTCTTGGAGATTCGCAAATGAGCAGTGATATTATTATTAATGAACCTGTAAATCTAATAATTCAATGCTGTGGCAGCACAGTAGCACACAGTACCTTAAATACGGCCCTTAGGTGGCCGTATGAAACATATGCTGCTGTTATTTTGACATCTTTGTCTATTTTCTAAATTCCTCCCTTTTGGTAAGAACAATTACGTTACAAAGTTTGGAAACCGAGAAGAAGTGTGCAGTGTAAATGCTCAGGAATGACTAATTTGGAGAGGCTTTTTTTACAACAAAGAAGTTCAAAAAGCAGTTAAAGGCCTGACTGTTAACAAATGAAAAAAGTAATTTGGATACTACCGGCAGTGCAGGAGGTACTTTTATTAGGTAAAGCAATGCAAAAGTTTGGCATGGGTTCAGTAATAATAAAAGAGCAACTATAAAGAGTTAATTATCTGTGATCCCTAAAGGAAGTATATCTTTCCTATCATCATTGAGGCCCTTTGTAGTGCAGTGTTGGGAAAAACAGAGCATTTTGGCTGAGGGCCCAACACCTGGCCTGGGAATCATGTTTTACAGTGGCCAAAGATCATCAGCTTCTCCTAGACAGAGTGCTAATAATGTGAAATTGGGGCTGAAGTTACCTCATTAGGGGCACCACTAGTAAACTCCAGAGCATTCTTTTATGGGAAAATAAAAAGGGAAGAGGTTTGGAGTCATGGTGGTTGCCTTGCTTTGATCTTTAAATAAAAAGTGTCAGTGTTGTTTCCTAAATAATAATAAAAAAAAAAAAGGTATGGCTGTTGTTGGCCTAACCCTTCCTTGTCAAGTCCCCCTCACTGCAAAAAATGGGACATAAAACCATACAGGCTCATTGTGTTATAAAAGGGAAATCAGGAAGGAAAAAAACAACCCATGGAGCTATTTGGGAAAAGCTCCCTCTTCTACCATTCACTCCACTGAATATTTCTAATGTTTTTTGCCATAAAACCAAGATATTGGTGGAAGATTCTGATTCCTACAAAGCCAGTCCCAGTGGTGCTGCAAGAGCAGAGCAGCTCCACACTCCTTGGCAGCCTGGCTGGGGACAGCTGTGGTGCTTTCTGCTCCACAGGGATTTGGAGAGAGAACTTCACGTGCATGAATATGTGCATGGGTGAAGCAAAGGGGTTTTGAGAGAGCCAATTTTCCTCTGACAGCTATAGAGCAGGCACACAAGTCCTGCCCCATCCCTGGAAGTGCCCACGGCCAGGTTGGATGGGGCTGGGAGCACCCTGGGACAGTGGAAGGTGTCGCTCCACAAGGTTGGGGCTGGAATGGGATGAGCTCTAAAGGTCCTTCCCAACCCAAACCAGTCTGGGATTCTGGGATTCCAACTGCGTGTGAAATCCCTAACATTAAAGCATTACAAAAATAATGGATTTTAAAAATACAGATTATAAAAATAAACATTATAGGAATATACATCTGTGGACACTTTTTGGATATTACAGGGTGTTACAGTTTGGGGGTTTCACAGGCTTTCCCCAGCCCAGAAGGGCTGAAACCTCTTGGCTGAGAACAAAAAGCAGCATAAAAAGGAAAGCTGCACGGTCCTTTACAAAGAAATGGCCTTTTCCCCCCCTCTGTGTTTTCCAGCTGAATGGTCTCATCTTGCTCATATTACCAGGAAAGTGATTAACCTGCAGTCTTCTCTTAAACCTCCCCTGTGTTGTGGCACTGCTGTGAGGCCCAGGGAGGCCACAACAGCCAAGGAAGGTTTAGCAAGGCTGAGGATCTCAGTGAGGTTCACACATCTCCGGTGGGGAGAAGTAAATCCAGGGCTGTTTAGCTGTTTGGTCCTCAACCAGGACTCATCAGTTTCATCGGGGTAAAATTTAAAAAAAAAAATTAAAAAAAAAATTAAATAAAATAAGCAAAGTTTCTTTTTAAAAATTTGATAAATATGGAAAACGATTTCTGTAGCCATTTGCTTTGCTGAAAAATAAGCCTTTCTTTCAAATCAAATGAATAAACCCCAAAACTTAAATTACAAACCGGGGACAAATCCTTCCCAAAACAGCGTGAAATATTTCTGTTTGGTAAAGTTTTCACTTATTCTGCCCCTGTTTAGAAATTCGAGTTGGAAAGCAAGGCCACCCTTTATTATGTATGCCAGGCACCCAGTCCTTCCATCCTTTAATAACTGTGTCACAACACCTTTTTCAGATGCTTGATGGTGTAACACAGAGGTTAATTGCTTATGGAAATGGCTGCTAATGTTAGAAGGATGAGGGTAATTTGTTCCCCGGAGCGGGAAGAAGACGTGGCAGCGGCACATGAGCCACTGCAGCCCCCTCCAAAGGCTGGTGTCCCTGCTGTCCCCACCATTGGTCATGGGATGCTCTCCTGGTGACTGTCCCCCTGCCCCAGGGCTCCCTGGCACTGCCACACCAGAGGAGGAGAATTCAGATTGTGCTGCTCAGTGCCTTCCAGGCCTCCTGAGAGGAGCGGGTGAGCCAGTCTGACATGGGCCCCCATCCCTAAGGAATTCCAGGTGGTTGCATCCCTCCTGCCTGAAATCAGCCCAGTGCCCACGCTCTGGGGATGGCAGTCTGCCATGGGCATGCATTTAAGCTCTGCTCTGCACGACTTCCAGAGCCAAGGTTCCCACAGGGAAAGCCCTCCTGATAGGCATGAACAGCAGCCTGGAAGAGTTTGGATGCTGTTCTGCTTCTTTGGTATTTGTATTTCCTAAGGGATGTCCTCCCTGTGCTGGTATTTTCAGGTGTCCATGTGTGTCTCAGGTTCACAGAACAGTCTGGGTTGGAAAGGGCTGTAAAGATCATCCAGTTCCATCCCCTACCATGGACACCTTCCACTGCCCAGGCTGCTCCAAGCCCCAGTGTCCAGCCTGGCCTTGGACACTTCCAGGGATCCAGGGGCAGCCACAGCTTCCCTGGGCACCCTGTGCCAGGGCCTGCCCACCCTCCCAGGGAATAATTCCTGCCCAATATCCCATTCATCCCTGCCCTCTGGCACTGGGAAGCCATTCCCTGGGTCCTGTCCCTCCATCCCTTGTCCCAAGTCCCTCTCCAGTTCTCTTGGAGCTCCTTTAGGCACTGGAAGAGTCTCCCTGGAGCCTTCTCCTGTCCAGGCTGGACCCCCCCAGCTCCCCCAGCCTGTGTGTCCAGGCCAGCAGTGCCCAGTCTGGCTCTGCACTGACAGTGTACCCTGTTCTGGGGAGAGCTGGTACACCTTAAAACCCAGCCTTGGTTTGGGTCACTGTCCCTGGCCCAGAGCCCTGGGGTCAGTGACTCTGTTTTCCATGAGGGAGGATGCTCCATTCCTGGTCTGGGGAGAGCTTTTCACTGCCTCAGCAGAGGCTCACTGGCTGTTGATGGGAAGCATGGCATGATACATGATGGACAGGGGTTTGGAGGGGCTGTCTGAGCAGTCTGGGTACATCTTGGCAGGCACTGGCACCTCCACCAGGGTGCTGCTGCCCTGGGATTCACCAGGGCTGCTGTTGGGGGTAACACCACGCTGGAACAGCAACTCCTTAGGTGGGAAGGATCACATACCTGACCAGCTCTTGTGTGCTGTATTCCCCCTGGTTTAAATTAGCATCCAAAGTGCCAGCACAACACCGTGGCTGTACTTCATTCCACAGCCTTCCCTGGCTCAGCAGTGGGGAGGTTACCTTGGCAAAGGGAGAGTTAACAATCCCCACAGACGTACTTATGTTTATAACAGACTCGTCCAAAGCTTTTAACCCAGAATAACATTTACACGAAGGCTGCAGAGCTCCATCATGCTGCTAATGCTTACAAGATTTCCCTAAATACTCTTCCGGAAGCTCTTCTTACCGAGAGAGCCCAGAGGGAATAAGTGAGCTGGAATCGGGAATGCTACTCCTGCACGTGTCCTTCCCAGTGAGACCATTCCTTCCAGCCCGTTTGGAGCCCCTCACCTGCAGCCCTCAGTGGGTGGGGAGCTGTGGGGGTCCCGTGCTGCAGCACAGGCTGCTCTGGGGCAGTGGGAGAGGCTCTTGTGGCTGATTCAAGGGGACAGTGACAGCTCAGCTCATCGGATCCGTGCAGAGATGGGGAGGGGACAGGGGAGAGGAGGATGCTTGAGACTTGACCAGCAGGATAAAGAGCTCAGGCAAGTGCCACCCTTCCAGGGAGGGACAGGACTTGCAGTGTGGAGCTGCATGTATTCTCCTTCCTTTACACCTGCAGTGAAAAAATTGAAGGCTCCTGCCATTTGATTCATCCCTTTCAAAAAGACTGAATAAGGCTCCTCTTTCCTCCAGCTTCCTCATTCCCCAATCCAGTAAATAATGTGCCACTTAAATGTCCGCCTTCCCCTTGATGACAATTTATTGCAAGAGAAACGCTGTTAATTTGGCTGCCTGGCTCCCAGGTGGGGCTGTGCTGGGGCAGCCTGTGCTGCCAAAATCCCTCTCTCCCCAGCTCCAAGGAAATGAGCTGGCACCCAGCGAGGCATCACATCCCTCCAGAGAAGCAGCATCCAGCCAAAACTCTCAGCTACAAGGGTGGGGTGTTTAATTTCTAACTTTTTGGTGCCTTGGAGTGCTCTAGACATTAGGTGGCAAGGCTGGATCTCTGAATCCAGAATGCAGGGAGTGTGAATGGCTGCAGTGAAACCAACAGAGCCAGCAGGATTTACATTAACTGAGGATCCGGCCCCCAGCGTGTACTCCAGACCGTGGTAAATTCTTACCTGGAGGCACCAGCATATTTACTCCTGACATCATGGGAACATTACCTACCTGTAGCAGCTTAATTTACACACTCCCCAACACCTTTAAGATGCTTTATAACCTTGAAAATCCCCTGACAACAAATACACTCTGCTAGCATATGCCAGCAAGGAAACGGTGCAGTGTAGCCATACCAATTAAGCCTGAACATTTCATGCGTCCGTGGTATTTTTTTATTGAGGTACTGTCTATCTTTTTAACTAGGTTTGTTTTTATTGAAGCAAAAACCTGCCCTTTCAGATGAGCAGGCCAGTCTATCAGAGCTGACATTTAGTGGAAAACAAAGTGCAGGCATGAGAAGGTTACAGGAGCTGGCACATGCTTTTGCCCAGATTAGCCCATAACAGAACTGGACTCGTCTAGTTTTGCTTTCAAAGAAATCCTTCTGTCCATAATTTTTTTTTTTTCTGTTTGTGAGCAGAGTAGGAGGCCAGAACAGCAACAGTACTCAACAGCTGTTGAAAATAAGGGTTTGGATTTATTCTGTTACACACAGGCCAGCACTGATAAGAGAGGCTGGGGTTGGCTACAGCAGTAAGCTTGGTGGGTGAATCAGTGGTGCCTTCATGGTTTTGCACCAAAGGGGAACAGATTTGGAGGCAAGGATGGGAGCACTGTCCCCTCTCCAGGACAGAGGATTATTCCCAGTGTCATCCCTGCTGTCCCACCCACATCCCATCACCCCTGTCACCCACAGGGCAGTTCACTGGCTCTGCAACCTCTGCCCCCAGCAGGATTTGGGCCCAGGGAGTTGAGCTCCTCCTGTCATTAGGCCTGGCAGGATGTGGGGCTGCTGGTTCCTGATTGCAGCAAATTTGGCCACAAAACCCTGCTCCGCTCCTCGCTCTCCCCGTGCAGCTGCCATTGGGATTGGCAGGAACTTTCAGCTTTCTTAACTGTGGGTTCCTAATGGCCTTTTTGGACCGCTGTAGGTAAGCAGGTTTTATTATCCATGTCCAAATAATACTGAATTAATTATGCAACCTAAACTAGTGCACTAGATATCCGATTGTATCCTGACATTTACTAACCACCGGGGAAGATTTTTCCTGGCGAGTTCTTTGCATCGTACGATCAGATATTGGCCCCCAGCTGAAGGGCAAAGCTCTTTTCTGCTCAGCACTGCCCAAAGATGAAGAGCCTGTCCTGACCCCAGCAAGCTGAAGTGCAGCTTTGTGTGGAGATAAACCAGCCAGGAGAAAAAATGGATTAATGGCAGGAGCCATGGCAGGAGTCTGAAAACCACGGAGCAAGTGGGTTTGGCACGGGGGCCTGCAGGAGAGCTGGGAGAGAAGTGTTGTCTTCCCAGGTGTTGGTAGGAAGTTTTTCTGCAAGTGAAGGAGTCCTAATCCCCAGGTTTTGGAGCCATCATCACTAAGCAGCGTAGTATTTTTGTGTTTGAGAGGGCTTGGCAGCAACACTCAGCTGCTCCGTCCCACGCAGGGTGAGATGTAGGCTCGGAGCATTCACACCTTCCTCTCAATGGAACGGAACGGGCCAGTGGCTGCCAGGGTGAATCCAGTTCCTCAACAACCTGGGCTGCTCAGAAACTCACCAAATCCACAGAATAACAGATTTTTAGGAAAGCATTTCCTTGCCCAGAACTTCAAGTCTGAGCGTATTTGCTTTTCATACAATTGTCATTATTTGCTGGTAAATATTAGAAGCGGAGATATTTAAGCTGAATGTTTGGAAGCAAAGCTTTCCCTCTGCAGTTCAGTGCCTTTATCTCCCTATTCATAGACCCAACTTAAAATTCTTTACTCTTAACATCACCATCATCTGTTGTCATAGAAACTATTGCAATACATAAGTACTTTAAATGACTGCAACTTGGTTGAATGGCAAGGGATCAAGATGGACTGTGATGGGGGAACACTTAAAACAGGTACATCTGTGGACAACAACTGATGATGAGAAGAGCTGTTCAGTCTCTCAACGAAAAAAAAAAGAAAAAAAAAGATACAACATTCATTTTCAGGCCAACAAATCATGGAATGGTATTTATTGAAGCTTTTTGTTTATTTTGTGTATTCTTTCATATGAGACACATAAACCAGGAGCTCTTTGTTTTCTTTAAAGAAATCTGGGTAGTCCAGTTCTGAGCTAATTTTACTGGGCTTTCTAAGTGAAATTTCCTCTGGAGAGTCAGGATTTACATTCCTGATTCCTTAAGTTTGTGTTTATTTGTACCTTGCTAACAAAGAAATAATACATCTGCTTGGTTTCCTGCGGCTGAGAAAACCAGCACTGAGCTTTACACTTCTACTTCAAATGATTGGTGAAAATACAGCCACCAGAGCCAGTTAGGCTTTAATTCTACAGCAATTTCTATACCTCCAGTACAACTGCAGTGCTTTAAGTCCCATACATCCCTCTGAAGGGTGTGCTGTTCCCAAGGAGCAGAACAGAAGGTCACTTACAAGTTACCATTTTTCCCCCCCTTGCTATAGCTGCAAAATGCCAGAAGAGCTTCAATTTGAAGCCTGAAAAAACTGTTACTCCTGCATCATCTCAGTGGAATGCAAAGCTCAGACAGGTCCTTAGGATGTGTAAATGTCACAGAGATTCAGTTTTGCAGAGAAGTCATTGACACTCCAGTGACAGCACAGCAGTATTTTGCTTCTGGTTCAGTACAAATTACAGACAACTTGACATTAGAGACCTTCAAATGCAAAAGCAGACTGAAATCCTACATGATCAACTGACTTTCCCTATTTACAACAACACAGCTTTCATTTAGACATCTCTTTGGGGACAAAGTGATGGAATGGAAATGGAACAGGGACGAAAGCAGGGGAAGTTTCTGATTTGTGTGGTACTGCTTGATCCACGCTGAGCCCTCTGAAGTCTGGCTGTGCCTCTGCCTTGCAAGATGCCACATGTGAGGGTTAGTGGCACATCCTTGAGCTCTGCTCTCTGAACTCCCCCTGCACAAAGCACAGAAAGCCAACAGTTAAATAAGGAAAAGGCCTCAGCAGCCCTTCCACTCCTTGCTAGTACTGTTTGTTCCAGATAATTGTCTGTGTTCATATATGTTGTTTGGTGACTTTGCAATTATCTTTCTTTTATCTTCCTTTTTACATGTAATAACAGCCCCGTGACCATTCTGTTAAGGTGGTTGAATGCAGCCTGATTCTACATTTTAAAGAAGTCATTTGCTGAAAATAAGACAAGAGAGATCAAACTCGGCCAGGAACCCCTGCAGGCCATGGGTTAAAATAATGCTTTGGGCTCTGAGACAAACTAAAGAGCCCAAATGAAGATTGTTGTGTGTGCAGAGAGCAGAGATACTGTGGGTGGCAAAAGGACTGGTGCAATGGCTTTAACTGCCTGTGGAGTGAAGATACCATGACATTCACCCAGTGAATCTCATGGAGATCAAAAGACCAAATACTGCTTCAAACAGCACAGGAGAAAAAGGGTAAACAAGAAAAAAAATTGTGCCAGAAAAAGTGAACTGGGCTCTTGTCCTAAAGAGCCACTCTGTGACCTCAATTCATTTTGATTCCCATGTTCAGGAGCACCTGAGCAGGTCCAGGGACACCAAACCCTCAACCAGGGAAGCAACTTAGTGAAGAAAGTCATCACAACTCATGGTGCCTGCCTAGCAAAGCTCGGGCCAATCGGGAAGCAGGGTTTATATTGCCTAATTAATTCAACTGTCAGGAAATTAAACTATCATGTACTTTGATATCTGTCTGTTTTCTCAGGTGCAGTTATATTTGAAGAGACCCCACGCCTGTTTAGCTGTGATCCCTTTTGGAAATAATTGGCATGGTTTTGATTGATAATGTGTATTCCTCTTTAAAGGAAAACACACTATTTTTCATAATCAGAGGCTGAATGCATAATGAGTGCTCTGGTGCTGCCTTTAGCATCAGGTCTGTCAAACTGCACAGTTATTTCCATATTGATGCAAACTAAGATATTACACTCCCTCATTACATTGACATGGCACATCTTTCAACAGTCAGCTTCCAATCATACGTTCCTTGCAAACAAAATTACCTTCATTTTCTCTTTTGCTACAGAAGGAACTAGCAGTGGAAATGTGCCCTAACAAGCTAATCAACTAATTTTTAGAATATGTTTGAACCATTTAATATTCTAAAAGAAAACAAGAAAAAGTTGCTAATGGGTATGCTGGCATAAACAGAAATAAATAGACAACTGGTTGACTGAACATTAGCATACTTAAGTTTTATCGAAGTCACAGTGGAATTCATTTTGCAAGTCAAAAAAGCAAGATCTATTTGTATCCATAAGCTGAACCACCTCATTTACTCTCTACATTCTTGAGCAGATAACCTTGGTTATGAAGGTAAAAGGGGAAAAAAAAGGAAACTACCCTTTTATGAGCCAAATACTCCAGGCGATAAATTGATTTTAGTGGGACCAGTGTGTAGGGCTACTGATAATGGGCTGTGTGATACTAATGGCCCTGCTGCTAGGAGAGAGCAGCCAGGCTCTGGGTTATGGGCTGCCATTCACGGGGTTGGCAGGGAGTGAGGGTGTTTCCAAAGCAACATCCAGGGATGGGAAGAAGGCAGAGGCAGCTTTGCATCCTGAAATCCTAACTCCCACCCCAAACAGGCAACTGACAGCAGGGAGAGTTGGTGTTTTGAGTGACCCAGTTCAGTGGAAGGGGAAGGGTTGTGGTGAGCAGGCTGACAGGGACCAAAGGGGAAGGATGTTGACTGTAGAAAGCGTTGCTGAGGCAGTGACTCCATGCAGGGTATCAGTGACAGGTGGGCTGAGGTCTCAAAGAGCCTCACCAGCCCCCCCAGGCACCCCTGGGAGCTGCCCAGGGACCTTTCCATTCTGTCAGGAGCACATCCTTTGTTTTGCTGCAGGAGGGTTCAAACCCTGTGCAGAGATCCTCATTCTGCCTCACGCCTGTTTTCAAAAGGGAGCTGGGTTTCATTTCCTATCAAGATACAACTCCGCATTTGTTACATATGTTAATTTGCTCTGGGAAAATCACAGAAAAGCAAATTATTGTCCTGATACAGTGTTCAGGCAAACCTCCAATGTCTCCCCTGGGTCTGAGTGTGGAATCAGTGACAGTCCTTCCCTGTGCCAGTGGGTGATTAGGGCCATAGTGGTCACCAGGGCTGGTTGTGCCTGAGGACAGCTCTGGGCAGCACCTTCTCCTGAGGCAGTGCAGGAAGCAGCCGAGCCCTCCTCACCTGAGGCAGAGATGTGCTGGTGCAGCTGCATGTCCTGGGGGGGCTCAACATCCTCAGGCTGAGCGTGGCCACTTCCTACAACAGCTCCCCTCTTCCCAGACCCACACACTGCACAGGACATGGGCAGCACAACTCCCATCCCAGGCTGGACCAGGGATTTGATCTGCACTGCTGATCACACTCAGATTTCCTTCAGGTCATGTGGACTTTGGAGCTTGTGAATTGATCCTGAATATTTCAATGGCCAAATTAGAGTTGTTCCGCACACAGGTCGCTGTTAGGAGTACATGGGGTGATTCACACATCTGAAACCATAATCTTGTAGCAGATCCCAGTCTTCCCAGCTCTATGTCTAAAATTTGGGTACCATATTTTCCTTTTCTTTTCCTATGCAACATTTCAGAATCCAGCCCTGAAGGGCATTAAGTCAGCATCGCTGTAAAGCCTTAACACTATTATCAGCTGCATTTCCTTACACATCCAGGGCAAAATACCTTCCCAAGCTGACAGTTGCACGGGAATGCACCAGACTGTTCCCTGACGTGGGATTAAACAACATACTGTGCAGCAAGAGAAACATCTGTTTGTTCTCGAGCTGAGCAGCCACCGGCTCGGCTGAGGGTCCGGAAGAGAAGGAGGATGGCTCAAGATGAAAGCTTGCACTTCAGCTGTTGGGGGAAGGAATACATCCCTAGTCCTGTAGAATATTTCCGCTCCGTCGTAAAAATCAAGGCAGCGCTATTCCGGCAAATACCCCGGCAGCGCTGGGGCACGGCAGGCAGCAAATGGAACTGGAATCGTTTCCATCGTAAAAGCACATCCTACGAGTCGGCAAGGCGGGCTAGGGAACAGATGTCCCAAGATCTGTGAGTGTTTCCTGTCCATTAGGGATGTCTCTTGGTCCGGAAAACAAAAGGGGCGTCGGCTGAGGAAAGTGGCTGCTGGAAAAAGAAGGGTGGGAGCAGCTCCGTATCCCACCAGTGCAAGCATGAGGTGTGGGAGGGAGCGGCCCATCAGTCTGAGCCCGTGGGCAGGGAGGGGTCTCCATGGACAGTGCGGGATGGTGGGTTTGGAGCAGCCAGGCTGATGTGGGGCACGGAGCACGAGAGGCAGCTCCCCTCCCGTCCGTCCTGCTTAAGAGGTTCCCAACACGCTCCTCAGCTTGCAGATTTAGATACAAATTTGTACAAAGAAGTGTGATAACTCCCTGAAACCTGATTTGATTTTTCTCCCTTCGCTATCTTATCTGGCACAGAGGAGATTTAAGTCATACCAGATTATGAAGTGTTATCCTCTCTACTCAGCCAGAGTATCTGCAGACAGTCAGGCTGCCAGGGCTGAGCTTCAGGTTGCCTCTGACTGCGAGTTTCAATTCTGAAGGTATTTTTTACCTGATTGCTGGCTCGAAAGATGGAAACACCAAGTCCTACCGCTGGTAATTTCTTTACATAAATAACAATTCTGCAAAAGATCCCTTTAATGACATCAATTAGATGTAACTAAGTGCACTTTATAGACTGATTTCTTTTTTTAGGGGGTTGTTTTGAAGCATCTTTGAATTCATTAAGAGTCATTTTCCCTTTATAAACTGAAAAGCAAGTTTCCTGTAGACACCCACCCCCCTGACAGGTACATTGTTCCACTTTCATGTCTAGTTATTTACTTGCCAAATGCATCAGACACGGAGCCTGAGATCAGCCACACAGACATAAAAATACACAAATTACCCTTCCTCTTTTTCCCAGCAGGTGGTTGTAGAACTGTGGGCAGGAGATGGGAAAGAGGATGTGCCCCATTGGGGGTGTGCTGGGACTGGCTTTCCCCTCCAGGGGCTCCCCTGGTGCTGCAGGCTGTATTTAGCCCAGGCTGCCCAAACAGTGAAAGGAGAGGAAAAAACTGAGTAGAAATTACATCCTTTAAAGGTTAAATCAAGAATGCAAAGGTTAAAGGCTTTGTGCTGTCCCTAATGCAATCACTGCCCAGGCTGACACCAGACCCTTGGTAGGCAGTGGTGCCATCCTTTCACTGAGCTCGTGTTCCCCAGAAACATCAAGACCACCTGAAAACGCAGCAATTTGAGTTTTAGCCCCTGACAGTTTTCCACACTCAGCTTGGAGCTTCCTGCATCTCCTGGCAGCAATAGGAGGTCCCGTCCAGACAAAGAGCTCTTTCCCTTGGCAGAGCAAAGGAAACCTTTCTCTTGAATTAGGAATGCAAAGCTTCAATCTTGGCCAAAGATCTAAACCTCGACTGTTTGTGGCTACATTGTGAGAGGTTGTTTTATATTGTCCCCATTCACATTCCCTCTGTGCAGGGAACGGGGACAGTCCTCTGTGCCAGCTCACACAGGCACTGCAGGAATAACAGCACTGAGGGCAGGAGGCTCTCAGAGCTTATGGACATCTGGATACCTGCAGCAGAAAGAGAAGACCCCGACCAGAGCATTCCCTCTGCCATGTGAACTACAGTTTCTACTTCAAATTTCACTGGCAATCTAGAAAAATGCCATTCAGGCAGAGCAAGAAGCCTGTGCATGGAGGATTGCTGGAGAGTATAAAGTAACAGCCAGCCAGCAGCTGATAATCTGCTTGTAAACTCCTGTTTGGAAATAAAGACAATCCCATTTTACAGTAACCAGATGTTTTAACAGAATATTAGTATTTACAAGGGCCTCGGGCTATTGTTTTATACAGGTCTGAAGAGGGCTTACAAAACTGGAAAATCACAAGCAGTGCAGTTCAAAGGCCCCTCGAAGCTGTGACATTTGGTGTGATGTGGGAGAGATCCCTTTTTGTTTGTGCCTGGGATATTGGGTGGGATTGATTGCCAAATGTTCTTCCATAACTTACCTAACCAAGTTCCCCTCTGCTCCAATATTTCCCTGTTCTTTATTATCCATAATTGGATAACTTCTCCAATTTTCTCCTTGGAACACTGAAGATAAGGTTTCTGTTTAATCATCCCACTTTAAGTGCTTGCAATCAGACAGGATATTGCTGCTTTTAAAATAAGACAATGACATTTAATGACTTTCATTTCTTCCTATACAAAAGATTAATTTATATGCCGGCGTCATCTTTTTCATTGGAAAATTCTCCCCCCTCTGTTTGAAATGATTCAATCTGATTAACAACTTAATTCTCCCTTTATACTTCTGATTTTGTGGCTTTCCCTGCCAGCATTCGCTTGTCATCTCTTTACCAACTCTAATTCAGCTTTTGTTTCTGAATTAGTCTGAAGTTAAGGAGCCAGGCAAGCTGTGAGGTGTGTGAGTGCAGATGTGCTGCCCCTGTAGCTGTGCTGGGAGGCAGGAGCTGGGAAGGACAGCTCTGAGCTGAGCTGATGGAGCAGCACCACACGTGGAAATGCATCACCAAAAGCTGCAGGAAAACAGAGGGATTCCCTAAGCAGCCCTTAGAGGCTCTAAGAACTCCAGGTGAAGGACTGTGGGGTCAGCATGTGCATCCTTGGGAAATCAAAGGGCAGTGCAGCACTGGGGAAGCAGAAAACTCCTCACTGCTGTTTTCCAGGCTCTTGGGGAAAGCCCCATGTCAGGAAGCTCTGCAGGGAGGACAGAGGTAGGAGCCAAGAGCTGACAGGGGAAAAAAATCATGTTCTAGAATACACCTTACCAGGCTGTTTTAAACTGCAAACCCTCAGGTTTATCCTGCCAGTTTTAAACTGTCTCCTTATAGTGTTCAATGAGTGCTGGTGGAAAGAAAAGTTTCATGCAGGTGCTATGAGCACATCATCTGGATGGTTCTTGGAGTACAGACGTGAAAGCTGTTCAAAGCTTGGACTTTCTGCATCATTACTGGGGATTTGATGGTTAGTAGCATAAATTGCAATGCAATCTTTACCTTCCAACAGATGAGTGTTTGCCTTTAGCAAGGTCAACATCATTCTTAGGAATTTATTTTGGTTTCTGCTAATATGCTTTAAAGGAATTATCATTTTCTTTACTCTGCTGACCATCATCTTGGTTTTAGACCTTTTCTAACCTTTTATTTTACTTAGCTTAGCATCTATAACTTCCTGATTTATAATATTTTAGTTTTGTGGTGTTTATTTATGTTCCCTTAGTTTCAGAAACATCTTTTTCTCTTTCAAATCAAGCTTTAAGCGAAGAAGGCCTTCTTCTGTGGCTGTGGTATTAGGATTTTCCATCATAAAGGAATAGGTACTTGAGCATAACTATAATAACTTTATAAGATACCTTTATTCTGACAAAACTCTTACATATGCCCAACAGATTTAGCCCCCAGTTGTTTTCTGGATTGTAAAACCAGTCTAACAGACCAAATGTATAAATACAACATTGAAGGGGGTTAGTGGGAGCCACTTGGCTGTGTGAGAACTTTTCAAAAGCTCTAATGGCTTTTCTACACTTCTCTGTCTTTATATGAGACCAGTGGGTGAGCCCAGATGCTTTTCTTTCTGCCAGTCCAATCTCTGTCTGTGTGTGGGATGCCCTTCCACCATGTGATCAACAAATGCAACGTGGTTTGCATGGAGTTGGACCTACAATATCACATTCCCGTGCTCATTTTAGTGCCACACTCAATTTTCCCTTGAGTTAATATCCTACTCCCTGTCTGTGTCATTGCTACCCAGTGGCAATTCCTTCTCAGTGAAGCGGCATCTTCATTTTTGGAGCTGGCACTTCGTTTCCAACTCACGTGTTATAAATAAAACCTTTCAGGGGTTTTATTTTTACTTATAAATAAAACCTTTTGTGTCTCCTGACACACACAGCCCCAGAGCAGCTGGAATGTCATGTGGGATGTTCCTGCCCTGCCCCACACGTGGCCACACACTGGAGCTACAGGGAAGCCCTACACGTGGTCTGCAGCTCTGTCCCAGCCCTGCCTTGCATGGGAATTCCTTGGGAAAGGTGCACACCCATGTGCACAGTGCCATAAGGAGATGCTAACGGTGCTTCCCACCCGAGCAATGTGAAGCATTGTAATGATGCTTTAACACAGCTCAGCAATCAAACTCCGGAGTGTAATGAAAAGAGGAATACGTGTTTAACAGAGTAGCAAAGCACGCAGGGAACAGAATGAAGATGATTCTTCACTTAAGGGCACACACATGTAAATACACGTACATGTCACTGGGCTAATCTGTGACACTTAGGCACAAACACAAACCCCACCGCAGCCATGGGTGGCACTAATTGGGAAGGCTAGATTGGATCCACTTTCCAGATTAAGATTCTAATCTTGCAAATAACTTCAGGCTGCTGAAATCTGACAGCCACGTGATGCCCTCCATGTGGCATCTTCCATACCCCACTGGGGATCAGCTCTGCCCCGGTGCCTGCCCTGTCCCCTTTCCACTGGGATCACAGTGGGATGTGAAGCAGCACACTGGGAATACCAGAGAGCTGGGCAGCACCCAAGCAAAATGCTTAAGGCATCAAAGATGATGACAAATAAGGAAAAGCTAGAACAGAGTAGAAAAAAAAAAGCCTGTCTCCAGTCATTTCACCCAGAGCATTGCCTCTCCTGTTGAATTGGTTTTGCTGGCTGGAGAGGCAGCTTTGATGCTGTTGGTACCCTGAGAGTAGTTTTGGCATGGCCATCTTCTGTAAGAAAAAACATAACGGTGAAGTGAATGAGAGTTGACATGACAGATTGTATCTGCTGTGCCTCTTGGCCCCAAAGGCACTCGTTTGTGGTTTAAAACTCAGTAATTATGGATGTACACAAATGTTTCTAATGGGCCCCAAACAGTCAGAAACACAGGCACCATCCCAGAGCGCTGCACAGCAGATTGAAATTAAATAAATGCGTGAGGAATGCAAAGGTCCACCTGTGTGGAGAGAAACCTCACACTGGGGAGCAGCCACAGGTTGTCCCATCGTGAGGAAGATCACTTGGAAAAGTCTGGCTGTGATGAAAGAACAAAACCCACATGGAGCTTTACATGGTTTCTGGAGGGAGGTGTCCCTACCCACGGCACGGGGTCGGAACCAGGAGTCTTTGAGGCCCCTTCCAGCCCAAACCATTCCATGATCTCGTGGCTCTGTGAGGACCGGCCGGCTCTGCCGGAGGAGAGCCCATCTCCCCCAGCGATGGGGCTGCGCAGGCAGGGAGCTGTCAAACACACAACTGTGCCCTTTGTGCGCCTTAATCTGCATCCTGACTGCGCTGGAGGTGTGGGCTGGCTCCAGTATGGATTTTTAGTCCGTTCTGAGCCCTTGATTCCTCTGTTAAAGCCCAGCAGAGACCCTTGACCGGGCAGGATGGGCTGTCGGGGCACGCCTGGTTAATGAACCACCGCGGCACCTTTGTTTCTCTGGCTGCCTGGTGCCCTGCTCTCCCTTGTACAATTATTACAAAAATCAGACAGAACGTTGCCTTGAGATATGCTTTTCATAGTGGGATAGATTTTATTATACCAGCCATACAATACCCGCTATTATCATTTTGATTATATGCTCCTCTCATTTGCACTATTGGAACATTATCTGTAGTACATTCATTATTACTTTATAAGAAACTGAAACTACATCCTTAAGATGAATTGTAAGGAAGGATTTCTATTTCCTCAGATAGATACTTTGGCTGAGATCATTAAGTGGCAAACATTATTTGTAAAAGTTTATTTTATTTTATTTACGTAAACTCTAAAAGAAAGAAATAACATAGATATTTCTAACAGACAGAAAAGCCTGCGGCTAGTGGCAACAAATGACTGCAATTTAGAATTCATGTACTATTAAGAAGTTCTGATTAAATTGTAAGTTCCTTTGGAGGAAGGAAGTTGAATAAATGAGAATCTGGCCCAGTGAGCTTTGATGGGCTCACAGGGGTCAGCAGGGACTCACAGGTTCCCTCTGCCCCACAACCCAGGGTCTCTGAAGGTCAGATCCATCATGAACCTGAGGGGAGAGAGCAGAAGGCCAGGAAGGGCTGTGTTTAACAGCCCAGTTGGGTTTAAAGAGATGGTGGGTCACCTGTATGCCTGGTGAGCATCCCTCATCCCTCACTGGAGAGCAGGACGTGCCCATGGGGGAGCCACCTTGGGCTCTGTGTCCACAAACAGGGACGGAGGAGTTTGCTCCCCATCTTTTCTCTGTGTTGTCCTCCCCGTGCAGGAATCCTCATCCTTCTGCACACAGGGGAAGGGAAAACCACCAGCCACAGGGACCTTACCCAGCTCTCCTGGTCCAGATCCATCCCTGCCTCCAAACCAAACTGCCCAATTTCTGCTCAAAGTGCCTGGGCACAAATCCTGACCTTGCTCAAGGTCTAAATCTTCCCACAACTGCAGTGCAATCAGAATTTTACAGTTCCTCTGAATGAACAGTGGCAGGAACACCTGACTCCTGAGGCATTCCTTATTTCTGTGAGGATGACCCTGCTCAGTGCAGGGATGTTGGACCAGATGACCTTTAAAGGTCCTTTCCAGCCCTGTGATTCTGTGATTCGAGGACTTGGCAGGGCTGCTCAACTGCCACGGCCAAGCCAGACTTGTCACTGGTATTTAATGGACATCTCTTGTTTCAGCTGCAACAATGTAGTGAAACCCCAAATTGTGGGTGCAGCTGGACCATCCCAAGGAACCTGCTGATATGTGAAGCCCATTGCATCTTTAAGAAAGATAATTTGTATCTTCACTGGAAGAGATCACACTTTGCTGTGTAGATAAGAACATTTTCAGGTTGATTGCAAATCATAAATATTTGATGTACTGTAATTACTAGTTCTTAAGTATCATTTTCCAAATTATTATTTCTATTAAATGCATAGAAACTCGGGATGGAAGAGTGAGTTAATGCAGGAACACTTCATCACTGCAGATCTGGGTTTAGGGAAGGTCATAAGTGAACTTGTCTTTTCTTTCTTCCCACCTGTCTCATAGACCACTGCAAACAGAGCAGAATCAGGTTGAACTAGATGGTCTTTAAGGTAATTTCCAACCTAAATCACCCTGTGATTCTATGAATTAGCAGAAACTGAAAACAAAAGTAATTCCCATAAGAATAAAGGTTGGGGTCCTGTTACGATGCTCCCCTTTACTCCACCTGGCTGCACCATCATGTCTTTGGGCAAATGATTTAATCTCTGTCCTCACTCAGAGCCATCAGTTAAATGGATACATTTCTTCTGTCCTGGCTCTGTGATAAGGTTTGGCTGATGTTTGCAAAGCACACTGAGATCTCTGATAGGAGACATCCTGCACAGCGTGTTCACCTTCAGGCTGTTCCAAGCAGGACACAGACAGGGATGTTGCTGGGGGGTGAATACCAGGGGTTCTCAAGGTTCACTTCTTCACTCCAACAAATCCAGTCTCCACCTTCTGTGAGGCCGCTCATAGCCAGATCTGTAAATTCAGTTATTTTATCCATATACCCCATGTGCCCAATACCAAAATTTCCCACTTGGTGATGTTGGGCTTGAGCTGCTGGTGGTGACCCACGGGGTGCAGCTCCTTCCAAGGCATTAAATAGTGTCCTGCAGACCTGGGCATGGCAGTGGTGTGTCCCCAGTGGTGGCAGAGGTGGGTGGCTGCAGTCCCCTCTGGCCAGTGGATGTGGATTCCTGGTGTTTGGCTGTTTCTGTCTGACCCCTAGTGCTACCTGAGCGCTCCTTTGAGGCAGCTCAATCATTGCTTACAAGTTGGCAAACAGAAAGAAAATATACCAACTAATCTGGAATAAGTCAGATATACTTTTTTTCACCTCTGGGGAGATTTTCAACTATAACAATGTAGCTTTGAGCTTCTGACAGATGCTAATGAATTGTTGTTTACATGTTTGATTTACTGCCTAAACAAAGATAAGACATGCTCTTGAAAACACATTGAATGCACAATCCAAACACATCCATTAAATCTGTCACAATAAACATGACAGCTTTCTTCTAACCTAACAACTGGCATGCCTCATTTACATATTAATGAGAAAACTGGGATCAGTCTGCACAAATTGCTTCTATCTTGCGAAGGGGAAGCACTGACTGACAGTGCAGCTCTCCATGGTGTAAATACAACAAGTAAAATACCTCTGCCATCTTAATGGATTTTATTTTTATTTGCCTATTTGGTTCCACGGTTATTGATTAGTTGTCTCTGGTGAACTGCAGTGACAGACTTTACAACTACAGGGACAGACACTGAAAGAGTTCCTTCAGCTTCCCCGGTGCCTGAGGTGTCTGCTGGGCTTTGGGCTTGGCAGTTCTCAGAAAGGCTTGGTTAAAGGCTGCATCTACCTCAAAGTTCTCGCTGGTCTCTGTCACCACGGGGTGCATGTCCCAGTGCTGCCAAGTGCTCTGCTGTCCCTAAAACACAATGTATTCTTCTTAAACCTCTGTGGGATGAGCATTCTGCAGGTGGGAGTACAAAGCACAGAGGAGAAACTACTAAAAAGCCAACCCTGTGCTATTTCAAGGGTGAATTGGGAGCTAAATTCCTGGAGTTACTTGGATTCCTACTTGTGCAGAGGTTGTACCAGGGTACACTTACCCCCTGTGCTGTGAACCTAACAGTGGCATCTCAGCTGCAGGGAAATCTGAGATTTAGGCATAGCAGAGGCCTAAAAGAGTTTTTCTGGGACCCTTGAAACTCCGAATTCACATCAGCAGGGAGTTACACACTGCCTAACATGGTTTTTTTCAGTATCTGTACCCTGCACTCTATTTTAGAATACTTAAACCCCTCATTTATGTATCTCTAATTGTTTACAAGTTGGATCTGTCCCACATGGATGCCTGGGCTCTCTCTGTGTGAGTGGAGAAAGCTCAGAGCCTACACAGGGCAGACCATGTCACCTACATCTGTCACCAGCCTCAGGAACCTTGCTCTCTGCTGCCTGTGAGGAATCCCAGGAAGCCTGGTCTGACTTTTGGACAGCTAAGGGAGATAAGATGAATTGCCCCTTCAATGTCACTGACTTTCAGTCAGGTACAGACTCTGAGGTGCTCAAATTACCTTCCAGAATGGCACTCAGCTTTTGAAATCAGCAGCTGCTTCTGGCAAATGGACTTGGAGCATGTATTGACACAAGGCCCTGCATGGCCTCGTGCTGGGGAGAGGTTCCTAAGGCACCACCCATCCTCAGGTTCAGCTCAGGGGATGCTCAGGATGCTCACAAGCAGATCCCAAAGCGTGTAATGGACCCTAGATGCAGTGCCATTAAATATTACCAAATTGGGGGTCACTCCATGGAACACTGCAGTGAGCCTGAATTTTCCAGAGATGAAAGTTCTTGCAGCAAGGACATGGGAAGTTGCCTACTCCAGGTCCAAACCAACACAAATCTGAGGTGCAATCCTCAAATGCAGCCAAAACTAGAACAGGACTAGAACAGGAGGAATGCAGAAGCAGCTTTCAAGCATTCAGAGGCAGAAGTTGTGACCATCACTTGTCTGTCTGAGGGCACTGGGGAGCTCTTTGATGAATTTTGATCTGCCTCTGGTTGTACACTTAAGACATAGCTTGGGCTTTGGGTATAGGGAAGTTTCCTCTTGTAATAGTTTGCTCTAAAAGGCTGTATGAATAACACCAGAAATGATCCAAACTGTTCCAAAGGACTCCAGGGAAATTAATGCACTCCTATGCTTTTGTTTTGAAGTTGAATTTTTCTTTTTGGTCTCAATGAACTATTCCCTCTCTACAAAATTGTGCACACTGCTTTATTCTTCTGAGGCCCACAGAACCAAACATTTCAGAAGACTAATTTATCTCCTGGAATTTATAGTCCTATTTCTAGATTAAAAGGGCTGTGTTCAGTTACTCTTGGATATAGATTCCTCCTCCTCCTCCTCTCCAAAACTCTGTTATCTGACTCGTGTCTCCAGACATTACTGGTTTGCCCCTGAAGTAGTCTTTCATCTGTTTATGGCTGAACAGTTTGTGTGCTACTGGGGCATGGCATAATAACTGAATTTATATTAAATAATTAACATCAAATGAAACGGATTTTTTTGCTATAAATGTTATTCCAATCCAGTTTCACAGAACTACATTCAAACAGCTGAACGCACCCAGAGAATCCCAGACAAGCTCCCCCAAAATAAAACAAGCCCCCAGCCCCCAAACTTTCTCTGGTGACAAAGAGCTTCATTCAGATGCAGAGGCAGAGCCCCAGCCTGGTTCAGGAGGAGCCCTCCCTCACAGGGAGAGGCTCTGGGGAAGTCCATGGGGTGGCTCACAGAATGAGCTATTGCTCAACCATGCTGAGCACAATTAGTCGTGTACAACATACAAGCAATGAACTGATTTAATTTCCCTGTCAATCAGCAAGGAAAAAGGGCCAGCACAACGCAGAGAGTCTCTTCTCTTCAATCTGAGAAGAGCTTTGGGGGAAATATTGTAAATGTCATAATACAATATGTTAAATATAGTAGTTAAAATACTGTTCTGCAGCCAAATTCTCTTCTTAGACGCACACACAACTCCCACTGGCAGGAACAGGAGTTGTGCAGCGTAGCCCCAAATGAGGAAAAGCTGTTCTGGGGAGGGAAGGAGGTTGGTGTGTGTGTGTGTGTGAGTGTGTGTGAGTGTATGATTGTGCCCTCTGATGGCAACAGAGACCTGTGGATACGAAAATATTCTGAATAACTTTGAAGGCTAATGAGGAATAATTTTGGAAGGGATTTCCAATCCTGTGCTCCAGGACACTGGAATAAATCCTAGGTCCAAGCCAGCATTTCTGTCCCTCTGTCCTAATGAGCTGTGGACTAAGGAAGTGCAGGAGTGAAGCCAAGAAGACCCCAGCCTTAATCCTGACTTTAACACTCCCTGTTTGTGGTTGCTCAGACAACTTAAAGCTGCTTATCCCACACCCTGTGTGAAACCTTCAACATGATAGTGCTGCTAAAGGCAGCAGCTGTGCAGAGGCTGAGCACAAGGACTGTGCTTCCCATGTTCTGCAGCGACTCCTTCTCGTCTGAAGTGACAGCAGCTGCACAGGCAGAGGTCTGCTCCAGCTAAAGTCATTCCTGACCAGGGAGCAGGGACACTGCCAGGGCCCTGGCTCCAGCACAGGGCACAGCTTTGCTGGGGGGTATTAATAAATACAAACATAATCACAGAAACATGGAATGGTCTGGGTTGGAAGGGACCTTAGAGCCCACCCAGTGCCACCCCATCCATGGGCAGGGACACCTTCCACTGCCCCAGGCTGCTCCAAGCCCCATCCAGCCTGGCCTTGGGCACTGCCAGGGATCCAGGGGCAGCCACAGCTGCTCTGGGCACCCTGTGCCAGGGCCTGCCCACCCTCACAGGGAGCAATTCCTGCCCAATATCCCACCTAACTCTGCCCTCTGGCATTGTGAGGCCATTAGATACAAAAAGCCACTTATTTCAGGTAAAAACACTTAGGTAGATAAATATAGTTTCCCTGGTAGTGATGGCTCCAGGTTGCAGCTCGGTCTTCATATAACCACCTTAATCTTTGTAACCACAAAGAAGTGATGGAATCTCCATCCCTGGAGGTGTCCAAGGAATGGCTGGATGTGGCACTCAGAGCTCTGGTCTGGATGACAAGGTGGTCACCAGTCACAGCCTGTACTGATGATCTTGGAAACATTTTCCATCCTAAATGACTCTGCGTGATTCTGCGTAGTTATGGGAAAACTCTCATTTTGGGACGCCAAATGTGTCCTCATCCATACTTTCCCTTCTTTATGCCTGCTCCCCATGAGGAGCTGCAGGCATGCTAAGGCCATATTTTGATATATTCTTCATATTTGATCATATTTTTTAACCACCAGCAGGAAGCCACATAAAGCAGAAGCTGCACAGTAATTAAAGATCCCAGAGCAATCGGCTGGTGTGGACACTGAGGGAGGTGTGAGACCACTCTAAGGAGGAACAAGTCAGCAGAGCTCAGTGTAAACAGAGGATTGAAAAGAGGAAGAAAGAGGCACAATCCATCCTTTGGACGTTTCCCATGTAAATTTGTCTTATCCCTTTAAAACCCATTAATTTTTTTTTAATGGAGTTGACACAGCAAGGCAAATTAATTCCACAATTTAAGTAGATTTTACGTGGGGAATAAGGGAAAAAAAAAAAAAAAAAGGAGCTCCTGCCATTTGCTTTAACTGCTCAGAAGTTTCATGTGGCAAACACTTATTCTTAAATTGAGTACCACATAATCGCTCCCATTACACCTCCTCCGTGCCACTCAGGCTGTGTCAGATCTTTATCATATTTCTCCTTCAATCATCTCGTTTCCCAGGCTGAGGGGGATACGGGGGAATGGCACACAACATTCAGGAGGTGATCACACATGAATTTATCTAGTGGCATAATGATGTTGTCTGGTTTAGTGGCATTTTGCTGCAGTTGTGATGGTGGAAGGATACAGATGGATCAGAGCTCATGGACAGATGTATCACCTTTTATTGCACCAACTATACAGCTGGAAAAATTAAATGAGCTTTCAGGCACACATGCCTATAGATTCTAGTTGCCTTTTTGGCTGCCTAGGAGCTTTGACTGATGTTCCTTCAAACTATCAGCAGTGGCTCTCAGATCTCTTTTCTAAGTGGTGAGAGCTGAAGAGGAGCTCATCAGCGAGTACACAGACAAGGCTGGGGGCTTCCCTTTGAGCTCGGCAGAATTGAATTCAATCTGCTGTTTTGCCACAGAGTCCTTTGGCACCACGGGACCCTCTGCAGCTCTCTGATGGCTTTGCCTTTGCCTTTTGCACCATTTTGTAACATCATTTCATTACTCCTCTGTTTTCTGGAGGAAATTTGTAAAAGGAGGTGAATGCAACGCAGGGGTAGAAATACCCTGTGTTTCGCCTGCAGTGGGGCACAGGTATTGATGGGCTCAATAGCTATTCAGAACGAACAATCTCTCCACCATCAGAGTTTTTACTGAGGCATCGTTGGCTCTTTAAAATCCTGGTTCACACAGACTTTTTTCCTGCTGGGTCCTGATCATTAGAGTTTCCAGCAGAGCAGCTGTCAATTTGGGCTTACCTCGCTTCCAGGATCCCAGTTGGGAAAGCCTTGTTAAATTCTCGCGTTGCAAAGCAATCAAACATGTTTGTTTGATTGTTTGTTTGTTTGTGATGATTTATGCTGTGATTAGGCTTTTGATATTACACTGGTTGGGGTAAGGTGCAAGCAAGCTCTTGAAACAGTGCCAGCACTAAGTCAATATTTCATTAAGACTCATTTATGAGAGAGCTGATGAAGGACTGGAGTGAGGTCTCTACACGTTTCATATTCATCTATTTGGGTAAGGCAGCTGATTATTTAAAATATATTTAGATACTTGGTGTAGTTGTAACTGATACAATTCCTAATGTGGGAACAGTCATAGTGATAAAATGTGTCTTTTATGAATAAAATTTAATCTGCCTCCCTATAAAAATTAAAAGTGATTGTAAATATGTGAGAGTAAAGACACTTCTGTTGCTGTGTCTGTGTGGCTGTACAGATACAGCTCTGCAGAGCAGGGGAAGAGTTTGAAAGAAGAGCCTGGGCATTATTGAGACCAGGCTGGGCTGCCTGTGGCAGGATTTATTTATAGTATTTTTGGCACGGGCATATATTTCCTCCCTGCATTTTCCCTTCTACTCAGTCTCTTTGCTCTCCTGTTACACACACTGTGGGACACTCACTTGCCAAGGCTCCTCCGTGTCCCCCACTCAGCCCAGGCACCAGAAGAGTTTTTCTCCACCTCAGCAGCACCGTAAGACGCCGTATGAGTGAGAAGCACACACAAGTCACTTGTTGGCCAGCTGAGGAAACATCCACACAATGAACTCCTCAGCCGGTGCCCACTGACAGGGAACGCTCGAACACCACAGAAAGCCTCGTGTCCAAGTGAGGGGATGAAGTGAAATGTTACTCCAGCCCTGACAAACACTTGGCACCGCTGCCGCCGGGGAAGATTAATGCCTCCCTTCTCCTTACCTGCACCGACATGATGTTCTCTGACACCTAGATCTAATTGTAGGAGCTGACGTGTAGGAAGTGTCACCCTCGCTTAAAACGCTCTCAGGTAATGGGTCTGGGATGATGTGGAGACAAACAGGAGGTTAACAGATAGCTCTTTATCTCCTGCATGAGAAAGGAGGGCGGCGTGTCTGCCGCGCCGATAGCGATCGCTGGGGGATGTCCTTTCCTGTGCTGCGAGGGAAATTATACACCGAGGTCAACACACTCAATGAGATGCTGCCAAAATATGTATTTCCTTTCTGCAGACCTTTTTTGAAGAAAGGTCTCATGCTGGAGACAGTAATTAATAAAGGAAATATTTATACAGTGTCACAGAATTTACCAGTCACTCTATAAACACAGATGATCCATGTTCCCTGTCCCAAAGCACTTACGGGCTAAAAAAGGCAAGAGACACGGAGCAGTTTAGATGAGGGAGGGAGCAGCAATTATTAATGGTGAGAAGAAAGAGGATGAGTTGCAGGGAAGGCTTTGGGAGAAGGAAAAGCTTCATCATGGAAATCCAGGTGGTTGTAAGGCCAGGAAGGAAGAGTTGAAGATGGAGGCAAAAGTCTTTTGAAGGGGCAGATGCAGATGTAGGCACATCTGGGAGCAGAAATTCCGCTGGCAATGCTGCTGGAGTGACTGGTGAGGAAACTGCAGAGGGGCTCGACAGCAGATGTGGAGCAAAGGTCCTTCAGGACGTGGGCTGTCATTGCCTCAGCCATGGGATAAGCAGAGGGCTGGAGCTCCTGGTGAGCTGGGAAAGCTGCTGGAGCAAGGAGAGCTCAGGGAAAGGTGGAGCGCCAGCGATGGAGAAGGGAAGAAAAGCATTTCAGAAAACGCTGAATAGATGTATGGTGGGGACAGGAGAAGTACCAACACACCGCTGGGGAGAGGAGGGGAAGTGAGATAAAGGAAAGGAAGTTCAGGCAACAAGAGTTAAGAACTTTGCCATTGATTCTGGGGACAAAGGAGGAAAATAAATGATAGAGAAGTGAGTGGGATTAGGGGAAGTGCTCAAAGATAAGCATGGCAAGAAGGTAGAAAGCAAAAGACAAAGGCGAGCAGGCAGCACGGGGGAAGAATTAATCAGGGTCAGGCGACTGGAGGGGATGGTTAAACAACCAAGGAGCCCGAGCCACTTCTGACATTGTCATTTCTCTCCTCGTGTGGGAAAAAAGAAAGTAATTAAGCTGATTTTCAAATATCTTGGCAATAAAAGTGAGGCACTGTAACTGCTTGATTCAGCCCCACTTGTGTGCTGGCTGGGGGCAGCACCGGGGCGGGGCTGCAGTGAGCGCTGTGAAATTGGTCCTCATCCGAAAAGCGCCGGGTTCAGGCAATTCAAATATTCAGTAGTTTCCAATATTCCCCCGGAAACATAAAGTCGGCGTATGCCTGAGTTTTGAAGTAGTAAAATGCCACAGTATTTTTAGTCTTTGTTTGATCAAAGAAAAATGAACCAGATAGACAAGTGAAAAATTACCCAGGAGCTGAAGTCACTGGTGATGTCTTTTATTGCGCTATCATACAAATAGGAAGGATGTTCTTTTCATCTGACATAATGAAAAATGTATACCCTTTTCAAACTCACTGGTATTCATTCTGAAGTTAGCCCTCCCAAAAAAAAAAAACCAAAAAAAAACCCCTTGACGTTACCTAGAACTTGACATGTTCTGATTAATTTAATAGGAAAAATCTCCTGATATCAAATACCAGCTACTGTTCAGGAGAAGGTGAAGGGAATATGAATTTTATTTTAAACTCATCTATTACATGCAAGTAATAATAAAGAGCAATTTTCAGCCTTTCCTTGTACTAATATTTTTTGTTCATATTAGATTAATCAAGACAAATATTCTCAGAAGGGTTAGGGACAATTCATTCCTGAGTAGTTACAGCTCTAAGCATTATCCAATCAGGTAGGCAAAATAAGGTTTTTATACCACGTGAAAAATGCGTTCTGCTCCAAAATTCCAGTGCTTTTGCATCACAGAGGTGTCAGCCACTGCTGGGGCCACGTTGTACAAAGTATGAGGTGCACTTCAGCAAGACATCCTCCATCCTCCCTGGCTAAAAGTCCAGTTTGGGACCAGAAACGAAATGGTGGTGGTGGTGTGGGACTGGGGCCAGACACCCACAGTGAAGTGACATTCCCAAGGTCACACGGGAAGTCTGGGGTAGAAATAAACCCTGAAATCTGATCTCTTGGGTCACATCCAGTTCCTTAACCAGAAAATGCTCTTACCACATCCTGCGCAAGCCAAGTCAAGGCAGTTGTAGCAGCCCCTGCTGAGGTAACAGCAGCTGTGGCTCCCCTTTGGGGTCTGACTCCACACTTTTTAAAGCTGATGGAGAAAGTCCTGCTGAATTGAAGGGCCAGCAGTCAAGCCCTGAGGTGCCTTCATGCTGGTTATGTCTTTCATTTGATTTTGCACAATGTCGGTGGAAATGCACTCCCAGCACACGGCCCTCTGTGGGTTTGAACCAGTGGTGGCCACATCCAGCTTGGGTTTGTAGCCCCACCTTTGCACCAGATCAATGTATTTTTACACTTTGAGGAGGAGAAGCATTTGCTTTCACTCCACATTTTATGGCAGCTCATAAAGGCTGCATTTGAGCTGCTGTGTATCATAAAGCACGTTAGGAGTGAGTGGAATTCTGAGCTGAAACTGGGATGCAAAAGAAGATCCTTCCCGAAATATAATTTAGGGATGTATTACTGCATCCACCAAATATTCCCAAACAAACGGGACAGTTCCTGGCTGTGCCACTGGGTGGTTCGTGATGGAGGTGCAGCCAGAGAGATCCTGGTGAAACTCTTCTGGCTCTTGGAGCACTTCTGTGTGCTCGATGACTGTTCTTCTGCTGCTTTGCAAGACTAAAAGGTCTGTCTGTTGAAGCCTCTTTTGTCAGAAGAATCTGATTCCGTGCTTTTCCTCTCCTTATCTCCACCAGAACGAGGGAGGCGACAGGAGAGCTTTCTAGGAATTACACTGCATAAACTTTTCCTGTCCACAGGCAGCTTTACCAGCAGATCCTTATCCCAGCCTCTGGGGTGGAGGCTTCCTGCAGCTAGTTGCAGAAACATAATATTTGTGCATTTCAAAGACAAGGGATATTTTTTTTTTTATTTTCTATCAGTTTTCATGCATAATAATAATCCCCACCACTTTGCAGGATCCTTGTCATAAAAAGACTTCTGGGATGGATTAAACTCCTTGGCACCTCCTCAGTGATTAATCAATCTCAACAGGCATTTATTGCTTTGTTCACTACAGCACAGGAGAGATTATCCCTTAAATATACTTGACTCTTTTGGTACCATTCAATTACACCAAAAAAGAGCCACAACACATATACAATTATTTTGAACTACTTCTCCAGCGAGGAGCAATTGATCTTTGAGAGTCTCTTCCTCTTCTTGTTATGCTGATTAATAGCCTTGGAGTTAGTCCCTGAGAGGTAAACATTTCCAAAAATAGATGACAGTTTCCATCTTCATATTTTAATCCCTCAAGGGTCCTTTGCATCCACAATGAAGCCTGGAGGAATACTCCCATTTCTCCCCATTTTTTTTAACCTTGTCACCTCCAAGATGGAGCCACCCAGCTCCCAGTGCAGGGGGTGGAAATGGGAATCCTTGGTGCCACTTAGGGCCACCCCATGTGTGCCTGTGTCCCACGACAGGCTGTCCATGTCCTCTGGGGATGCACCACATCAGGGAGTGCCTGGCTGTGTCAGTGGGAGAGCCCACTGCTTCCACCCACATCTACTGAGGTGGAAATTCCCGCATAAATACTGACAGAAATCCTGGGAAGGGGGGAGAGGGTGGATGGTAAACAGAGGGAGGGCAGTGCCATGAGTGCAGCACGTGGCCTGGGGAGCCCACCCTCCTGCTGCTGACAGGTTTTTGCGTTTTCCTGCTTTTCAACAGGAGCCTCGTGGCTGCTGGTGTGTTTATAGCTGCTCTCGTGGCCAGCACATGAGCCTGCAGTCACTCGGAGATTGCACATTGCACTCTTCTCCTTGGAAATGTTTTTAATGCTATCCCAGGCCAAACACAAACAGCCAGAGGAAAAAGGTGACTGTAACCTCAGATCCCTCCCATCAAGCTGGGCTGGATGATCTTAGAGGGCTCTTCCAACCTGAAGGATTCTGTGGTTCAGTGAAACACCAGGAGAGGAGTGGGATCTCCGCTGGCTGTGCCTGGGCTCGGGTCTGTGATCCTGGTGCTGGAGCTCCACATGGTTTCCCTTTAAAGGAATAACACCTTTAAAGGGTTGGTTTGCAAACAAAATAATAATCATCTCTTACTTTTCAGGAAATGATTTTTAATATAGTTTATTGAAGCAAGGGGAGAACAATTTAATTGTGAGAGCTGCTGTGAACCATATTTAACCCCCGACATACTAAAAAGGGGGTTTTCAGATAAGTTATGGTTTTTAATCTAAGTTAAACCATTATGTACATAAGCACTATGTTTTTACTATTCTAATAACTGCCAGCTTGGACTTACCAATTCTTTTTTTATCATCTTTTTTCATCTTCCAAGACAGACCGCTGCATTTGAACTTCAAGAAATATTTTATACTTTATTTGTCTTCATTCCTTTTCTACAGTGCGTGGTGCAACACTGAATCCTCAACTGTGAGCGTGATTTCCCTCAGCATATGTGTAACTTACTGGCTTTCCAGAGAGATTGGAAAAGGCAGGATAAAATTCCTGCTTTTAGGAAGTGCATGCAAGTGGTCACATCTCGTCTGTCCTGGATGGCATCCAGTGATCTGTTGTTAGTTCAACCTTCTGATTAATAATTTACACATACTTTACCAGCACTTGAAATGAAGTTTCTTCCCTGCAATGATTAATTGCCAAATGAACAGTATTGAAAACATATTATTCTCATCATTCATTTGGGGAAATAATCTTGGTAGAACATGAAATTAATTATGTGACAGCCACAGAGAGGGTTTAAGATTTACACTGATTTTCTGGCCCTTGAATAACATCCCTCAGGTCGCAACAAAACCCTCTACAATTGCAATTATATATGTGAAATTGGTATGTTTTAAAAAAAGGGCACTTTAAGAAAAAAAAAAAAATTGACTTTTAAGTTCTTCTGTACATAAACATCACTTCATCGTGCTCCTTCCCTGTACTTCATGTACCCGTTGTGCCTTTCCTGCCAAGCCCCAGCAATGCTTTACAGCCATGAATTAATCAAAGTTTCCCAACAGCCCTGGCCATAGGTCAGGTCGCAGTGCCCCAGCTGCAGCAGAGCCAGGTCGGGCACAATTGGGTGAAGACAAGGAGGGAAAGGGCAAAGACAAGACAAGAGCCCTGGAGATCTTTGCAGCTTCACCCCACTCCCAGCCAGGGCATCCTGCAAGGGTATATTAATAACTCCTCTTTATTCCCACGTCCACCAACTTTTGTTATTAAAAAACACATCAGAATCACTCTGTTGCCAGCAAGCAATAATCCACAGACTGTAATTTCAGCAAAACTTCTTTTCTTAAGCATTTTAGCCACCTTTCCAGAGAAACGAACATTTTTTCCCACTCTAACCACTTTTCAAGTGGACTCCAGGGATGACCATGGTGCTTAGTTTCTGCCCCACTGCAGCACCAGCAGCTACTGGCATGGCCCTATAAATGACAAAAAAAAATCTGTGGTATCACTTCCAAGCCCTTCCCTCACTGTGGGATGTTGGATCAACTTCTGCCTCCAAGATCCCAGCCCTCTCTGCAGTTCTGGCTTATCAGTGGTAGGTAGACAGTGTTTTTCCTTAGGGTGAAGTTTCACCTGCTTCAGTTCTCTCCCAAACACGTTTTAAGCGTTCTTAGTGCCCAGTAGATCTCAGATTTTTTTTTACTCTGTGCCTTTCAGTGCCCTTCAAGAATGTTATCATAGTCAGTGATGGCTTGTTTTGAGTTGAAAGGGTCCTGTAAGTAAGACAGGATAATGGGATGTGCTCCCTAGAAAAATTGGTGCTGCCTGAAAAGATTGCTGCCCACACAGGGATTTACCTCTGGGTCATGATCAGTAAAAAAATCTATGATGAAAACAATACTCACTTTGGGACTAAACCCATAAGCTTCTAGACTCCTCAGGAGGCAGGAGCCCAGGGACACAATCCAAGGGAAGAGAAGTCGTGTTTCTACTCTGTGAGTCAAACA
The DNA here is from genome assembly GCA_013397395.1 of Sinosuthora webbiana. Classification (NCBI taxonomy): domain Eukaryota; kingdom Metazoa; phylum Chordata; class Aves; order Passeriformes; family Sylviidae; genus Sinosuthora; species Sinosuthora webbiana. The sequence continues at coordinate 311,020 of VXBN01005888.1, forward strand.
GGCTTTGTCTCACACAGCCTTTTTCCACCCTAAGGCAGCTTATGACAACAGTTTCTACCAACACCAGCCTGTCCTGGCAGACTCCCTGTCTCTTGCTTGGAGATAAAGATTACAATAGCATCTGGGCGGAGGCCTGGGCGAGGAAACACTTCCCACAGCATCCCTGGGGATGTTCCCTGGAGCCCTGGCAGGCAGGACTGCAGTGCCCGGGGGCCCGGCTCCTGCTGGGGTGTGCAGTGAGCACAGCAGCTCTCCTGGCTCAGGGCAGGGCAGAGCCTGTCCCGGGGCAGGGGGGTGACTCCAGGGGCACGTGGGTGACTCCAGGGGCACATAGGTGACTCCAGGGGCAGGTGGGTGACTCCAGAGGCATATGGGTGACTCCAGGGGCAGGTGTTGGCTGCAGGGCTTTGCCACCACACCAGCTGGCACAGGAACACTGAGGGAGCTGTGTCTTGTTGCTGCCATTTGTAGCTGGAAAAACAGATGCTGAAAGAGTGCAAGGTCATGCCCAGCCAGGGAGGACTTGCTCCTGATCGTGCTGAGCACTATTTTCCAGATCCACCAGTCCTCAAGTGTGCGAGCAGCCCCAAGGAAATCAGCAGGATTACTCCTGTCCTTGCAGTTAAAGCACACAGAAGTGCTTTGCTGGCCTGGAGCCAGGAGACTCCGTCCTGTGGGCCCTGGGGAGGAAATGCTGAGCCACATTCCAACATCGAGGGGCTGCTCCCCACCCTGAGCCCCCAGCGTGGCCCTGGCTGTCCCAGCAGATAAAGCAGTGCCTTTCTCAGGCGTCCCTGTCTGAGTGCCCTGCAAAAGTTTGGGCAGTGCCTGGCTGGAGGAGCCGTAGGACCCCGTGGTGCTTCCCCCAAAATCCATGGCAGGGCATGGGCAGGCAGCACACACCTGTCCTGGGCAGGTGAGTGCCACCCCACACAGAAACTCTCCCTGCACTGCTTGCCAGCCTCACTGTCACATATGCTCACAGTGTACTGTAGTCATATTTTTCCCTCCCTGACCCTCAACATCTCAATTTTCTGTCTGCCTTTGAAATCTTGGCTAATTAGGAGGCTACATGTTCCCTGTGAGACTGGCCTTTTGTGCAGAATTTGTAATTAGAGTGACTGCGCAGTGCTCTATTAATTGCAAGAATTGTGATTTTTAGATTAATGAGTTAATTGCTAATATCTGCATACGACATTCCCTCAAGATGTATTACATTACAGTAAATAAACCTTGTGCCTGGAATGGCAGGCATTAAAGGAAACTGCCGTGATTAGTTTGAATACTTTAGATAGCTAAAATAATATTTACTCAAAACACAATGTGTGTAAAACTGGGTTTTAAAGCCTTCTTTTTCCCCCCAGCCTCCCTCACTAGATAACATTTATATTTGATAGCTGGTAGCCAGGAGCTGCCAGGATGCTGCTCTTCCCACAGAGATCCTCCATCCAGCCCTCCCTCTTCAGTTATACTTTGTAACTCCTTTAGACTTTATCCCAAATGCTGCACCTTGTCCTTGTTTCCTCCTGGAGGATGCTCCAGCAGCAGTTGCTGCCATCCCCATGCACATCCCCAGCCCCCAGCATGCAGGAGCCAGGGAAAAGCTGAAGCTGCAGAAGTTGTAACAGGATGGGGGGGGGAATTATCCATATTTAAACTCCCAAGCTGCTCCTGCTTAACTGTTGTAGCAAAATCCCATTGGAAATGTAACAGCCAGAGCTAGCCAAGACCCTGGTAACAGCTGAGTGATTTCCATCAGACAAGTAGCTGTTTGCTGAAAAGTGTAATTTTGGGACAGCTGAAACTATTTGCAAATTCATCACGATTTCAGGAAATAGTCTCCTGTAGAATAAAAGCCCCAAATGAAAAAGTTTCCCAGTTTCCCAGTTTGATATTTTCTAGATTAAGTGCCTCTTTTTGTTTTGCAAATGAAATTTGATTTAGATATTTATCTAAATTAGATAAAAACCTGCAGAGGATGAATGCCAATGTTGGTTTGCACGACACAATCCCTTTGGGGTTGGCTCTGAGTAGTTCTTTCCTTTTTGTACTTTCTGTTTATTTGTTTAAACAAAACCTAGGCCCTACCCAAAACAATTTCCCAGGATTTTAGTTTAGGCTGTTATTCACAGGAGTTATTCCCATACTTGCTACTGCACAGAAATAAAGGCAGGATTAGTTAATTCCAGTTATGAGCAACTGCTTAGCTCAGGATCCGTACCCAACAGACTTCTCAGAGGCACAGAGAAAAGTTTATCTGGAAATCACATTGCATTTGTGTTTTCTCAAACTCCTGTTTGCTCACACTGCTGAGAGCCACAGCTGCTCAGGGGCATTGCTGCTGCTCCCCAGCTTCTCCACAGGACTCTGCCCCTACAGCTTTAGGTATCTGACTTTTAAATGAGATGGTTCATTACAGGAACTAAAATTTCCTTAGAAAGCAGCACTAATGGCAATTGAAAAATCCTCTTCACTTGTCAAAGTGTTCCAGATTTTTTGAGCCTGGCTAGTGAAGGCTTCTGCTCGCTTTCCCAAGGGGAGCAGCTGTCCCTATTGCTGCCTGTTTGTGGATATGGTCACATCCAAATGTGTGCTTTGGAGAGAGGAGTTCTGGTTTGGGAGATCTGCCTGTAGCTCAGACATCCACCCAAATACTGCTGTACCTCCCAGGGCTCTTCATCCTGGTACTGAATGCACTCCCCAAAACCTGGGAGACACAAAGGGATTGAGGAGAGGTCATACAGGGGAGCAGGAGGAAAAGAAAGACATGTTCCAGACAAGGAAAGATCCCAAACCAGAACAGTCTGTACACATAGTTGGTACCTGCAATATATATAATATAATCTACTATATTATATTAATTATATTAGCTGTCACCATGGAGTACATAGTGCTTCTCAAAACGTGACACAGAACAGGATCAGAAACTTCTCATCCTGGAATCTCCCCCCAAACCATGGGAGAAGATGTTATGTACTAAGAGGCAGCAGAAAGTCTGTTGTATCATGGGCATTTCAAAAAGATGCTCGAACAAACAGGAACATCCATCCTGTCTCTGTGTTTGGGGGATTTTTTTTCTGACCACAGATCCTGCGAATTGAGGTTTCCTGGGGATTTAATGGCAAAGACTGAAGGCATCTTAGAGGTCTTTTCAAACTTTAATCATTGTCTGATTTCTCTGGCTGCCGTGTTCTGAAGTTTATTCAGGAAACAGGAATGTAAGAGACCAGATCTTCTGTGCCTTTTATCTTTCCCTTTAAAGAATCGAATTCCTGCAGCTTGTTTACTGCCAAGTAAAAATTGAAAATGCTTACTTAGAAACTAAGGAATGGTCTTCACCACAAAGGTCTGTTGCTTTGATAACGTTGCTGTTAAAGCAGCAAAAATCCTCCTGGGGACACGATTCAGTCACTTAACGAAATGCAGATGCCAGTGCAGCTTCTTCCAGTTTGGAAAGGAAAATAAGCGAGATGGTACAGGACATGTTTACACCAGTGCAATTATATCAAAATAAGACTTCCAATGTATAAGTGCTTCAGTTTAAACACCCAAAAATCCTCTCTGTAGCAGTCACTGCTGTGCCAGTGGCTGTTTTCAGGGGGGTTGTCCTTTGCTTCAACATATACAACAACTTGGACTTGCTCTGTGATTCTGTGGTTCTGAATTAACCTGGGATGAGCAGCTTTTGGCAGGGCTTACTGAGATTTTGCTGTTTTCCCATAAGAAGCCCTTCAGTCAAAATGCAGAACTGGAAGGGCGAGTGCAGGTAGCTTTGCTGCCTGTGCATGGGTGGAATCGCTCCCAAATACCCAACTGACCTCGGGGATGATGTTCCTTCTTTAAATTCCCAGCCAGATCCGGTGCCAGTCCCACCTGGTGATGGTGCCCACCGCAGGAGCCCTGTGCTGGGTGGCCCTGGGTTGTTTGGGTGGCAGTGGAGGGTCCAAGGCTCACCCAGCTCAGTCCCCTTTGTACTCGTGTCCCAACACTGCTTCACACCGGGCAGGCCACGGGCGCTGCCTTTTCTGCATTTCCCTCGCTCGCTCCCGAGCTGACACCACGCTTGCTACATCTCTGGTGACCAGAGAGATTTAAGACACAATTGTACTATCAATGAAATGCAACTTATGCCTTCCAGGCACTGAAATCCTTGGAGGGCCTCGTGCAGGGCTGCACTGCTTCAGTTTTATGCCAGTAAGTTCCTAATTAGCATAGGAGACTGCAGGCTCTGCTGAGGAGGATGCTGGCTGGGAAGCAGCTTCTCCTGCCCTGCCCAGGGACTCTGCACCAGCCACTTCATCTCTGCTCCCCGGGTACCTCTGTGACTCACCAGCCTGCAGGTGCTTTGGGACTGGGATGATCTTCCCAAGGACAGCCAGCACAAGGAGGACAAGGTCAGGGCTGCTGGCTGAGCCAGCTTCGCTCAGCCTCGCCCCAGCCCTTGTCTCTAACAGGGTTGCACTGGATGCCCCGGGGCAAACTCTGAGAAACAGAAATATCCCTTCCAGCTTCCCACAGCCAGCAGCATGAACCCAGAGATGGTGCCTAGACAGCCCTGTGCAGTAGCCCCTCTATCCCACTAGATTATTTCAGCCCCATGATCTGATTTAGCACTACAGCATTTTGGGTGCACTGTTTAATTTTGTACCACGAGAAAAGACGCTCAGATATAAAATCTGAGACGTAATGGTGATTTGATATATTCTTGTGTTATAAGAATTCACACATCCTCATCCCCTATTCCCTCTCCCACACCCTTGAGGGTTTTACAGACATCTGTCATACCCCCTTTGGCCAGCTCTTTTGCAGACAGATCTCAGATGATGCCCCAGGCGTGACTGTAATTCAAACAATGAGTGACAGATAGAATAAGGGGCTGTGAGTCGGGCCTGAGGGACACAAGCCCACGTTTCACTCCAAACACCAGCAGTGCCCATGCAGCGGCATTCCCAGTGTCTGGAATGCCCAGTCCACCCTTTCAGTTTGTAACCAAACTCTTTTCTGTCGAAATTCAAATGTTAAATCTCCCAGCAGCTTACAAAACAATAACAACTGTGGAATCAGAGGCTGGGGGCTGTAGAGTTGCCCGTTAAGATATTACAGGATTCTGGAAGCAGAGGCCATTGAAACAAGCTGGAGTTTATGGAAGCTAAAGGTTGAGGAAGGCCATGATAAGGGAGAGGGAGCAGGAAGTGTCCTTATCTGATAACTATTTGTTTAAAAACACCTGGCACATACATCAAATTAGGGCATCCAAATGCCCTTCAAACTTTAAACCAGACAGATTGATTCAAGCACCTTTCATTAAACTTTCCTGGAAAGATTAAACATCAGCCCTGTGTTCTATCAGCAGAACAATTCTGCTCATGCAGCGATGACATTAAGATGTTTTATGGAAGGGGTGTACAAATGTGCATGCACTCTGTGAGGCTTTTCTCCAGACTTGTAATTCCTCGCTTAAGAATATAAACCGAAGAAAATGGGAATAAAAATACCCCAACAGTTCTGCATAATGATTTCACACACATGCAGGGGCAAAAAAACCCCACAACAGGATTATGAAAAGAGAATTTTATTGTACGTTGGCATCCTTTTGCTCGTGTTTGCAAAGGGAAATGGATTTGAGAATTTCCCACCGATTTGAATTCATTGGCTGTAGTAGGGCAGAAGTAATATGTATTGCCTCCTTCTAATCATTGATTCAATTCAAGAGTTCTCAGCATGGAACTCTTTTTCTTTCTCAACGGGAATAAATTTTCCGAGAAGGGATAACACCAACATATTATATAAAACATCACCCAGCCCCTAAATTTGTGCGACTTGGTGGAAATCAGTCAAAATCTATATTTAATTTGATGTGAGGAGAGTACGATTCCGAGCCCGGATTACAACACAATTGCTGCTATTACGATCAATGTACTGTTGAACTAAATTGTTTTATATATTGTATTAGGGGATCCCAGGTGTTTTGCTGGTCTTACAGCCCACTTGTTGCTGCAGCCAAAGCTAGGAAAGGATTAATAAATTCTGATATTATATGTGGGTACCCCATTCCTTGCCAACCCATGCTTGTCTCCCCACAACCACATCCCTGGATTTAAAAAAAGAGAAACATGAACTCCACCGGAGCCTTGTCTCCCCCAGATCCTGCAGAATGCAGCCTCGTGGTTCTGTCACCTCCTGTGCACGGGGCACAGGCACAGTAATACATTAACACGAGGTCGTAGCCTGACAAATGCTCCTCAGGCAGCGTAACCAGCGCTGCCATAAACCCAGCCCTGCTGCTGCCCCCGCTGCTCCTTCCTCCCGCCGCAGCCTCTCCTGGTGCGAGCACGTGTCCCACCCGGCTGAAGGCACAACCAGCCTGGGCAACAGATCCAGCTGAAAATAAGCTTTTTTTTTTTCGCTCCCCCCTGTTTCCCAGGATTAGTGTTCAGCTGGATCCGTTCCCTGATCCACTTCACCTTGCAGCTGCACAAATGCTGGTGCTGGCAGCAGGAGGAGGCAGGGAGGGCTGGGAGAGCGTGGCCGGGGCCCAGAGGAGCCAACTGCTCCTGGAGGCACTTGCAGCAGCAGCTGAGCACAAACGGTGTTGTTTTTTTTTAGTGGGCTTGGTTTTCTTTCAAAATTAGGGAGAGTGGAGAGAGTTTCTGCCCAGACTGCAAATAACTCACTCTTTCCCAAGCAGGAGCTCAAAGACCAGCGTGACCCTACAGTAGGACATCACCAGGGATGTGCAAGTCCTGGAGGCAGAGGGCAGGAAGGGCAGGACTGAGGAATATTTGGGGTCTCAGGACCCTTATAGAGCACACTGACCTCCCACAGCAGTGTGGGATCAGAGCTGGGGGACCCAGGACCTCAAGCACCAAGGCAGCAAGATACAAATGAGGGTCATCTCCCATAAGGAATCCACTTGAGATACTCCCACGGAATACTGAGAACTGTTATTCCTGGCAACTTCCACTCTGAAACCTGCCTTGGTGGTTTGTTTTCCATGATGACAAGCAAGATTCACTGTGCTTTTAAACCAGACAGGGGAAAAAAAAAAAGATAAATGCATCTACCCTTCTTTCCCAGAGCTCCCACCAGCAGCTTGTGGCATGAATGAGTCCTTTTCACTTGTATTAAGTTACTGTTACTGTATGAAATTCCAAGTCTGGGTTGAAAACCTTTTAAATGTGTAAAAAAATAGTGTTGCAGTAATTAAATTCTAAAAACTGATCCTAAAATGCAGGGGGAAGCTGCTGATCTAAGATCATACATTGCCTTTAAGAGCAATTTTTTTTTCTACCAGTGCAATCCCTCACACTGGATGACATCCCTACAGTAAATAATAGAAAAAGTGATGTGAACCATCCTCCTAATGAACTTGCTTTCACAAGACTGATACCAAATGTTGGGATTTTGGCTCCCCACTAGAAGTAATTGTTCTCGATGGTGCTTATACACTTGTGTCAGTCTGGTGTGAGATCAAATCTATGAGAAAAACAACCCATCTTCTAAATTCTCAGGTCCAGAACAGTTTACCAAATGTGCTTCGGAACAAATCCATCCCTGGTTTGCATCAATCACAGGAGTGAAACGGAGGATGTGCTTCTTTTACTGCATTTTCAAGTTAACATAGGATGTTAATATTAAAAGTTGAGTACGTAGGAAAATAAACCAGCTCATTTCTCCATTTCTCCAAATTTACACTCACTCAAAAGCCTTTAAGGAAAATGCCTTACTGTATTCATATTCCTGCTCACTGGGGTTATATTACAGGCAGATGAACCAAACTCTTGACTTACATTTCTAAAAAACAAGTGTTTCCTGCCACCCATTTGCAAAAAAAACCATGAGCACCTTCTCAATTATTGTAATGATTATCCATTATAACCTAGCCAGCATATCTGCTCCAAACCAGTCACATTTGAAAACCTGGTAAGAAATAAATGGGGTATTGACGTTGGTGCTGGATACTCGGCGTTCCTCACACCCAAATCTCATTTCTAACGATCAAACGCGGCTCGGAAGGATCGAGGCAGGATTTGTGTCTGCCTGTTCCTGCACAGCACCGAGTAAGTAAGTTGCACAAACACTTGGAGCAGTAACATAACTGGTCTATTCTAGTCAACAGATAGTCGCTCTAAATCTGCAGGGAGAGAGATGCTGGCAGGGAAATTTATGCACCGAGAGTCATCCAGCTGAAGTCACCGTGACTCCTCGCGCTACATAAAAGCCGCGCAGCAGCGTCGCCTTTGCAGGATCAAGGCCCGCGTTTGCATCTGCAAATCAGCCCTTTTATGAAAAGCAGGCCGTAAATTTTATTGATTATTATTTTTTTTAGTTCCTCGAGCCGTGGCAGTGCAGCAGGAGGTGCTGCTCCCAGGCTGACGTGCCGGTGAAGTGTAGAGGCAAAGTGTGATTGTGCTCCCGGTTGGCGGAGCCTCGTGCGATGGGCGCTCAGCTGCTCGGAGCCGGCATGTGGGTCAGGGAACGATATCCCAACGTCACCGCTCCCCTGAATCCCCTGCTCAGGGAAAACAAGTCATTCACAAGAGAAGCATGTCATCCCTTCCTAACAATAATTACAAATTCATCAAATAGGACCAGTAGAGACACAGGGGCTGCAGACTTTGTTGTGTTTTAGTGAGTAACGCTGCAACGCTGGGCGAGCGGCATTATTCCAGTGAGGCAGGTAAGCCCTGGCTGGCAGGAAAAAGGGGCATAGCATAGATCCTGCACCCCAAACACCCACTTCTCATACTGGAGGGAATCGTAGGAGGTGCGTTTTTAAAAGTTCATTTGATTTCACAAAAGATGATGCCGGAAGAGCTTGGTCCCTAATTGTTACCAGGAGCTTTTCGGTACAGCTACTGGTAAATAAAAATAAATAGAATAGAGGAATAGCTTGGATTTGCTTTGCAGGCATCCCTCAGCAGCTACATTTTCAGGACTGTTCCTCTCCTAGCAGGGACTATCAGCACAGCCACCCCCAGTTAGTCCATGAGCTTGGGTGCCTCAGAGATGTGTGGAACCTTCCTCTTCAGTAACAGCCTACTGCCTGAAACATCTGTCCAGAAGCTGGGTAAAATCTAGAAACAACCTGCAGGAAAGAGGCCAGAAGAGAGGTCTGGTCTGTGCCTGCACGCAGCAGAACAATCCTCCTCTTGGGCTGTTAATTCTTCCACTTGTCCCAAAACTGCTGCTCCCAAGCTCTGGGAAGCCAAACCACCCCACTCTGAGCACACACTAAATTTTACACCAACCAGTGAGGCGCTGGAGGAGCTGAAGCTCCTTCAAGGTTGGACAGCAGCTGAATGGAAGTTTTAAAAGCTGCAGTTTGAAGTTAAACCCCCGTTGTTCCAGGCCTCCCACTGAACCCACTGTGTATCTTCTTTCTGAGCATCTCATTACAAAGGCTATTTCACACTTGATGAATGTTCGATCGCAATCCAAATAGTTTGAAGAAAAATCCACATGCCTGAGGATTGCCCCCTGCTAAACTCGAAGATGTGTAGCTTAAGAGCTTTCTCCTTTACAACCTGTAACCTAATTGCTCTGGTAATGAAATAATTATTTGTGTCTTTGGCCCCAACTTATGTCACTGCCTTTGTTTACATCACAAACTCAAGGTTATTTATTAGAAGCAGTTGCTGTATTCCTGCCCGGCACCGCCATACATTGCGTATGGAATGTTTTAACAAAGCAAACTGGGTGAAGCAAAAGAGAGAGCGGGGTCGTGGTGTAAAAAAATCCCCACTGCAATGCCAGGAGCAAGGCCTTGGTCAGTGCAAATCCGTCCATCCACTGCAGCCCACGTGCAAAGGAGCTGCCCACAATATTTTGACAGTTAGCAGTGCTGCCGGAGAAGGAAATCCAAGAAGCCCCAGTAATACGGAAATTGTGATTTGCATGTTGAGGTTTCCTCCAGGCAGGCAGAGTTTTTCCCTTCGGAGGGACTTTTGCCAAAGGGAAAAGTGCAGAATTAGACGCATCTTCCAGCTGAAAGCTGCTGAATTTTGCTCAAATCTACGTGGAGGTGCCTGGCTGTACCCACACCGCGCAGAGCCTGGGCGTCACAGGGCGGCCACAGCTGTGGCCATCTCTGCAGTGACACCACGGGGAATTCTGCTGAGCTGAGGCCACGTGAGGCTCCAGCTTCTGCGGGACAGCGGCGGCAGCCCCCGGCAGCAGGTGCTGGGAGGACAAATGATGGACGTGGTGTAAACATCCGCTGAGGACATACAACGTGCTCATAAGAATTAAGATCTCTAGGCCCTTAACCGTGTAATTTCACCCACAAAAACTGAGGCTCGCTTATTTATTGTGACGGACAATTGAGCTGGTTCAAGGGTTTTATTTGAGCAGAAAAGGAATGTACTGTTTCCCAGGCTGATGGAGAAGCACGGGATATATATAATGCAGGAGGCTCGATGATTATAGAACAAAAAGATGGGATCACCACCTGCCCACATTCTTGTGATAAGCAGATGAAGAACGTCTGTCAAAACATTAATTCCCAAATCTACGGGGGTAACACGGAATACAAATACAAATAGATGCGCGCCGAGCGCGCTCTCGTTATCGCGCACCCAGCCGAACGCCCCGCCGCGATTTCACCGCGCTCGCAGCAAACCGGGCGCTCGGAGGGGCCGGACGCGGCGGCCCCTCGGCCTCGGGGATGTCACCAGCGCGGGCCGCGCGTCCCCGGCGGCCTCTATTCCCCGGTGGCCTTTATCCGCCGGCCTCCCCGCATCCTCTCCGGCCGCGCTGCGGGGCCGGGGGCGGGATGCGAGCGCGGCGCGGGGGCCGAGCTGGGGTTCCCCCGGGGCCGGCGGCGGTGCCGGGGCTGCCGCGGAGCCGGGCTGAGCGCGGG